>CM029663.1:30325211-30837711 GCA_017311315.1 Dendrocalamus latiflorus
TGGGTTGTTTCACCTGTCGGTGAAACTCCTCCGCCTTCATCCCTGGAAGTGCCTACCGAAGTAGGTATTGATTTCTCCACCGTCGTAAGAGGCCTACCGTTGTAGGTCTATGAGTGCAATGCATAATACGTCTATGTATGCCGCTTATACCGATATAATGGAGTTGCTTCACTCATCGGTGAAACCCCTCTGCCTCCATCCCTGGAAGTACCTACCGAAGTAGGTCTTATTTAAGAACACTCCGGACTAGTCATATGACTTTCTCACTGACTTGGCTCTTATGCATTTTGCATGATACAACATTCTTCAAATGTGGATGTCTAATCATAAGCTGTATTCATCAAGGTATGATTAGCCCATAATCATATATATCATCTCATAAATACTGTAAATCATGGAATGGAAACACGAATAACAAACATTCACCACAGTTCACTGTTCTACCATGAACTTGCCTGATTATTCCCGTCGACGATGCGTGGAAGAGCGCCAAATCAAAACCTTCACCTGAAAGCATCACCCGAATTCTCAACTCAACATTGTAATTCACACAAGCATGCAAACAACAACGGTTCTACCGTATAGACAACCAACTATGTTCCTATGCGCAAACCCGATACCAACAACCTCTCTCTCTCTCTCACCGGACACCTTTCCAATGCCCCGATGCCCAAATGATCATAATTTAATGATCGTCGTCTATAATCGCAAATAAATCTTATTTACACATCTACCATTTTCTCTTCATTTTTCTCCTCTTTTCTTTTCTTTTTCTCTCCTCCTCTTCTTTTTTCTTTCTTTTCTTTTTTCTCTTTCCTATTCAGCCGACCAAGTGGCCTCACCTACTCGGTCACTTCTTCTTCCCTCACCTCACTTCCTCCTCTCCCGATCCAGATCGAATCCTGGTGCCATGCCTCTGGCCCTCCAGCACTGCGCCTCCTCAGCCTCTCCCTAGCTCTGGCGCCTCCACCGCTGACTCCCGGCTCGGCGTCTCCTCCTCCGGCTTGGCTTCGAGTTGCTGCTCCGCCGTCCTCATGTATCCTCCCAGCCTCGCCGCCACCGTCTCATCCACGTGGTCACCCTCTCAGCTAGCGCCGCCGGTCCCCCTCTACACCGACGTCTCCAGCCCCTCGCCAACTCCAGCTAGCCCGGTCGCCTATGCCTCCAGCCGCCGCCCTGACTCCCTGCGCTGCCTTCGCCCCTAGCCGTACTCGTCGGTCTGGACCCATGGCCCACAGCCTGGATCTGGCTCTTCCTCAGCTGGATGCGTTTCCTGCGCCCCCTTCTCATTGCCATTTCCTTTCTATGTTGAGTTTGTGTTACTATTTTGATTTGATTTAGTTCTTAGCTCAAGAAGGGGATAGGCATGGAGGTGAGCTGCTTTGGCTAGTAACAGCGCAACTCGAAACCGCCCACACGCCGGGGGAGTGTGTGGTGGCTGTCGGGCACGAGTGCTAAGCTAATGGGAAGGAAAAGAGAGGGATTAAGGCTTTCTGGAGCCGTGCTTAGGCTTCCCCTTCCTTCTCTTCTTTTCTATTCGGCTGGCTGTGTGTGCTCCTTTTTCTTGTGGCTTTTCTGGAGGTTGTGTTGTGTCTTCGAGAGGTATCTTGCTGTGCCTTCTCAGATGTTTTGTTGTCCCTTTACTGTGGCTGTGGGCCAGTGGGCTCGTTTCCAATGTCCTTTGAATATTTCAGGTTTGTTTATACCAAGTGATGACTGGCCTCCGAATAGTCAGGTATCTGTATAAATGGACTACCTTGTCTGAAATTAACTTTTAAAGCTCTGATGGCAATTTCTTCGTTTTTTTTCCTTTTCTTTCCCACATGTAGCATTGGTCGCTGCGTAACCTATAGAAGAGATCTCGATGTGGAACGGAGAAATGAATAGATTAGGATTTTAGGAGGTCGATTCCAATTTGGCGAAGATACTGGCAATATCCTCTGTACCAGGTGTAAGTACCTTGTTACACCTGGTAGGCTTCCAAATCAGTTAAAATTGCCAAAATAAAACGACCTGTCAGCCAGCTCTGCTAACGGTAAAAATGAATACTAATGGATGGATTTTTTTAAGCTGTGGATTTGATTTTTGGCTTATAATTTTTAAATTATAGTTGTTTGTGAGAGACAATACGCAGAAAAAAAAAGTCACATGCGATTTTAGCTGATATAGCTAAACTCGGTACAGTGTCAACTACAATCTACCTATAGACCCGTCTTAAAAGTTAGACCATTTGAAAACTAGTTACTGTAGTCATAAGTCAAAAACCAAAATCTGAGTGGAAATGAACCCACCCATTAGCATCTCTACTGTATTGAATCAGCGTATGTTCAATGTTACATATGCCACATAAGTATATTCAAAAGCAGCTAGTGCAGTTTACTCCATTGTATTGAACCAGCTCTTCCTGTAAGTGATGCCCGCACCATAAATAAAAAAATAATAATCACAGCAACAGAATTCATTCCCCCATTCCCTCTGATCCTCCTCGAACCCTTTTCCCATCTGCCTTGCTCTTTCTCCAGCCATGCCGCTGCTGCGCCCTTGCCTGCCGGGTCCTTTCGGTTTCGTCGCTGGGAGTCTGGGACTAGCCACCAAGTAACATCAGCCGCTTGCAAGGAGGAGCCAGATCTGGTGACAGCGGCGAGCTGTGAAGGCTGTCATGGACGAGGCTAAGCGTTGGCAACGGCATCGAGCCATCAGGATGATGCGGGGGCGGCGGCGTCGGGGGCGTGGCCGAGGGGCGGCAATGGCCTCAAGCCGTAGGGACGATGCGGGGGCGACAGCATCAGGGACGAGGCTGAGGTTATTGAAACCGAACCCATTAGCTCCGGTAGCTACTAGTCGGAAGAACACGCACACATATTTTCTCCCTTGGAACGACACACGCACACGAATAGAGAGGAGGACAAACAAACACATGAGAAACCTTTTGGTGGCAACACACGCTTTTTCTTCTTCTCTCTGTTATTCACTCACAACTCTTCACTTTGTTTTATAGATTACATGGCTTAAATAAGCCTTATGTACACACAGTTATACCACCTGTGCACGCACCTACTAACTTCTTCCGACACACACGATCCCCACGACTCGGCGCACACTGCGCACTGCCCGCAAGACTCGGTCCAGCTAAGACCAACTCAGACACTTACAACTGCACACACCCCTAATCAAGTTTACGACCACACACAGACCTAACCAAGTCATCTTACGACTACGAGTCCTTACGACCACGGCTGCCTTCCGACCATATCTTATCGACCACAGTGCATCGACCATACCTCGCGACCACAACTGCTTTGACCACTGCTTTCGACCACGGTGTCTTCGACCGCTTCACCGACCACAGCTTGTCGACCAGTATCTCCGGTAGTACCACTCACATAGACAGTACTACCGGTCTTCAAGCACGACCGGGATACTGTAGCATACGAGTACCGACCATCGACTACAATACAACTCGACTCACGACTGCGACTTCTACAACTACTGTAGCTACGACTTACGACTACGACATCTCAAATAGTCGGGGATCCACTCAAACACTCGGGGGTTCCTACACTCGATCACAACTACAGAATACTCAAACACACCAAGTACTCGACACGACTACGTAGTACTTAAACACATAAGTACTAGTTACGACCACGTAGTACTCAACACACGAGTACTCATTATAACTATGCAGTACTCAACACATAAATACTTTACGACTACAGTACTCGAACACACAAGTATAACTTACAACAAAATTACTTTCAACAGAGGCCATGATGTCGGAGACGATGCCAAGGACGGTGATGGCTGCAAGGCGGGACCCCTTCACTGGCGTTTCTTCAAAGTCCAGCGACAAGGCATTGCAGTAAGAGCAACAGCATATTCCGGTACGCTTGCTTGATAGTATTATTCTATTCAGTTGAATCGAACCTAATTTACGCATCGATTCCTCAGTTTTCTGGGTTTGAATTAAGTGCTCTAATGTATTGAATGGACTCAATGGTATATTTTTTTTGGACCGTGACATATAACTATTGGTTAAAAAATTTAAATTTTAGCTATTCATGAGAAAGTACGAAGAGCAACACTCGCATACGATTTTAACCAATATAGATAAAATCGACAAAATATCTACTATGGTAAACTTGTAAACTCACTTTAAAAAACACTCTATTTAAAAACCAGTTAATATTTAAAAAAGCTAAAAAAAACCTGAAAAGAAAATACTCATTGCCTTCCCTTTCGTCCATTGAATCGGCTAGAAGCAACACTGTGTATGCCCTAACAGATTACGTTTGACCTTTTTAATGGTAACAAAGCGACATGAAGGCGAGGCAGCCAAGAGACAGCGGTGCCGGTTATGCTACGGCGAGCAAAAGCGAATGGAAACACAAACACAGCAAGGTGCCAAGGTCGGATACACATGTGGTGATGTGGAACCCTCAGTCCCACACAAAGTCACCACCAACTCGCCACACGGCTGCCTATATAAGCAGAGACAGACACGGACGCCACCAGAAAGGAACAAAACGCACCGGAGACTCGGGAGTCAGGCACCACCGTCGTCTCTTCCTCGGCCAGCCAGGCCCAGGTAGCCACCGTCCGCCGATGGCCTCCGCCGCCGTGGTGGTGTTCGACTTCGACAAGACCATCGTCGAGTGGGACAGCGACGACTGGGTCATCACCAAGCTCGGCGCCGCCGACGCCTTCAACCGCCTGCGCCCGACCATGCGCTGGAATCCCCTCATGGTACGCCACATACTCGCGCTTCTTGCCCTGGCCTGCACACACATGCACAGATGCATCCAGGTGAGGTGACTAGGCCAACCTTGTGGTGATGGCTTCCTCCAGGACAGGATGATGGGGGAGCTGCACGCGCAGGGGAGGTCGGTCGAGGACATCCGCGAGTGCCTCAAGAGCGCGCCCCTCGACGCGCACGTCCTCTCCGCCATCAGGACGGCGTCGGCGTTAGGGTATGCACCGCGGCCATCAATGCATCACGACGATGTGTTCTTGCCTTTCCGCACGGTGGTTGGAGCCCTGATGGCCTGGATCTTTGGTGATGGTGCACATTGCAGGTGTGATTTGAGGGTGGTGAGTGACGCCAACGCCTTCTTCATCGAGACCGTCCTGGAGCACCACGGGGTCCTCGGCTGCTTCTCGGAGATCAACACGAACCCCGCGCATGTCGACGCCGACGGCAGGCTGAGGATCTCGCCGTTCCATGATTCCACGAGCTCGCCCCATGGATGCAGCCTCTGCCCTGAGAACATGTGCAAGGTATGGACAATAGGATGGCAGATCAGAGCACCTTTTTAATGTCAGCTTCAGTGCTTCACTCGATGCACGTGGCTGATGCAGACAAAAGAAATAGTAACATCGGTCCAAAAGAAACGCTATAGATTACTAGAAGAAGGAAGATAATGATGTGTTCTGCAATCTAAATTTTAGACATAATAATGTATTGTTCAATAATTAAAGTTTCTTTTTGCTAAAATTGTGAACAATGGAAATCCATCATGGTCCCCCATGAACTAAAATTTTGCTTACCATGTGCAGGGCAAGATAATCGAGAGGATCCAGGAGACAGCCGGTGCCACGAATAAGCACTTCATCTACATTGGTGATGGGAAGGGTGACTACTGCCCCTCCCTTAAGCTAGGGGAAGGGGACTATGTCATGCCAAAGGAGAACTACCCACTGTGGAATCTCATCAGAAGCAACACGCAGCTTCTCAAGGCTGACGTTCATCCATGGAATAATGGCGAGGAACTCGAAAGGACCCTACTTAAGTTGGTCAACAAGTTGATAACCCCACCTGGACAAGCGTCCCAATTTGACTACAAATGTGAGATGAGCAATCCAGTACCCACTGAAGTAGGTCACCATCAGGCTCTCCATGTGCCACACTGATCAGTAACCAATTCTTAGCTCACAATTATAGGCAAGATTGCCTTACCATTTCCACATGCCTCAATGAGGAACTGTCCTCAGTCTATTCATCCTGATATGTGATGCAATAAAAAATGCAATGAATTAGCAGATGGAATTACACTACGCTATATCACTTGAGAAACTGGAGGATACCATGAGATTGAAAATACGAATCAAGACTTACTTGCCAATTTAGTGAGCAACTATACATCTAGATAAGAACTCTTCAGGCAAATCCAAGTTTGCAACAGCATGGTTCAGCCAATATATCAACCTGCTTAAATAAGATAAAACAGTCAACAGCGTAACAAAGTGATATAGATCTGCTGCTGCACGTGCAGCATTTTCAGTGATCAAATTTATAACTAGGACTTACTAGCCATACACCTGGAACCAGCTTCCAGTCCGATATAATTTGTATGGAGACAGTCCATGCTTGTTCAGTGGCATTTCAGATTGCAGGAACAGAAGGCATGAAACATACCAAGCAAATCCTAATGTTTTGAACATCCATCTTGTGACAAGAATACGTGAATCTGACAATTGATTTCGATCCAGCTACACCCTGGTTCCTTCTTTATTCCATGATCTAGTAGCATATTCCTAAGTCTAGTAGCATCATTCCACCTTTTTAAATCTGCATAATTGTTAGACAACAATATGCAAGAAGATATATCATGTGGCTCTAACTCAAAACAATTTCTCTGCTGCTCTCTCTGCAATCTCAATGTTTCCGTGTATCTTGCAATCTCCCAGAATTGTCTTCATATGGATGCATCTGGGGTCATTGGCATCTGAATGATAAGAGATTCAGCCTCAGCTAGTTTTCCAGCCTTCGCCAGAATGTCAACCATGCAAGCATAGTGCTCCATTGCAGAAGCGATTCCATAGACACTACTCAACAATTTAAAGTACTTCCCTCATCAAGTAACCCTGCATGGCTACACGCTGAAAGAACACCAACAAATGTGATTTCATCAGGTCTCTTCCCCTCATCTATCACATTTTCTTGGAACACACTACACACATTTTCTTGGAAGGCCTCCAGTGCCTTGTATCCATGGCCATGGTGAAAATAACCACAGATGATTGTATTCCGTGCAACTTGGTCACGTGTTCCTGACTCATAGAATAGCATTTCAGCATCTGTTATGTTCCCGCACTTCACATACATGTCAACTAGAGCACTGGAAACAACTGAATTGTTCCAGCCTGATTTGATGGTCCATGAATGCAGCTGGAGCCCACTGCTTAAGGATGCCAAATCAGAGCAAACGCTCAACAAGATTGCTAGTGTGACATCATTAGGCCTTTTGTTTTCTTGCAACATTGAACGTAAGCATTCTATCACCTTGTCACTTTTATCAGTTTTAGCATACCCTGACATAATCACTGTCCACGAAAAAACATCCTTTTCTTTTAGTCGATCAAATACCAAACACGCACTTGTAAAGCACCTGGATTGTGCATACATGTCAACAAGCATTCTTGAAACATCAGTATCTCTTTGGAACCCCCTATTCAGAACACATGCATGAACCTGAGAACCATACCTCATGTCCATCAAGCTAGTGCAACATCCCAAAACGCCTATATAAGTATATTTGTTGGCTAAAAATCCTTCACAAATAATCTGCTTGAAAATCCTCAAACCTTGCTCACAGTTGCTTCCACTATAAAATCCAGAGAGAAGTGTGTTCCAAGAAAATGTGTCAGGCTCATGAATAAGATCAAAAGGCAATCGTTGCATCTTGAACAGCGCCAACTTTTGCATACATATTTAGAACGGCATCACCCACCCCTTTTAGCATAGCAAAGCCACTTTTCACAATATGTGCATGAACGCTGCGACAAAGGTCCACATCACTAGTTTTTGACACAACAACAGCAATGCCAACAGATGTATATTGGTTTGGTTTTACTCCCATGTCTGCCGTCTGCACTAAAAGATCAAATGCTTCCCAAGCCATATCATGCCGATCGAAACATAAGTTCATCACACTACAATGCACCACATCAGGTTCATCTCCTGGCAAAGACTTCATAGGCATCTTCAGCAGATAGACACCTTGAGTACATTTCAATAAGGCAACTGTTCAATACGCTGTCAGTTTCCAGCCCTCTCTTGATCGCCAAAGCAACAACCTGAACAGAGTTTCCAAGACGGAGTTCCATACAACACTTAAGAACAGTAGGTAAAGTATACTTGCTTATCTCATCAGTGGATTCCACCAGTTTCTCGAAAACCAGCATGACCCTTCTGTAGTAGTCGCCCTCCCGAGCATACCCATTGAGCAGAGCATTCCATGGCACATCCCTTCATTCCGGCAAGCCCAACAACGTTGTCCCAGCAGTGTCCACCTCCCCACAGCTCGTGCGTGCCTCAACCAGAGGAACCGACATATGGATCATGCAAACCTTGCAATTTTACCACCTGAGCATGCAGCTGACGCGTAAACTCCAAATGCGAACCCGCCGAGCAGGCCTTGAGCACTGCAGCGAGGGCAAACCCGTTAGGTGCAACTCCTTCTTGATTCATCTCGGCAAATAGATCCACAGCCTCGTTGGCATCGCCCTCTGCAGTGCGCGGAGATATCATGGCGATCCAGGCGACGACGTCCCTGTGCGGCATTTCATCGAACATCTTCCGGGCGTCCGCTAGGCGGCCGCACTTGCAGCACACGTTGAGGAGGGAGTCGCGGAGGGAAGTGTCCAGCTGCAACCCGGAGCGGAGCAGTCGAGCGTGGAGCGCCTGGCCGCGGCGGAGCTCGCTGCGGGCGGCGCAGTCCTGCAGCGCCGCGGCGTAGGACCGGAGCTCCTCTGCGTGGGCGTCGGCGCGGAGGCGCACATTAGCGTGGGAAGGAGAAAAGTGCGCAGCGAGGCGCGTCAGTGGTGGAGAGGGGGCGGCCGGTGATATGGGAGGAGCGCGGTGGTGGGAGAGTGGATCGTGAAGAGGGGAGAGCGGGACAGAAGCCATGGATTTGGCCTCACCTGCTGCAAGCCTGCAAGGATGTGCATGCAACAGTACAAACGCAGAGATCTGTAATATGCCGACCAGCGAACAAGGAGTACCCACAGGAACGCCTCTTGACTAAAGAAACACATCCCGGCAAACTAGAAACACCCAGCCATAAAAGCGCAAAACGGAAAACCGCCTTCGTCCGAGAAAAGCTTGGTGATCCCTAACCTACCAGTCGCATCGATAGGCGATCTATTCCCAGATCCAGCATGTTCTTTTAGGCTTTTCAGACCGGCTTTTAGCTTTTTCTACGGTACCTAACTTTCAAACAGAGTATTTTCTCAAAACAGGGTCTACAAGTTAAACAATATATACGTTAAAAACCCAACATTTGTACCAGCCAAAATTGCAAGTGAGCACCTGTCTCTCTGTAATATGTACCGTAAACAGCCAAAATTCAAAAATTTCAGCCAAAAGCCATAAGCCGCAGCCGAAAAAAATAGGCCCTAAATTCTAAACGACACAAGCAAACTACAAAATATTGCTCGGGTCACAGACTGATGCAGCATATCGGTAAAACAACTAGGGCCCGTACTACCGCTGCCAGGCAAACCATCCATGCTTCACCACCAAAAACTAGCTCCAGGTACGCAGGCACACAAGCACATGCCAATGTCACACGGCTCATCAGAGACTTCTCAGCGTTTTGCAAGGATTTAGCACAAGAAAATATACCAGAAGCCACAATATTCATGGTAAGTAACAACTAGAAGAAGGCTTTTCATTACTTCGGCTGGTTCCGTGGAACAACAGAAAAGGTACTCTTCTATTATAGAAGTGTTCCGTGGAACAACAGAAAAGGTACTCTTCTATTATAGAAGACTTTAAAGCAGATCTACATTTTGAAGCCTATGCATACAACAAAGAACATGATATAGCTTGTAGCACCATGCGCCTGAGTCAAGTTAGCTAGAAGTTACCACTATAATCCGTAAACCTGCCTGGAGTTGGGGCGCGCGTTGCAGATTATTATCCTAGAGCTCTGCTTCCACTCATTATCAACCAGCAGGAACTGAACAAGGTACCGGATGACATCATTAAGAAGCGGAACCCAAAACAACAACAGTCGTCCCTGACTCCAGAAAGGCAGTTGTCACGTAAACTCACCAAAACGACTCTCCCAAGTAAGCATTATCGATGATTACTTTTCTATCCATCAATCAGTTTCTTCCATCTCATCGTCAGACTGCAGATTCTCTACCTCACTACCACTACTCATGCCGTTAGTTACCGACAAGAAGTAATCGTTAGCTGAGCTGTCTTCAACCTTGTACTTCACAAACTTCACCACTGTTGCCTCCTCATTTCCACAGTCCTTCCTTTTCCGAATGCCATTAGTCATCACCTTCATAGACTGAGCAGCAGCCAAAAAAGCATTATCTGCTGTTTCCATCTCCACAGCTGCTTCATCCTCACCAGCTTTTGTGTCCATACCTTCCCCACCACTCTGCTTATCAATGAAGAAAAGGTCAGTATCTGAGTAAGTCATCTTGCTCTGATAACCATTCTTGACCACATCGTACATCAGCATCTCCCTAATCCTAGAACTGTTGTCTACAAACACTTTGAGCCCCTTATCTTCAAGGTCTACAAGCCACTCTGTGAAAAGCAAACATGTATAACTTTAGTAATCACTCCATAAAATATGATAACGAGACCCCACTTAATGAAAAACGATGGGATCAGGTCATATCTGTACATACCGAGAAGAGCGTGGGGCGTGATAGCAGTTGGTTTGCTGAGTTGGTTGAAGCCAGCTTGATGAGCGGCCCACTTAGAGAGATAACTGGGAATGTTTGAAGTTGAGAAGGCATTTATAAACGACATTGCTCTCCCTTGATCCCCTTTGCTCCTATCAGAAAGAAATGAAATGAGAAGAAAATTTCCATCATCAACTATTGTTTTGTTACAATAACTCTTTATCACCTGGCATCATTGATGGCATTATGAGTGATTATTAATCTTGACACAAAAATAGGCAAAAGGGAACTATCAGCTTGATCCACTTCGGCTCCTTTGTTAATGAAAGAATAGTCCACCAAGATAAGAGCATCATAAAGGATCTCTCTCACCAAGATTTCATCAGCAGCACTCTGAATTATGCACCAGAAACCAAAATGCACCATCAATACAAAAGAAACCCAACAATGTCATCAATCATCATCACAACTCATATTCCATGGGGGGTGAACTCTTAGTCCATTTTTTTCTGAATAACATCACCAGAGCAAATGGAGGAAATTGAACAAATGGTCAACTAGTCACAAGGGAAACATAAGTATTACTATATACGAAATTCAATTAGTCTGACAAACTATATATGAAAAATAATTGCTTGTGGACTTATAATAGTTCATTAGTATGGAACTAAGATGGGCTGCATCATAGTTCCCAAATAAGTGAACGCTATGACCAAAAATATTTGGTCAGACAGCCCGAGTTTACAAGTTTCGCACATCACAGCATAATCATACCTAGTGATTATCATTTGAAATAAAAAGGGCATAAGAAAATCCACAGAAAAGACTTCAACCTGCTTGCATTTTGCAAAGATGATATACAACTTCACCCCAAGTCAGGCTCCTCGAGGATACATTGATAGCGAACATGGTATAGTAACACCAGCATTGGGAAACACAATAGTCCTAGAACTGTTCTCCTCTTTAGTTTCCACAAGTTATGAAAGACCACTGAGTCCAGGCGCAATTGAAGTACAAAAGAAGAAGTTGCAGAGTTCATGTCTTACAAAGGTAATTCGTGCTAATTAACCCACACAACAGATAATGATAAAACCTGAGCCGCACTCCCATTTCACAATTCCTATTAAGTCAATTCCTACTCCTAAGTTTCTTATGATCCATACAACTATGGCAAATACTCTGAAAATACTACATTACTTTCAGAAAGGTTTATGATGCAGTAAGCGGTTGATGCATAGTAACCCTAGGTTGCTAGCCTAAGCATACATTACAACCACTATATCCCCAAATCGCTCATAAGTCAAAGAAACACATACCAATAGTGAATAAACAGGCAGCAGAGGGTTCACGAGCATGTTCAGCAGGACCCCTGCAAAATCCATCAGCAAAACGGCCATCACAATCGAGTCACTACACCTGAAGCTAAGAAGAGCAATAAGAACATGGGCCAGCATCCACTCACCGAAGAACTGCTGGTTCTGGAAGACCGAGATGGAGCTGACCGCCCAGATCCTGAGCTCCTTCTGCAGTTCGGTGCGTGGCACCTCTGAGGCACCCTGCACCCTGAGGCAGAGCCTGAGCAGGAAGGCCTCGGCCAACACCACCCCGGCAAGGTACGCAACGCTGCAGCCCTCCTTCATGAGCTCCCGCCTGGCCTCATCCCCGACCAGCGGGAACATCACCTGAAACGGGCACCGGTCCCTCGAGTGGTGCACGCTCCACACCTTGACCAGTTCCCCGAACCCCGGCAGCAGCCTCCCGGCGTCGGCGTCGGCGTTGACCCCACCGCCAAAGGCGGCGGCGGGGCGGCTGCTGCAGATGCTAATGTAGCTGAGGACGGTCTCGACGAGGGCCTCGGTCTCCCTGCGTGGCTTGGCGGAGTGGAAGAGCTCGGAGACGACGGGGGCGAGGAGGGCGAGGGGCTTGGCGGCGGCGGGGGAGGAGACGGTGAAGGCGGAGAGGAGGTGGAGAAGGGAACGGAGGTCGTCGGGTGCGTCGTGGAAGGAGAGCGCGGCGAAGAACCAGACGGCCTCGAGGGGCGGGTCCGGGTAGGTGTTGAGGACGCGGGAGAAGAGGGAGCGGAAGTTGGTGAGGTCCGGGTCGGGGGCAGCGGAGACGGCGGCGAGGAAGCGGGAGGCGGAGTCGCGGAGGAGGTACTCGAGACTGGGGAAGCAGCAGGCGGCGCCCATGGAGGGGAAGTCCACCACGATGGAGCCGGCGGCCATGGAGGTCGGGCGGGCGGGGGAGGAGGATTCGTTCGAATTGGAGCTGGAGAGGCGCGGTGGGGCTGAAACCCTAACCCTAGGTTGGGGAGGAGGGCAGTGAGCTTCCGGGGAGAAGCGAAGCGAAGCGAAACGGTTCGAGGGGTTTGGGTTTGGTTGTGGGGAGTTCGAATGGCCGGGGCCGTGGGGGTTTTGAAGATGGGAGGGAGGGGGATGTGTTACACTGACTACTGGGGCCCATTCGTCAGTGGCTGAAATGGGACTAGACCGATGGTTGGGCTGGGCTTGAGTTTGGTTAAAGGCCCAGCCAGAAATTTGGGCTAACATATGTTGCTAGTAAGAGCGAGGATTTTTGTTATTTTTTTGTCACAAGTAAAAGAAGATGCTAACCCATGCTGTAGTGTACTATTGGAATATATTTCTAATGGTACAATAGTTTTATAAATTTTTATGATATTTTATTTGTATAATATATGTTTCATGTGTTTCAAACTATTTTCAGATTTCATTATTTCAAGTTGTAGGTTTCAACAAGTTCTAACGAGTTTCAAGTTTAAGACGTGAGTTTCAGCAAAGTTTAAATGAACTTCAAGTATCAAAATACCATGTTTCAGTAAATTTTGACTAGTTTAAGTTTTAAAATGCCATATTTTAGCAAGTTTTGTGGACGCTTCAAGTTTCAAATCAAAATTTCATGCAAGTTTTGTAAAAGTTTCAAAAATTAGCGTGAGTTTCACAAAATTTTAAGCTAAGTTCCATTTGTGTTTTAGAAAATTTAAGAAGAAGTTTTACTAGTTTGAACAAAAAAAATTAACAACTCAATACAAAATTGAAAGATGTTTAGTAAACTTTCAAAATTAAAACTTAAAGCTTTCGAAACTAAAACTTGAAGTTCCGAAAGTACACTTCAACAAAAATTAAGTTTCGGAATAGGTTTCAACTAGGATTGCAAAAAATTTCAACGAATTCCAAAAAAATTAAGCACTTTCAGGGAATTGTCTCCATAGCATGCAACCACCTCTTCACCTCCCCTGTCGTCACAAACTCACAATCTCTCTGGTAGACTATTCACGCAAGCCAACCAATCCAAAATCAAATTAGCATCAAGTCTAACCAAGAAATAAGCACCTCTGCGTGCACCCCTCTCGGGTGGAATGGCCAGCACAGGGGTGCCTTCTCGTCGATACCATAATGCCAGCTTACATTCTGCTTATATGCCGCCGTCGATATAGCTTGGGCTTACCGTCACACATGCTCACACGCCCATGGCTGCCAGGCCATGCGCACGCTCGCTGCCACAATAGGGACCGAATCGGGATGGCTTAGTGTTAGATCCGTCACCAACTACGACGAATCGGCCGTCAACACTTAACTTGGAGAGAGAGGGGACAAGGGATCAAGATTGGGGGAGGAGTAAGGGGAGCTCCAGAAGAGTCTTGTTGGGACTCCAAATCGATAGTGGCCAAATAGATGGCACTGCCATTAGGTATGACCAACTTAGCCCGTCAGTCTAAATAGGTCAATGCCATGCCGCCCTGTGGGTCGAGGAGGTGATCAAGGCACGGCTCAAAGAACTAACAGGTTGTGCCAGACCGTCGCGAGCTCATTTAGCCTAACGAGCCAGGGAGGCCCATCTAGTCCGTTTTAGCTTGAAAGTTATAAAAAGTGTAATAATTTCAAAAAAAAGTGTAGAATTCAAAAAAGATAAAATAAATTATAAAAATGTAATAATAAGCTTTATTAATATTTAAATGGTTGTTTTGTTAAAAAATTTACCAAGTAAGGTCTTATTTGGTATAGCTTCTGCTCTCAGCTTATCATTCGAAATTCGGATCTCATAGAGCTGTGCCAAACACTCAGTTTTCCGAACTGATCCAATTCTATTTCTCGTGAGAAGTAAAGTTAAAAATAAATTAGAAAGGAAAATCAACGAGAAGCCGATATACGGGAAACAAAAATATCCTTCGAAGGAAATTACCGGCACATTGACATCCAAACCCCGAATGGCTCGAATCGATTCGCTCAACGGCCCTTCCCTCTCCCCACCCGAGCTCCCCCCTCGCCCTCTGCCTACTCGTCCCCACCCGAGCTCCCCCTCCGCCTCCCCCTTCCCCTCTGGGGCCTCGGCGCCGAGCTTCACCGCACGAAGCGGGGCTGCAACGTCACCTTCCACAGCCCACGCCAGGCCATGCTCTACCCCATCCTTTCGCTCTGGGACATCGGGCTTGACGCGCGGAGGTACGTCGAGTGGCTCAAGTCCGCCATGATTGAGGTGTCGGCGCTGTACGGCATCGCAGCGCGGCTGGGGAGTGCTGGCGAGACCGGCGCGTGGGTTGGGGATAGGAAGATTGGGGCCATCGGGGTCAAGATCTCGTCCGGGTTTACCTCCCACGGGTTGGCATTCAATATCGTCCTTGTTAGACGTATCATATCTAGCCTTGCATGGCTGTTTGTATCACCACCGATATTCCCTCCAAACCTCCCGATTCTGTTGCTATAAGTCGGTTGAGGCTGTTATGGTAAGGGTGAGGTGTGTATATATATGATTTCCCTCAGCAATGAACTATGTTGCGTTGAGCATAATCCTTCTCACATGGTATCAGATTTGTTCGTTCCGTAGCTTCCGCTCCTCTCTCTCGTCGCAGGCGCTGGCATGGCCGAGCCCGATGCCTCCCTCGACGCATCCGCCCCTGCGTCGGCGGTTCTCGACGCAGCCGTTGCGGCAGCAGGCGCGGCCGCCGCTGCGGCCATCTCCCCCAACATCCCTACCGCCTCTCTCGCGGACGCCATCACCACCGCCACTGCCGATGCGGTCCGAGCAGTCTTCGCCTCTCTTCCTGCTCCCGTGTCCGCGGCGCTTGCGGCGTCTGCTCCTCCTACATCAGCACTCCCCATGGTGGCGCCCCTGCCGACGGCCCCACCAACACATGGATCTCTTCCAGCAGCAGTTACCGTCTCCGCCGATTCCGGTGACGATGCCACGGCTTCTCTCCACGCCCAGGCCGTGGCAGTCCTCAACGTCAAGACCTTGGTCCCGGTAACTCTTGATCTCACTGCGGCCAACTACACGAAGTGGCGGGGTCTCTTCCTCGTCATCCTCAGCAAGTACGCGCTGGCTGACCATGTCTTGTCCGACGCCTACCATCCGGACCGGCCGGATTGGACACGGATGGACTGTGTCGTCCTCGCGTGGCTCTACGGCTCCATCTCCACCAAGCTCCTCGAAATCGTGATGTCGGCCTCCTCCACCGCGCGCATCGTCTGGCGAGGTCTTGAACACCAATTTCTGGGCAATCGTGAGCAGCGCGCCCTCAACCTCTCGGCAGAGTTTCATTGCTTCGTCCAGGGCGACCTCTCCGTCACCGACTACTGCCGACGCCTCAAGAGTATGGCCGACGGCCTTGCTGATCTCGGCGAGCCCGTCACCGATCGCACCATCGTCCTCACGCTGCTCAAAGGTTTGAACGAGCGGTTTCTCCACCTGCAAACTATTCTTCCTTTGCAAAAACCGTTTCCTACCTTTGTCGAAGCCAGATCGCAACTCCTGCTTGAAGAGATCACTCGCAGCAGCCGCTCCTCCGATACGTCCGCGGTTTTCCTCGCCGCCGGTTCACAGAGTGGCGGGGGCGGTCTCGCTCCTAATCCCGCCCATACCACCGAGTTTGGCTCCGGCGGCAACGGCGAACACAGTGGTAACGGCGGCAATAGCGGCAGCAACGGCGGCCGCAGCTCCCATACTAACCGCCGGCGTCGCGGCACTGGTGGTGGACAGAACGGCAATGGCGGAGGAAATGGCTCGGGCACTTCATCCGGTCAGCCACAATACTCCTCCTGGCCCAGTCCCCACAATCCATGGGCTGGTACGATCCGGATGTGGCCTGGACCACTGGGCCACGGTCTACTCGGCTCACGGCCGCCTGCTCCTCAGGGCCAAGCGCCCTTCGCTGGCGCTGCCTTGGTGGGCCAACTCGGCGCTGCGGGCAATCATCCCGGCCAGCCTCCCGCGCTGCCCCAGCCCGTTCCTCCTCTGGTGACCTTCGGCGCTGGGCAACTCGGCACGGGTGCACCGGCCGGTGCGGTTCATCCTCTGCAGCCGTACTACTCGCTGGCCGATTGGAGCAACCCCAGCAGCTCTACTCCGGTGCCTACATGGGATCAGCACGCACTGGCGAACGCATTCAACACCGTCTCCCTGGCGCAGCCATCTTCCACTGCGCATGACTGGTACATGGACACAGGTGCCACATCTCATATGGCTTCCGACACCGTTATCCTCTCCCTTTCTCATACACCTTCCTCACATACACCTTCTAGTATTATTGTGGGCAATGGCTCTCTTCTTCCTGTCACTTCCGTTGGTTCCACACATTTACACGGTTCCTTTGCACTTAACAATATTTTGGTCTCTCCTCAAATCATCAAGAATCTTATCTCTGTTAGGCGCTTTGTCTCTGATAATAATTGCACATTTGAGTTTGATCCTTTTGGCTTTTCCGTGAAGGATCTACAGTCCCGGACCGTGATCGCCAGGTGCAATAGCTCGGGTGATCTCTATCCATTCTGCACGTCGTCTCCTGCGCATGCTCTCACCGCCGACTCCACCACTCTTTGGCACCGACGCCTTGGTCATCTTGGTCATGATGCCCTCGCCCGCCTCGCTCGCTCCTCGGTCATTCCCCATGGAGTCTCCACCACCATTTGTCACGCCTGCCAGCTTGGTCGTCATGTCCGTCTTCCCTTTACTAGTTCTTTTAGCAGAGCCATAGCTGCTTTTGAGTTGATCCACTGTGACTTATGGACCTCTCCCATTGTTAGCGTTTCGGGCTACAAATATTATCTTGTCATTCTTGATGATTATTCACATTATGTTTGGACCTTTCCTTTGCGTCTCAAGTCCGACACGTTTTCTACCATTTCTCATTTCTTTGCATACGTACAAACTCAGTTTTCCACTACTATTCGTAGTGTCCAGTGTGATAACGGTCGTGAGTTTGACAACTCCTCCGCTCGCACCTTCTTCCTCACTAAAGGAGTCACCATGCGAATGTCTTGCCCACACACTTCTCCACAAAACGGGAAAGCTGAACGTATGCTCCGTTCCATCAATAATATCGTTCGCTTTCTTCTCTTTCAAGCCAACCTCCCCGTTTCCTTTTGGGTCGAGGCCCTCCATACCGCCACCCACCTTATAAACCACCACCCTACCAAAACTCTTAGCCAGCACACTCCCTATTTTGCTCTCCATGGTGTCCACCCATACTATGATCACCTCCGTGTGTTTGGGTGTACTTGTTACCCCAATCTCTCTGCCACCGCACCGCACAAACTTTCGCCCCGCTCTGTTAAGTGTGTCTTTTTAGGCTATCCCCTAGAGCACAAAGGATACCGGTGTTTTGATCCAGTCTCCAACAGGGTGATCATTTCTCGCCATGTGGTCTTTGATGAGACATCATTTCCCTTTGCTGAGCAATCGTCTACTGCCACAAGTGCTGCTGATTATGAGTTTTTGGAGGATTTTTCTGGTGTTTCACAGGCGCCTGTCAGCAGAGTCCCTGTACATCATCATGCCATGCGCGACACTGGTGTTCATCAAGGTGTGCCGCCTGGGACGTCCTCTGCCACCCGCCCATGGCCTGCTTCGGCCGGTTCCCCATCAGCCGATCGCCTCCCTGCTGTGGATTGCTCTCCGCAATCGGCCGATCCCATGCTCCGGGCCGTCTCCGCTGGGCCTCAACAGCGTGCCTCCAATCTTGGACCGGCTTCGCTGCACGACGACTCCCCGCTTCAGGTCGCCTCAACTGGCCCTACCGCCGAGCCTTCGGATCCTGCTGCAGCGCCCGTGGGCGCTCTGCCCCTTGTGCTGGCTCCAACGGCCGTGCCTACGCGTGCCCGTAGCGCACGCATTCCCGGCGGACTGCGACCACTGTCCACTCTTGGCGCCTCGCCAAATGTGCCTGCGGTCAATTCTCATCCGATGGTCACTCGCAGCAAGGACGGCATTTACCAACCAAAGCACAAGGAGAGCTTGCTTGTGTCCGCTTTGTCTCCTATACCGCGCACGTACCGTGCGGCCCTGGCGGATCCACACTGGCGTGCCGCCATGGAAGAGGAGTTTGCCACTCTTCAGTCCAACCACACTTGGGACCTTGTTGCTCGCCCTCACGGTGCAAACCTCGTAACTGGCAAGTGGATCTTCCGCCACAAATTCAAGTCTGATGGCACACTGGATAGATACAAGGCTTGCTGGGTGCTCCGGGGTTTTACTCAGCGCCCTGGTATTGATTATGATGAGACCTTCAGCCCGGTTGTTAAACCGGCCACTGTCCGCACTGTTCTGAGCCTTGCTGTCTCCCGGAATTGGCCTGTTCATCATTTGGATGTCAAGAATACTTTTCTCCATGGCACCCTTGATGAGACAGTCTATTGTATTCAGCCATCCGGATTTGTTGATTCCGCTCATCCAGACAAGGTGTGCCGTCTCAACAAGTCACTTTATGGTCTCAAACAAGCTCCGCGTGCCTGGTACAGCAGACTCGCCACCTTTCTGGTGTCCATCGGTTTTCATGAGGCTAAGAGCGACACATCCTTGTTCATTTACCGCCGCGGGGCTGATTGTGTCTATCTTCTTCTATATGTTGATGACATTGTTCTGACGGCCTCCTCCTCCGCCTTACTCAGCTGGACGATCAGTGCTCTTCAGTCCGAGTTTTCTATGAAGGATTTGGGTCATCTTCATCACTTTCTTGGCATCAGTGTTACTCGGCAGCCCACCGGCCTTTTTCTCAGCCAGCGCCAGTACTGCCTTGAGATCTTGGAGCGTGCTGGCATGAATGATTGCAAGCCTTGCAGCACGCCGATTGACACGTGTGCCAAGCTATCAGCCACCATAGGCGCCCCTGTCTCCGACCCGACAGAGTACCGGAGTTTGGCTGGTGCATTGCAGTACCTCACTTTTACTCGGCCTGATATTGCTTATGCTGTTCAGCAGGTGTGCCTTCACATGCATGATCCTCGGGAGCCTCATCTTGCCGCTCTCAAGCGGATTCTTCGCTATGTTCGTGGCACCTTGGAGTTCGGTTTGCTTATCCAGCACTCGTCCACACACGACTTGATCGCATATTCTGATGCTGATTGGGCCGGCTGCCCCGACACCCGGAAGTCTACTTCCGGCTATGCCGTCTTCCTCGGAGACAATCTGGTCTCTTGGTCATCCAAGAGACAGGTCACCGTCTCCCGCTCCAGTGCTGAAGCTAAGTACCGAGCTGTCGCCAATGCAGTGGCGGAGGCATGTTGGCTTCGACAGCTTCTACACGAGCTCCACGCACCTCCTGCTCGGGCTACCCTGGTCTACTGTGACAACATCAGCGCAGTCTATCTCTCGACCAATCCGGTACAACACCAGCGCACCAAGCATATTGAGATCGATCTCCATTTTGTTCGAGAGAAGGTTGCTCTTGGCGCCGTCCGTGTCCTTCACGTCCCGACGACGTCACAGTACGCGGATATCTTCACCAAGGGACTCCCTACGTCTGTCTTCACCGAGTTTCGTTCCAGTCTCAACGTTCGACCCATCGACGTTAAGACTGCGGGGGCGTGTTAGACGTATCATATCTAGCCTTGCATGGCTGTTTGTATCACCACCGATATTCCCTCCAAACCTCCCGATTCTGTTGCTATAAGTCGGTTGAGGCTGTTATGGTAAGGGTGAGGTGTATATATATATGTTTTCCCTCAGCAATGAACTCTGTTGCGTTGAGCATAATCCTTCTCACAGTCCTGATTTGGGGTACTTCGAGCACATTGTGCCCTTCGGCATCATCGACAAAGAGGTCACGTCGCTGCGCTGGGAGGCGGCGATGGAGCTCCCTCCCGGTGCGATGATTCATGACCAACTTATGCACAGCTTGGCGAGAACGTTATTTTTGAACGATGTTGAGGTCAAGGATGATTCCGGGTGTGCAGACATGATTTGCTCAGCTACAGCCACACAATCCTGATGTGTGTTTTACTCTGTATACTGGGAGTTCCTAAGACCATCTTGTCATCAAATTCTGGAAGTAACATTTGGAAATTTTCATCTGATTGTGTTCATTGCAAAGGAAGGTGATTTCCATGTCATAGGCCACGCAGCCAACACTGAAACCAGCCTATTGGTTTCTGCTTGATATGCTTTTTACAGCATCCTGCTTCATGGAATTGAAAATTATTTGCGGAGATATAACAGAGTTAACAGATGCTATGGAGATTGAATGGAGCTAGCAATTGTGGATGCAGGATGCAGAAGTTTTCTTCTATTTTTGAGCATGCAAGCTTGTGTCTCATTCGATGCCTTTGTCCTTGTTTTGGTCTCTCTTTGTGATCAGGTCCATTTGGACAAGCCGTGGCTGCTCTAGAATGCTTGAAGGCAAAAAAATCTTGAAGAATGTAAATTTGTGTGTATATTTGCACCGATGACCTCTCCAGCTATGGATTATAATGCACTGTTCGTTCAACTTCGTCGCCCCGTCTCGTGAAATTCGGCATAGTAATGATTTTTCTCTAAGATGGTAAATCTAGTGTTTTGTTACTTCATGCTACTAATGAATGGAGCATAAGTGATCTTATGCATTCTCCTGAATCGAATTGCTTATTGCAGTGGGATCCTGCAATTGATGGTCAAGATACAAGATATTGTTTGGAAGAAGTTAGATTGTGTTGTGCATCTTTCAGGTTCATATACTTCTGGGGCCCTTGTATGCTCTGTTTCATACCATAAAGATCTTTGCAAGCTTATTTATGGCATGCTACGCGTATCTCTATGATGATTTGACAGCTCTGTCCAATGCTGTTTCCTTTTTCATCTTGTGTATTCATATCCTAATCACGTTTTCATTGTGTATGTTGTTGCATAACAGAATAAGTAATCCACTCCTTGCTTTTGAAGGTACATACAACAGTACAACACACTACATTGTCTCAACAGAAGATGGGAGAGTTTGCATAAATGAACTCTGGAATGTGAATTAGCAGTGGTATTTCAATTGAACTAAGAAAATCATGGTCACATCTCACATGCAAATGTCTGATACTCGAGCATGTAGAGGAAAAAAAATATTTGTATCATATTAGTTCTTTGAAGTAAAATCAAATGTTTTCCATTAGTCCATTTACAAAAAATGGAAGAATCTGATAGAACCAAATCTGCCTGCATCTACCATCTCTTCAGAAACTGTACCGGTTGAAAATGCATCCTGACACTCGGTGTTGTAAGAATGGAGCACAGTACAGACCGGCTTTTGTTCTACGGCACCGCCGTCCCAAGTATAGCCTTCTGAACGTTGTGGAAGAGGCTGGTTCATGTTCTCCGTAGACGTGCTGCGTCTCGTTGTGCTTGAAGAAGGCGAATTGGCATTGGTTATCGGTTACCTGCTGAAATTTGGAATCAAAATTTCATAATTTGTGTATATATATGGTCTTAAAAAATTTGGTCAAAAAATCATAATTTGTGTATACATGGTACTCAAAAACTTAGGGGAAAAAATATAATTTGTGCACAAATACAAATGAGTTAGACACAGACAAAAATAAAGCGTTACAACTAAGAGTATCATGGTTTATTTGCCTCCAATTCTCCCTCATATGGTTTTTAGAGACAACCTACTAGCCAAACGCTTTCTAAGGGCAGTTACAGATTTTCAGAAAAGTGGATTCTTATACAATTAGTAGTAGAAGCTGAAAAATAAAAATATAGAGCTCTGCCAAACAGACCCTAAAAACTCAACTTGAGAAAACCATGGCAAAGAAAAAAAAGTGCAATCGATAGCTTTGTAGAACATGTAAAAAGTGAGAAAATGTACAATGTACATCGATGTTGTTGTCGTCTATATAAAGATTGTTGAACGTGTCTTCCAACTTCGTATTCTCTACGGAGTGTTGAGCTCATGAATCAGCTTGTTTTCAGTATTTTACTGTGAAAATTACTTTCACCATCTCACTCGTGAGACTTGTTATTCTCTCTTCCAATATTCTTCCAGAAAAACTAAAAGCAGATTCGAAAGAAATCATCGAGACAGGAATAGTTATCATATCACATATCACATACTAATATGGATAGCATTAGATATGTTAGCTTGTGCTCATGCCACCATTCCAAAATGTTGAAGTCCTCTCGATGGTGATCCACGGGATTGTTGTCTAGAAAGACGTATAGTTTCACACTAGTACGGATTGCTTTAGCACTTAATATTGTAGAACTTGATCTATCGAAAGATCCTAGTGCACCAAAAATTTTGCCCCACATATTTGTCTTCTTACCAATGGTGGGTCCTGGTAGAAGTCATTGCAAGCGAGCTTCCTGAAACTTTTGTTTGTACTTCTGATAAACATTGAACAATTTAGTACGAACAACTAAAAAATAGTTAGAATAATCTATCCCTACAGCAAAACTCAAAAGTGAAAAATATTATTGAATCCCTCAATTTTATCTCTTGGATCTAAAATAAATGCCAATGCATGTAAATACGGAATCTCTTTCTAATATTTCAAATATGTAGTTTTCATAGCACACACAACATCTTGTAATACTATGTCATTTCCATTAGCTTTTAAGTGACCCAAAATCATAAGAATATGATGCACAATTAAAGATGTTGGATAATACACACAGGATAAAGCAATAGTGGAACCGTAAAAGAGTTTCAAAAATACTAGTAACTTCTTAGCAACATACCAATGCTGCTCAGTCAATAGTGTGTTACTACCATGGATGTGATAGTGCATGTGGATAAAAACATAAAATGTGCTCTTATAGGGTAAAATGTCTGTAGCATCAGATAAATTGAGTTCCACCTTACCGGCATGTCCAAACTGAACTTTATTGGACGTACACTTATCGCAATGCAAAAGTTCTTATATATTGCAATTTGTTGGATAGAATGATTTACAAAAGATATTATATCGCAAAAAGCTTGAACATACGGATCCAACCCCTTTAAACCATATTTAACTATGAAATTAATAATATGGCAGGTGCATCACTGATGTAGTAAGAAGGATTTGGCTTAGGTAACTAAATAACAGAGTGAGAATATCTATTGCCCTAGAGTTTGTTACAGCATTGTCAAAGGTAATTGCAAAAAAAAATTTGTAAGACCAAAATCTTCCATGGCTTTGATAATACATTCTGTAATGTTCTCACCCATACATACTACATTAATTAGTTTAAAGCCTATTATTAGTTTAAGGCCACTGAAATTGTACAGGTCTCAAAGAGTTTTTTTAGTTTAGCATGATCATTATTGTAGTATTTAACTAAATCTTGAGTTATTGTCTGTCTAGAAACTAAAGAAAATCTAAGATTATAAGCAGTTCTAATATAGGTTTTGAACGCTTGAGACTCACCAAAATTTAAAGGTAGATCATGTGTGACAATTAAATGGATCAAAGATTCTTAAACTACCTAGGGATTATAATCCCAGTTACGTACCATACCATCAAGATTGTACTACAGCTGCGCCTGTGACATAGCTATGCCTTGTTTTTCTTTGCATCTTTGGGCGTGTCTGTGCAAGTGTCGGGTTTCACCTGAAGACTTTGCAGATAATTCATGATGACAAATTTTGCAAATAACATATCTTACCTAAGCTCCGGCCTTATCTCGCTTCACTATCTTGTCAAAATCTTGCCACACCTTTGATGTACTAGGTTTAGAACTCTTTACTTTAGTGCTTGCAGACGCAACAACACTCGTAGACCATGAAGATGGTAGCGCCAAGGTCTGCTCTCCTATTTGACATGAAGGTAGAGGTGGAGCCGTTTCATTCCTGAAGGATGAAAGATCTTCCGGAGAAATTCCGTGATCACTCATAGGAAAATTGTCAAAATTTTCTTTGGAGAAATGTAGAAAACTGCAATATGCAAATAAAAAGTACACTATTACCTATTTTACACCACAACAAAGAAAAGTAGGAACAACAAAAATATATGGAAATTAGTTTTTTTACCTCTTTTCTTGATTGTAGGCCAAATTTTTGGCAAAAAATATTTCAAAAATTGCCAAATTACCAAAAAGTGTATCAACATTTTCACAAGAGAATTCGAAGAAGAAATTATAGTTTTGAGTGTGGTTGAATGAGGGGGGTTGCTGCCTATTTATAGAAAAAATATTAAGATTTTTTTGTATTTTTAAACTCCCAAACGACTAGAAAAATGGCTAGAAAATTCAAAAATCTGACCATTATCAGGCTAAATGGGCCAAATTCGTGCTAAACAACCTATGCCTAATGGGTCATTTTTTGTTCCTAACAAGCTTAATGTGCCTAATGGGCTAAATGGGCTACCGTGCCTAACGGGTCGTGCCGGGCCGTGCTTGGCCCAGAAATATTTGTGTCATGTCGGGCTGGCTTGCTGGGCTAGGGCGATGGCCCGAGCATAGCCCAGTGCTTTGTGCTAGGCTGGCTCGGCACGATTCCCTCATGGGTTGTGCTATGCTTGAGCCAGGCCTATAGTAGTGTGCTTTGGACCAGCTTGGCAGCCACACCCATTTGGCCACCTCTACTCTGAATTCAGAAACGAGGAAGGAAAGGGATAAAGTGAAGTAGGGGCAATTAGGTGTGTTCAAGAGTTCTGATTAGACAACCATGAGGTATTCCATTGGTTGGCTGGCAAATGGTAGAGTTTTCTAGTATTTCACCAAGTAAAATGCATCGTAGGCCTTAGCCTTGTATAACTATATCACATAGCTCCAAGAATTCGACGACGATTCACACCAGACTGTAGAGCAAGGCAAGTCACACACCTTGACCATGTTGATCCTTAGATTGCAAAATAAAATTATGTTGTTTTAAATTAATTCTGCATGCATATTTTTACTCACTGTATTTCAATTCAGTTTTAAATTTAGTTAATACCTGTTTGTTATTACCTCCTTTGATATTGAAAATCCTCACACCTTGTCACCCTAGAATAAAGCTCTAGTTAGTACACTAGTATGGACTAGAGAATTTTATATCAAATGCTTAGACCTGCTTAGACATAATCTTTGTTTGGGATAACCTTTTCACATAAAATGATAAGCTTTTCAAATGTATTCTTGACTTCGGTGAGTCAAAAAGGATTGTGAAATATTTTGAAATAAAATATAAAATCTAGTTTACACTTAGGCTAATGGTTAGGTGGTGGGTGCAGGCATGCACTGTTGTTCGGAGACACAGTGTTGATTGTCAGGCACAAGGGTATGTGGTTGAGCTTAAGTCAATTAAGGACCAGTCTGTGAGCTACTATTGCAAAGCCCTATCGTACTACCACAAGGCTGGTATGGGACAGTCCTATCTGATTAATTTGCAGGTCCCAGCCTGAGTCATGTCATAGGTTGAAAGTGAGCATGGAGTAGGCCATGAGAAGTCTCACTCGGCTCAGGAGGGGGTCCCGGTCTAGTGGATTCCTTACTAGGGTGAAATCTTAGTGTTGGCTTGGTCAGGTTGAAGGCTTTGCATTGTAAAGGCCTTGTCTTGATCTCCTCGCCGCACACCAAAGGAAGTGTGTTAATCCGGTGGCAATATAGGATAATCCTGTCTTGTGGGTAAAGTTGTACAACCTTTGCAGAGTGTATAATCTATCCTGGATAGCCGTGCCCACGGTCATGGGCATGCTGAGTAAAAGTTTTCATGGATTAGACTTTGTTTTCAAAATGGTTTATGAAAACCTTATTGATGGATGGAATCCATGAGAGATTGAAAGTGTGTGGATGGATGGAATCCATACAAAATCTTTTGGAAAAGATGTTCCGGGTGGGATGCCCGTGGTTAGGTTAGTGTTTGGTCGAAGCCTACACTAACGGTATTAATTTCATTTACAATTACTGTTTTTTACTTATTGTATTAAATTCATCAATTTTAATCTATTTAATGTATTTCTTTAAATGTTGTTTTATGCTCAAACTAACCATATAAGCCTTCCTTTGTTGCCGTTATCATTATGATGCATTTCTCCATGTGACTTGCGGAGTACAAGTTTGTACTCACCTTGCTATCTCCACACAGAAGAAGACGATTTTGACTACGTAAAGACTTGGACAAGTAGGCCGCGTCTTACTGTCGTTTGCCTATGGGCAAACTCAGTGGGCTTCTTCCACTTCGATTTTTCCTTCCGCTGCTTATATTCAATGTTGGCTTATGTGCCATTGGTGTAAACTTTGGCATTCATGCTCATATTTAGTTAATAAATGTCATTATAGTTGATATTTATCTTTGTCGTCCACTGTGTGCACTAGCTGATCCTAGACTAGTGTGATTTACACAGAGGATTCAGGAGTTGTTGCTCCGGGGTCCGACACGGTAGAACCAGCATAGCGAGGAGAGGCCATGAGGAGTGCGAGCCTCTACCTCTTGATGGGAGTACAACTCCGAGTTCACGTCGTCTGCCATGAGGCGGTCAAACTGCTTGATGAACGGCTCATACGCCTGTGTCACATGCACGTACGTGAACTGCACCTACAAGGAATACAAGTTGTTAGATAGGACGATCGGCTATATGAAGAAATTATTCACAAGGTAGAGTTCGTACCCGTCACCTGCACTAGAGAGAGCCCATAGTTGGCCTGTCCATCTCGTCCCCATGGTGCATCTCCTGGCCGTAGGGAGCGCTGTCGTCTAGCAGGGGCTGTCTGAGGCTAAAGCGCTCGAACAACCATAACTACAGTAGGAGCGAACACCCCGCAATGATGGAGTTCGGCCTCAACCTGCAGCACATGTTGCAGAAGCTGTGATAGGTGGCGGTAAGTGCGGCCAAACTCCAGCTGATCTAGGGAGCCTCCCCGTTGGTGATGGACCTAATGTACGTGACGAGATGCGCATCGACGGTGTCACCGTGGCTACTAGTGAATAAGACCCAACAAACAGCCACAACAAGTAGGTCTCCAGGTGGCGTGACACCTGGTACTCGTCGGCGGCTGGGTCCATCCACTCGACCTGAGTAGAAGTAAAAAATTAGTAAGACTGTAGTACGAAAAGGAGAGCACAGCGCTACCCAAGCGAAAGGAATCGAACACATACCCAAAACTGCGATAGCCACCGCAAGGATGGGCCGTGCCTCTATGCCTCCAAGAAGATGTAGTACCCGGCCACGGTCGCAGGTAGAAGGATTCCGTCAAACCTAGCCAGAAGGTCACTGCGGCAGTCGACTGGGCTCTCCTGTAGGAAGGCAGCATTTCCCATGATAGGGAGACCAAGCAGCAGGGAGATGTCCTGTAGAGTAGGGGCCATCTCCCCGAATACGAGAGCTCTCAGCAGGGAGCGGTCAAACGGGAAGCATCGTGACTGCTCATGGCCATCTTCGTCATCGTCGACCACGGGTGGTGCTGGCTTATCCTCATCCATGGCCTGCACCATCCATGTGAGAGGTAGTAGACTAGCAGCGTTGAGCTTGCAAAGCAAAAAAAAAAGGTCACTATAGTATGAAAGGTACCTGTCTGTCCAGCGTGGGTTTAGCCTCCAGACCACCCAAGGTGTCCACGTGTGGATCACCCCCAACTCAGTCGCTTCATCTGCATCCGTCAAATGCGGGACATGACATGACGCATGATGTAGACGATCGATGCGCTGGTCCAGGAAGCCAAAAGGCCAGTCAGATCCACGATGGTCATGAGCCATATCTGCAAAACAACTTCAAGTTAGCACATACGTGCAAAAAAACAACAAATGTAAAGCACAAGTAAATTTAATGTGTAGACAAACAAACAAAATAGTACTAAGCTACCAGAACACTACTTTGAAAAGTATTAAAAAGGGATAATACCACAACAGTTACATAAACAGTACGTGCAACATACGATACATGTGCTACGGCAGTATGTACATCAAACAAAAATGGGAAAGTACCACAACAATTACATAAACATTACGTGCAACTTACGATATAGGTGCTACAGCACTACGTACATCAATTGTAGGAACTAACGAAATACAGATGACAATGTACACTGATTTCTTATATTGGTCCCACTTTGCACACTCGAAGAAGTGCTACTGCAAACCACACCAGTGTGCCTACTCCTCAGCAAGTGCCTTGCATCGTTTGACTATGTGGCCCTCATGGCTGCAGTGCCCGCAGCGTCTACCCAACGCCCCAGCTTGTGCTTCGTTCATATCATTGGTAATCCGATGACTCTACTGATGACCCTTCTCACCCTTCACCATGTCAACATCAAGAATACAGGTCCTCTTTTCAATATCCATGGTAGCGAAGTTACCCACAACCCTAAACCCCCTAAGCTCACCACACCACTCTTGCACCACCCTTTCCTCCAAAAAGTACTTGGATATAAAGTTCAAAGGGTCCATGTGCACAATCCCACATGCGGCAAGTACATATGAGCATGGCTTGTGTAACAGCTTCAGCTTGTTGCACATACAGCTAGGTTGGTTGACTTGATCTTTAAGACATACCGTGGGTGACAAGAAAATAAGCCATCCCAAATCTGGCTCTATCCTAGAGGAGCACGTCGAAATGATGCTCCGTATTGCCCATCACATACATCATGTACAACTGGCACTTCTCTATCTTCGCCTACATGTTTGCGCAGTAGGGTGTTTGTGGGTTGGCGGCATGAAGTGCGGCATTTGCATGCCTCTCCCTGAAATAGCTGATTGTGCTGTACATAACACCTTCCACGATGATGACGAAGGGCTAAGAACGGAGGCCCTTAAGAACCCAGTTGTACACCTCCGCAAGGTTAGTGATCATTATGTCGTACCTTGCATTGTCCGTGTCGTGCAGTAGGGACCACTTCTCCAATATCTTGGCCTTGATCTAGTGGGAGAAGCACTTGATGTTTCTCGAGGTCCTCCTCCTCGAACCAACAGGTTCAGACTCTGGTAATGGTGTGAGGCATTCAGGTTGTGTCTCCCCAGCAATGGCTGGTCCCTTCTTCCTCTCATCCACGTGCTTCTTGCTGTGCTCATCCAACAGCGCCCATAAAGCATCAAATTTGCGCTACTGGTTCTGCATAGTCAGCCTCTTGAATAGCTTCACCAATGGTTACTTTGAGAACTACTTGAAGAAGTTCGCCCCCAGATGGTGAATGCACCATCTGCTCCTCATATCCAGCCAAGGGAATGGCTCATCGGGGTCTTGCTGAAGTGTTCTTATGGCCTTCAGCATCCCAGCATGGTGATCACGGATTACGCACACATCAGGACGAGCTTCAACAACTCGCACCCTCACATATCGAAGGAACCACAACCAGCTATGTAATTCTCACTCTCAGCAAATGCGATGGCCAACGGCAGAATCTGATTGTTCCCATCAATGCCAATGGTCGTATGGATCTATCCCTTGTATTTCCTAGTCAAAAAGGTCCCATCAACTCAGATGATAGGCAGCATATGCCTGAAAGCCTCAATGCAGGCACCAAAGGCTAAGAAGACTGTCTCCAATACCGCAAAATCTTGCAGCGTTGTAGATGGCTTATCCTTTACAGCAATGTATGTCCCTAGGTTTCTGTCCTTCAGCACCCGAAGCATACAAGGAAGGTTGTCATACGCCACCTCGAAAGACCTTAACCATCTTTCCAAAGCCTTCTGCTTCATACATCATGTCTTCGTGTAGCTAATCTTGTACTTAAATTTCTTCTCAATAGCCACCATGATATGCTTGGCCTCCACATCCTTCTTCTCCACGATCTCTCCATTATCAAATTGGCTATGAAGGTCAACGTTAGGTTACGATGCCTTGACAAAACACTACTGAGCATGCAGGAGTGCGGCTCCACCTTCAAAACAACTCAATAAGTCTCATATTTCGGTCTATGTGCGTGCACTCGCCAAGGACAACCAGCCTACTCGCACTTGACGGTGTACTGCTGTAAGGACCCCAGATTTTACAATCCGGATTCCTCTGTGATTCCACCACACTGTTCCCTGGATCAGTAGATAGTGCTCACAGTTTACAGTTCTGAATATCAAAGTACATATCATGCGGAAGCGTAAATATAGTAGTAGACTTACTCATAGGCTGATTAGGCCGAAATCATTAGATTGCAGCAGCGGAAGAACGAAGTACGCAAGTAGGACCTTCAGGACATGCCCACAAGCAGCCAACTGGAGGTTCGCGACCTAGCCCTTGTTGACTTCATCTTCTTCTCCATCATATCCAAAAGTATTGTTGAGCGTAGTGATCTGATTCCTGTTTCTGGATTTGTTATGAGAGCAAGTGTGAGCACACTAACCACCGTGCTCCGCGAGCCAATACGCAGAATGCAAATAATTAGCATGCATGGCTTATCAAAGGAGAGGCTCGGGTTTATTTTATTTGCCAAAATTGCTTTTAGTAGCATTATTTTTATTTATTCATAGAGTTGCTATTATTGCTGCCTAAAACTCCTCACAGCGATTACCATAATTGACTTAATCCACCGAAGATATACTTTGTTTATTGATTGCTGTCTAGACTCCAACCAGCGAGTGACATCATTTGATTTAGATCCATCAATATCTTTTGTACTCTAAATTCCTAACAATCCAATCTTGTGGTTGTTATTCATCAACTCTACACTTCAGACTCTAACAATCATCCATCATAATTATTTTTAAATCCACCGATATCATTTTTATCATGATTTTCTAACAATTCAATCCTTTTTGTTATTGATCCAAAACCATAATTTACTCTCCCAATAATCAATCTTATTTTCCATTTTCTAGTTCCAACTAATTCACTTGTATACCTCCACCAAGAATATCAATGATCTAGTCTACGATTCACTATTATACATCCACCAAGAATATCAGTGATCAAGTCTACGATTCTCCAGTATACGTCCACCATGAATATCATTCATCAAGATTATATCCCAATAATTATTATCAATCCACCAGTATTCCCGAAAATTCAATTCATCCCTCTAGTATTTGATCAAATCCTATTAATCTCATTATCGCCAACATCTTCCAAGAAATTAGATTAAATATCAGTGTTGTAATCCACCATTACCTTTGCACTTCCCAATTCTCCAAAAATCATTTAAATCATCTATCCAGCCTATATATTCATTTAGGCTCCACCAATTTATTTCTCCCAGAATCCACACTATCATTTCCTTTTTATGATCAATATGGGTCCACCAATATCTTTATGTGTTTACCACAAACATCCATATTTTTTACACACGACTCTATTTATTCTCTATATTTTATTTTGTAAAAACAGAAGTGTCATCATTTGAAACATAATACATAAAAGTCCTGAGACCTTGCAGTTTTGACCAAAGACAATGTATAAGAGAATGCAATAATAACAGTGATCCAGATTCCATCCACCATTACATGGTCTCTGCACCATATGCTAGACCTTCAGCGTTATAGCCGCTTACATTATCACTGGGACGACACCCAGGGCAACTCAAATCAGGGCTTTCCACTGCCCTACACTTTTCCAAACCCATCCATAAAGCATTTTGAAATAGAACTATATCTAGTTAAGTTCCCATGTCCGCCCTTGACCGTGGGCACGGCTATTCGAATAGTTTTGACTCTGCAGAGTTTGTACGCTTTCACCACAAGAGATAATCAACTCGTTGCCCCACACGATTCCTTAGTCATGTGGTTGAGCAGACCATCACAGTGACTTTTTAAAGTATCTAGTCCCTTTTGTCATCTCACTTTATGGGCTTCTCCCACTTGCGGTGGGTCCCATCTATGCACGGGATGTTCCCCACAGTTACTAACGCAGCCGAGCTTCTCAACTCCCGCAATGCTTAGAACAGCTGGGAAACTTCACCCTCCACTGGTATCCCTTAAGACCTCCCTTGCCCTTGCGTATCCACTTCTATCCACTACCAGTGAGATGAGTCTGGGGATTTCGATAAATTTACTTAGCCAAGTTGTACTTTACAGACTTGGGGTTGTACTGTTTTACACAGGAGGTCATGACAAGATTCAGTCCTTAGTGGTATTTGAGCGGTTCTATCACACTCCACAATTTTGTGCTTCCACTGCACCACATACTAGCCCCCAAACTATCCGCTCAGATATTTAAGGAAGTTAGGATTCTTGGAAGCATAAAATAATCATTGTCAAAATATACCAGTCATTCTCACCATGACTGTCCAAACCAGTTTGTTATGATTAAAAATGATAATGAGGCTTGGGGCATTTCAGCGCCCCTGAATATCTATGCAGTACTAAGCATGGCGTATAATTAGGGACTTATTTTTGAAAGGTTACTATTATAGTTTTGCTAGGGCGACAAGGTTCACACATTCAATTATTCCAAAGGAGGTATAATAATATTCAAGATAAATAATGGGCATATAACTAGAATCTTAAATTAAACATGTATTTGCATATAATATATCAGCATGCACTTTGATAATTAAAACCAAAGTAATTTGCAGAAAATGTAAGTTCAACATGATCAAAGTATTGACTCGCCTGGCGCGGTTTATCGCAGACTTGAGCTCACACAATATTTTCTCTTGAGCTTTTGGTCTCTATTTTCACTTCAATCTTGATCTCGCTCAATCCATGGAATCTTCACGTCTTCCAATTTCTAATTACGCGACAAACGACTGGAACCAAATAAAAGCAAGTAACTCAAAAGATCAAAATAAATCCGAACAAACTCAAATTAGATTTATTATAGGTTAATGGTGATTCAGGTGATTTGAGGCGAGGTTGGTGGTAGAATACGATGACTTGATCTTTTTATTAACAATTTCTTTTATTATTTTGGTATTTATCAAGGAAGTTCCATGAGTTAGGTCAAACCTATGAATTGGTGTATTTTGTCGAGTGCTAATGTTTAGGGCATATGACATATGTATATATATAGGTAATGTTTGCAAATTCTAGCTTACCGAGCTAATCTTATGGTCTAGGTTTATAGCATTTTGTGGTATGATATTTTAGTTTACCTTGACTCTGGGTCTATTTATACGGGTTCTAGCTTGCTTATATACAATTAGGCTCAATAATACTATGTACCAAAGCTAGTGTTAAGATTTAGTTAATGACACTATTTTTATCCTACTTATACTTTAGCTGCTATTATGCTTAACTTTAGTTCTAACTTTAGCTTAAACTTAGCTATCTGAGCAAAGCTCGGTATATATCATTTTATGTGACCCTAGTTACTTGTGTTAATGGTTACATGTTCAATTTAGAGTGTTTATATGTCTGTGGGATTATTTTGAATCTTAATGACCTAGGGCTATTATATTAAAATATGTCACTGGGGTTTGTTTAATGGTGGCATGACAAATATTGGGCATATATGTGTTTACATGTTAATTAAGTGCCATCTTTATTAAATATAGACATTTATCCAAGCCACTTCTCCTCACTAATGCCTTTAATAAATAATTAGATTTACACTTTAAATATTAAAGTCACACTAATTATTTATTATGACAACTAATCTGAATTTAAATCATACTTAAACTCTCCAAAGCCTTATTTGAATTTTATTAGCTTCCATAAATTTTCCCTATTTTTTCCTAAGTCTTTTCTTTGATTTAGGATTAGGTTTACCATAAATGCTAAAGGCATATTAATCATACATACAGGATAATAACTAATCCATGATTAGACATGTGTTAAGCTCATATATATATCCTAATAAATTTTGTACCCTTTTATTTATTTATTTATTACATCCTGTATTTTTTTATTTATTCTTCCCTAATTCCTCCTTCACTGTAGCTGTCGGCAAAAATTTTAAAACCTATATCTACTCTTGCACCGAAAGGAATCGAAACCGGGCTGGCTAAGTGAGTGCGCACGTTGCTGGCCAGTGGGCTATGTGGTGTTACCTGATGGAGGCGGGTGACATTAGTATTTGAGGTGGGTAGCCAGGGCGCAGAACAGAGCAAGTCAGCGGTGACATGCGGGCGGCGGTGCCAGCGGCGAGGGGCGGCCGGAGAGAGGCGGGGAAGGGTCAAAATGGGATCCTGAAGCTGCGGTGATGTCGGCGGAAGGGTCGGTGGGGACTAGGGAGTTCCGAGGCGGACCGGCGGCGAGCGGCGGCAGCAGCGTGGGAGGAAGCTTGGTGCCGGCGACGTGGGGTGGTGGGGAGCTTCGGGCGGTGGTCGAAGGGGCTTCAGGGCACCGGGAGGTATCTCCCACCGAGAGGAATTGAAGGGGAATGGGCCGTGGTGGGAACAGCTGTAGCGGTGGGTTTTGCGGCGATGGCCGATTCCGGGGAAGATAAGGGGGAAGAGCTGGGGAGAAGGAAGGAATAGTGTGGGCAAAGGGGAGAGGGAGCCGGCGGCTTTTATAGCGCTGCGGTGGAGGACCGGTCGGGGCCGAGCGGCGGAGGAGGATCCTCCGGGCAAGGACCGGGCGGCGGAACTCAGAGTGCGGGGCGCGGGGCTCGGGGCTCGGGGCTCGGCGCGTGCAGCCGGGGCAGGGCAGGCGCGGGGCTCGACGCGTGCAGCCAGGGCAGGGGATGGGACATGGCGCTGTGAGGCTACAGAGAAAAAGGAGCACTCGCGGGCACATGGGGAAGAAAGAAGAAAGAGAAGGGAGGAGAGGCGCGGGGGTCCGCTGGCAGAGAGACGGGGACGGGGCCCCACGGGTAGTGAAAGGGAGCGTGGGATGGGTTGCGTCCAGCCGAGGCGGGAGGAGAGCCGAATTTTTTCTATTTTAGCCCTTTTTTGAAAAATATTCACATTTAGACCCCTGGTAGTTTTAATTCCGTTTTTGGACCCAGGGGGTCGGCGCCGAGGTAACACGTCTCGGCGTCGTGGTCCACGGCGCCGAGCTCGCAGGCGCGCTCCAGCGTGGCGGCCTGCGTGGCGCCGACGTGGCAGCACCTCGGCGCCGTGGTTCGTGGCGCCGACCTCGGCGCCATGGATCTTGGCGCCGAGCTCGCGGCCTTTTCCCTCGGTCCGAGCTGCTGGTTGACGCGCTCGTCCAAAGCACGCAAACCGCCGACCGCCGCCTCCTCTCCTTCGCCTCGTCCGCCGCCTCATCGCCTCCGCCCTCCGCGTCGTCACCTTTGCCTCGTCCGCCTCGTCGCCTCCCCGCCGCGGCTGCCCGCGTCTGCGCCCGGCCGCCTCCCCGCGTCTCCGGCTGCACGCCTCCCGTCCCCGCCACGGCCGCCCGAGTCTCCGCCCGCGTCCTGGTGCCGCCGCCGCCCCTTGGTGCCGCCTCCCCGCGTCTTGGTGCCGCCACCCCTTGGTGTCGCCGCCTCCCCGGTCTCCCGCCTCCCGCGTCCCCGGCCGTCTTGGTGCCGCCGCCGCCCCTGGTGCCGCCCCCTCCCCGATCTCCCGCCTCCCGCGTCCTCGGCCTCCCTGGTGCCGCCCCTCCCTGGCCTCCCGCCTTCCGCGTCCCCGGCCTTCCTGGTGCCGCCGCCGCCCCTAGTGCCGCTGCCTTCCCGGCCTCCCGCCTCCTGCGTCCCCGGCCTCCCTGGTGGCGCCGCCGCCCCCTGGTTGAGGTGAGAACATGCTGGTCTGGCTTTTGTCTTGGACAATGTGGATAGATTGTGCATACGATCTTGGTGTATTGAACCATTGTGGTAGTGTCGAGGATACTGTTACAGAGATGTATGCGGTAAACTGTAAAAGGAGCTATATATATATGTTGTAATGAGCTAGGAGGCACTTGGTAAGTGGTTGGGCTGAGATATGTTTGTAATGAGCTACTTGTTGTATATATGTGTATATGTTATATTCATGTGATATTTGTGTTCGAATCCGTAGTCTGTACTTTGTGGTTCTATAATTCCTGCAATGAATTTATGTTTCCTGCAAACGACTGCAAAGGCTACGAACTATGAATTTATTACGAGACCACAGGCTCTGAAAAGCCTACATAGGAACATTTATTGCTACACTGGAATCCATGGAAAATTCACATTTTCAAGCACATAAATGTCTGCAAAAGAATAACAAGACATTAAACTATATCCTCAACTTCGCAGATTATACCATGTGATTTGAGGTAGCAACATAATTACTTATGGGCACTATAATGGAAAAGTCTAAGACACATAGGTTCTTACCTTGCCCCATTTTAGCTCTTTTGAATTCCATGAATAAGTAACACCATTATCCCATTCTCTAACAATTAGTGTTTGACCATCGGAGTTCCCTGCTTAGGAAAAAAGTTACAAACATTATTACCATACTAGCACCCAAAATTTTCAGATTGAACACGACATCATCAAAAAATGTAGCAGAAAACAAAAATTGTGTTTCACACAGTTCATCAATTATCTGAATGTTTCCAAGATTATTTTGAAGGCGCCGAGCGGGAGCGCCGGTGGCAATTTTCACAGCTCGGCGCCACGTTCCAGGGCGCCGAGGTCGGCGCCACGGCCCACGGCGCCGAGGTGCCTGCCACGTCGACGCCACGCAGGCCACCACGCTGGTGCAGGCCTGCAACCTCGGCGCCGTGGGGCACGGCGCCGAGACGTGCTACCTCGGCGCCGTGGGTCACGGCGCCGACCCCCTGGGTCAAAAAACAGAATTAAAACTACAAGGGGTGTAAATGTGAATATTTTTCAAAAAAAGGGCTAAAATAGAAAAAATTCGGGGAGGAGAGGGGTGGAGCTGGGCCGTGCGGGGGACGATGAGGGGGTTAGGCTGGGCCTTTGGCCGACCTGACTTCCCTCTCTCTCTTTTTTATCTTTTTATTTATTGTATATATTTGCACATGTATTTATATATAGATATATGTATACATGTATATATATTTTTATTTATTTTTAATTTTTATATATGTATATATATATTATTTTTATATATATATACTTGTATATATTTTTATTCATTTGCACATTCATTTTGTATACATATTTGCATATAATTTATATATTTATTTTTGTTGCCTTCTTATACCATTATTTCGAAATTAAACTCTTATAATTTAATCCAAGTTTCTCCCTCCCTTTTGGGGTCCATATTTTCAGATTTTATTTTTAGAATGTTTGGGCTTCCATTATTTGCATATTTCAATTTATGGCCTTATTAATAGTAGTTTTATTTTTCAAAGCTTTTCTTAAATTTTTGAATCCTCTACCAAAATTCAGAAAATCGCCATAAAATCCAAATCTCAACAAAACTTATTGCCAAATAATTTCAGGAATTTATATTTTTAAATTTGAATTTTTCTGGATGTTACAACTGCTCCTAGCTAGATTTAACAAACCGAAATGTCTGCTGCATAGACATGTCCCACAGCTTAATGCCATCCTGTAACGATGCCTTATCGGCAAACATTGACCACAACTGGACCTCTGTGGCATCGTACTCCCACGGTGATTCGTGCTCGTCATGTGTAGCTACACCCTCAACGTCAAATATGTTCCATTCCTGCGTGATGGGAGCTTCATCATCATTGAAACTGTCCTCGTCGTCCTCCTGTGTAGCTTCCTCTTCAGCCCAGGTCATCTGGTCATCACTCTCCATTTGACACACTATGTACTCGCTATGCTCTCCTTCATCAACCTGTCATGTAAGCTCAGCATGCAGTGACCGATATTCGTCTCTTGCATCTACCGCATCGGCCTCATCATGAACAACATCCTCTGCACCCTTGGTAACACCGGCCTTCGGAGCCTCTTATTCACCAACATGTTAGACGCCCGAGCTGCTCCCACCACCTAGATGAAATCCGTTGGCAGGGCCTAGTACAACTTATTTTGGGCATACTTGCACAAGCAGCATACACTCGTATCCATGGTGCTGGCAGTCTTCAAGAAAACCCTTCCACACAGCCGTGCGCATCACTCTTCTCAACTCCCATCTAATCTGCATGGGAGACCTACTCCAAAGCCCTTGTATGACGACGTTGCACACCTTAGGGTCCAAGGAGAAGCTACGGGTGAGCCACTACATCATATCTACGATTTGTACATTCTCTTCGTCCGAGTGTACCATAGTGATTTGCGAAAAACTGCTCAAGTCAATACCATACGGACCTTCACGAACGGTGCCAACACCGTAATGCACTTTCAATGTAGTGGGTCCCAGCATGATTGATTTCTGCCTGCAAATATTTTCAACATTGCAACCAATCAAATCGCATCGCACGATATACAAGTATTGCTATACTGTAATTTACATTTATACGACCGTACACCTATCGTGAACAACTACACTACCGTATGGTTAAAGCATCACATTCCCTAAGGCAGAGGCTACAATAAATGTACACAGAGGCGGAGGGAGGGGGGGCTGGGGGGGCCTGGCACCCCCTAATGCTCTACTAGTCCCTCTATTAGATACTTAATATATGTATTCAATAGGTATTTAGCCCCTCCTAATCCAGCCCAAGCAATCAAGTATTGACTGTATTTGAGGCCCAGTTGGCTAGTACGTACAGCCCATTTAGATTTAGCCCTTTCCTGTCTGTTCGGCTGCTTCAGGTCTCACGAAGGGAATGCCAAGCGTGAAGCGTCGCTGTGCCCTGCTCGTCTCGCTCGTCTGTTCGTCTTCTTCGACTTTTGGCTTCGCCCTCCGCGGCTCCACGCCTCTGCTCTGTCCACTCGCCCGGAGACGACCAGACAGGAGATTGCCGGACGGCGGACGCGACTACGCGTGTACGCGAGACGGCGACGCCGCCGCAGCCGACCTACCGATTGTCGTCTATTGATTATTAATCAGATCAGTTATCAGCACTCTGCATCGCACAGGAGGTAAGGTGCTACTCCCTTGTCATCTTATCTAATCAATAATCCTTATCTAAATTTCCAGTATCAACTGCAACCACCGAAAGATGCTTTTAAGCTATGAAACTTGCAAAGACACGTCTTAGATGTACAATGGGAGATGGATTTCTGCGAGATTATTTGGTAATTTATATTGAGAAGGAATTGGCTGCATCAATTAGTACTGATTATATTATTAAAGCCTATGATCTTGCTTCTAGTCATAGAGCTAAATTTAAGCTGATAGATATGTAATTTTGTTTTGGTTAAGACTTGTGAAACATGCTACTATTATATGTGACTAAAACCAGCTGGCATGGCTATCAGTTCTACTTTGCTTTGTTCATTGCCCCCCCTATACTCAAATCCTGGCTCCGCCCCTGAATGTACAGTATACTATTCCGATTCAACTAGAAGGCCGAGCTATTCTGTACCGGGTATTATCCGACTATGACGCTAATTTCCAATCCGAAATGCTAAAAGTGGTGTTCCAGTCTTCCATAGAGCTTTAGCAATTACCTAAGTCAATTAGTCTATACTAATTAACATGTACTAAATAGTCCATACAAATCAATCATCCTCCTTATGCACTCCACTACAGTATGCACTACTACTTAATAATAGTCGGTCATGTATGCACCGACACAACACTGCACCTACTACAGTAGTTCTCACAAATAGCTCTATTTCTCCCTCACGGACTGCTTTTTTTCTCTAACTATAATTTTATACGAGTGCTACTTATACTATTGTAAATTAACAAGATTTCAATTTACTACTTTTTTCCCTAACTAAAATTTTCTACGAATGTTACTTATACATAAATTAACAACATTATGATGTACTACTTTTTTTCTAACTAAAATTTTCTACGGATGCTACTATTACTATTATTTGCACTAAATAAACTATTTACTTACTACAAAGAAATACACTACAAGAAAAAAAAATACCTCATGGACCAATCTTTTCTCTTCTTCTCCCTCTCCTTTTTTCTCTCTTTCCTCTCCTCTCCTCTCTTTCTTTCTTCCTTTCACTCGGCTGGGGGAAGGGGCAGGAGGGGGGCGATTGGTGCGCCCTTTATATAAACCATCCAGTTGCCCAACGGTTCGGCAACTGGAATCTCCTGTCGCCGAACCGTTGGGCAACTACATTAATGTTGCTCGACAGTTAGGCGACTGCATTAATGTTGCCCAATGGTTCAACGATTAGCCTCCTGTCGCTCGGCCGTTAGGCAACAGAAACCAGTCGCCCAACGGTAGAAGGCTAATTTTGCAAAAAAAAAAATATCACAGATATAATTTTATAATTTCAAATAAATTTTGGATTATTTTTAAAAAAATCCACAGCGTACAAGGGGAATTATAGATGATACAACAATGGTTTTCATCCGAACGAACTGGTTTCAAGAGGTCATGCTAGCCGCCGATTAGAAAAGCTCAGCTAATATGACGCACGCTGTGCCCTGCTGATTGTTTTATATACGAAAAGCTGGCGGTACCGTCGCTGTATTAGGCATCATGCTCCGTGTATTCATGGCTACAAAATCACCGCGACCAAACATGAGGCCAAGCATTCTTCCATCGATCTTAGAATATACATACAACACATAGTATTGGACCTTCCATAAAGTACGACGACTGCCCTGACGTCTGAGATGAAAAGAAGCTTCCCCACATAAGAAAGATCACTTTGTAAGACAAAATTATCAAAAGCATCAACGCTCCTGTCCTTAAGTTACAAGCCCATGATTCCAACATGAATACAACGGAAGATCATCATCCCCTTATCGTCCACCAAAGATTCCCAATAGTTTTTTTGTTCCTTCCAAATGTTGAACTAGAATCTTATCTTTAAATCTAAATGAACCTATAGGGGAAAGACAGGCCTTTCTCCTCGAAAAAATTATCAGAATCAAAGCTGCTTCCCGGGAATGATCGAGTCACTTCGTCTTGGACTCTGGACAGCTCTATATGGCAACTCAAAAGAACAGCATGTGACTGGCCCAAAAGACACCATCTCCAGCAACTCCCTGCTTAGCTGCACCAGGGGTAAAACGCTTCCATTCTCACTGGGAGCAGCTACCAAAAATACTGTCGCCCTGTTCCTTCCCCCGTTTATGCATAGTACATGTACAAGCTGTTGGCCGCAGCACAGGCAATTAAATTTTCGGTTGGGTGCCATGCCAAATGGAGCAATTTTGTGGTCAAGTCGTAGGAATTTCCATTGGCATCTATTCCAGTGCTTTCTGCACCTGCATAAAGTTTAGATCATTAGTAGTTGAAATGAAAAGCTTCTACAACATATTACATCATGAAGCTAACCTCGTCTAACAACCCTTGTCAAACTGCTTAGAGCTCTGGCAGACCTTGCGGGATTCTGGAGCTGCCTCCTGTGTCACACGTAAGACAAATAACAGAATCAAGAGATGGTTAGCACCGCAGTACTAAAGTTGAGCCAATGGGAACCTGTATAGGTGTATTCAATAAACACTATACGGATCGATTTTACAGGGAGAAAAAGGTAGCAGTTCATATACGCTGATTTATATGTATGCATCATTTGCTACAGTGTACACTAGTTTTGCTTCCACTGTTTCTTTCAAAAGAAGCATTACCTTGTAGGGTTTCGAGTTGCTTCAAGTGTTGTTGCCTCATTGCTACCAGCACCACAACCAAACACGCGGAAAATATTGCTGAAGGGACACAGATTAATTAATAATTAGTTCCATGAAGCAAACCCATCTGTACCACAACTGATATGAGTATATGAAACTACCTGTAAGAACCAGTTGCTACTCGCAATCCATCTCCGCTTTGACAGCACTCAAATTTGTCAAAAATTGAGTCATTTTCATATAAATCACATAACTGCAGTTTCAGAAAAACAACACATGAATCAGGGTTGCTCCAGGGAAAATATGTTTGTTGTTTATTGTCCTAAAATCCCATCGGTTATCATCTTAACATGGAAAAAATTACCTTAGGCCTTAGATACTCATGAACCTGGAACGTCGCAACTGGACCAGAATCCATATTAACATCCCAAAGCTGTAACAACAAATAAAAATGGTAATAATGGAAAAGGCACCCAAAATAGAAATATTTACAATGCTATTGATACTGCAGACACATAACACCTACAGGGCTACATGAAATAGTATAAAACAGCAGGTTCCCAGATGAAAACACTATTAACTAGTGAGTACAAGAAAGAATTTAAGCAGATCAAAGATAAAGACAACAATAGTGCCGTAACAGCGTATGCAGGACTATGATTGTGACTTGTGAGGTATGAATTGCATCTGATGTAGTCTTTTATAATGCAATGCAAATATGTACAAATGTTCATCTAAAGCAGAGCCAGAAATTACTTTGGATCTTCTGAAGGTCAATGTTGGTAATTCCCTCTATGCTCTACTGTCTTGAACTATTTTCTTTAGTTAACACACAAGAGGAGGAGGAAGGGGGGGGGGGTCTCCACAACAGCCATGTTAATCTGGTTATGTTGTCTAGTGATACATCATCTAACAAACAGATATTACAAGATAAACATCTAGCTTCTCAAGGACTAAGGAAAAACGAAAGGGATGTCAACAAGTCAACTGCAAATTATGAAATTTAAAGCAATCGCAGATCAGAAGTAACAGGTACAGACCTTCAGACTCATATAGTCACGACTCAGAATATGCCTCCCATCCTTGGAAAACTTTATGTCTGAAATTGAGGCTATAATCTCGGTGAAAAATGATCTCGAACCCGGGGCTTCATGCTGCTCAAAGCTACAAGAATAAAACAGGAATAGCTATAAAAACAGTATGAACCAACTTCAAGATAATCAACTCAAGACAGGTCAATATCCACCTGATGTTCCTCTAATTACAGTATGTTGAATATTGAAAAAAAGTATCAAATGAAAGCTCACAGTTGGGAATGGGTATCGCAAAGGGCTGATTGCCGCAGGTCAACAAGTCGAATTGAGCCCTTTGAGCTACTATATGCCAATGTGTTACAGTGAGTAGGGTGGAACTCAGCAGATGTTACCACCTCTGCACATTGTAGAATAAAAACATGACTAACAGCAAACATGTTATGCAAGCAGATGACACCTCTAAAACATGCGGTAAAATAATAAAGGTTAGTTAGAACAGACCTATAAAAACCCATGTTTGACCTAAGAACTTCATTTATAACACCCACATCCATTTCAATAAAACCAATTTTAGCTCAATATTGTGTTATTTGCATGCAAGGAAATAATGTTACCATAATGCAGGAGGATTGTCAAAACACATCTATATATAGTATGTTTCAAAAGGATTAGACCATTAGTGAATCATAACTCAGATTACTTCGCTTGCTATAGATGTATAGAAGGGTATCCATTTCCCACTATGTGAGATTGTGAGTTGAAGTTGTAAATGTTTTTATTCTAATACCTATACAGCTATACCAAGTAAAATACTATCTAGTCAGAACAGCTAAGAGTTTGTAGAATTGGAAGTTATACCAGTGAGATCCTCCATGTTTGTAGGTTTAACATCAATAATATTAAAACTTTGATTGCTAATTTCCAGATTCCAAAGATTTATCCGCAAATCATCTGCTGATATGAAAGTCTCACCGTCACTGTGGAGAAAAGAACAGGAAACAATGTACGTCACTACATAAACATGTACGTCACTACATAAACAATGTCTGACTGTGTATAAGACTATAAGGTGCACATTAGCAAGATAGATAGTAACTGCACATGGAAGGTGGGAGATGGTGTAAATTATCTTAAGTATAATCACATAGCTGCTTACATACAGCTCATATAATCACATAGCTGCTTACATACAGCTCAACCACACATGAAATTCTACATATAAAAGTTTTCAAAACACACAAAAATATGACATAACTAAATAAATATATACTGGGGGGAATGACTTGGCTGAACTTTGCCTAAATGAATTTATGTTCTGTAGACTTTAGGGTTATGAATTTGTAAGGTTTGCAAGTGAACTTCACGAAACTATAAAACAATGTTACTATGTTAGGCAGTATTTGTGGGTTTGTGAGACTTTCACTACCCTATTTGAGTGGAAGCAGTTGAAGCGTATTAAGGCATGTGTGACATTGCTGAGATTATCAACCAAAGAGACCCTAATGTATATTCAGAATTTTATTTCGGTACTTCAGAGGGCAAACCATTTTGACATATTGTGGGGTGGAGATTTAGCATTATATGCAGTATCTAGGAAGTTAGGTGGCTTGGTTGGCCACAGATATATTAAATGCATAGTTATCATGTGTAAGGTGAAAGCAAATAAGCTTACTTTATTCAGGAGGCACTCACTTTAGAACTAAAATGGCCATGCTCACATTCAATGGCTTAGAAGTTTAGACATTAGCTATGATACAGCTAACTGCAAGAAAAGTGAGTAATGTACAGGACCTGTTATTTGAAATGGAGTTTATATGGTAGTCATGTGCATGAGCATAGACTCTTCGGCAACTCGCAGCAAGACTTGTTTCTTGGCTTGTAACCTGTTGTACAGTAAAGATTGAGTCCATGCAACAAATCAAGAAAACAGAGGCAAAATGAGCACATGTAAAGACAGATAAGACAACAGGAATCAATTTAAGATACATGCTCAGCTCAACAGGAATGGCAGGAATTAGCACAATAGTAGTATCTGACTGATTTAGAACATTTTTTCTTGTGGTGCACAAATAAAAATTTTGAGTTGAGTACAACTACCACAGGCAGGCGAAGTAAAGGAAGTCCACCAGGTTTTAAAATGCCACCATTTGGGATAGATGAGTTTGAACCACACACACTACTGCTAGCAGGGCTACCATTTGCAGGAGCATTTGAAGGGTCCAAATTCATCTCGGATACCTTTTTAACCTTCTTTTCTTGCACCTACAAGTCACATAACAATCCTCAAGTTAACAATAGCTTGAATAAGTACAAGACTACGTTATTGTTGGGTACATCTTACGTATGATAGCAAATACACAGAACCAGAAAAAGACTGGACAGATGAAGTAATTCAAAAGTCTTTGGGCAGAAATGTGTGAAATTTGAACATCAGAAAATTCAAAATCATCAATGAGTTGCACATACATATGTGTCTCAAAGACGTACACCAAACAGACCAGGCAAAAAAAAATGATCATTGAAGGTGATTTTCTTAAGTATAGCACGTTGAATACAATAGGTTCTAAAGAAATTGCAAGCCATAAGGCATGGAGCAGTTTAGCAATATAAGTTCACAGGAAATTTCCATAATTATTGATTGACGAAGCATACCTTCCAAAACTTTATAGTTTTGTCATTAGTGGACAGAAGAAACAATGCGCCATTTGCTGCTTGGCACCACTTTATCTTGTTAATCTTCTCTTCAATTTCCAAGCTTTTAAGATAATCAAACTATTTCCAAAGCAATGCCACTTGGTCAAATTAATGGTAATTCAGAAAAAGAAAAAAAAAAGAAACTCACTTAGCAATTCACATACAAGTATACCTCTGGCTCATGGCTTTGAAATTCGGTTTTGTAGCGAAATTCAGGATGCCTGCTGACAGAATAATCAGCTTTCTCAGCCTCTTTTCTACAGGCATTCTGAAGAAAAATAGAAAGGAAATATATTTAGCCATCAGAGCACAGCAATGAAATCCGAGAAGTAAGTTCATAGTTTCAAAGAAGAATTGAAAACGTGACAATCAGTTCTGTATACATACATCTTTGGCATCTGTCCTTTCAAACAAAACAACTCGGCCCCCTTTGTCCCCAGTGGCAAGATGATGTCCTGATTTATTGAACTCTATTGCTGAGATGATATCAACTGCAAATAAAACGAGAAAAACAATAAAGTTAAAGTTAGTATGCAGCCATAATACATGACGACAATCTGTCATTGAACATACAAGAAGCAATGGGAAAAAAATGTATAACAGCAGGCAATCATCCATAATGATTTTACTGATATGGACATATACAAACAATCGCTAAAACAAAAAACCTAAGACAACTGGAGGAAAAGATACCACAAATAGCATGTTTTCATCAAATAGTTTCAACACTTGAGTGACTTGGAAGCGGCAGATTGATTAATAAGATATTATAACAGAGGTTCAACATTAACCAAGACTAGGTGCTTTGGTTCTATCTATGATAACCAACATGATAGAAAATAGAAAGAGCTTGAAACTTCTCCGAGCAAGCTTTAGAATACTCGTGTGGTTCACAAATATGAGTATTCAAATGCAGGAGAATGAAATTGGCAATGGAGAACCAAGCAATACATATAAGAATTTGATCAACATAGATTTGCAGGGCACAGCTTCAGGTTCTATCCAAAGTGTGACTTTTTAGGTGCATATCTAGTGACTGCAACAAGCCCATTTGAATTGGGGTAGAAGAACAATAATCAACTATTGATTTTTATATGAAAAGGAATAAATTTATTTTCGTTTCTTCAAAGACATATCCATCTTTATCTGAATTTTACATAACCAGACAGTCGGACACCTATTGTGTACTCGACACGTCATTAGCAAAGCAGCAAAATGCATCCCAAAAGGTATCGATAAGACGATAAGCCCAAGGCATGTGCATCACAAAATTCCATGTTGGGCATTTTTCATTAGTTGCTTAGCATTGAAAGAATTTGTCGGCTAGCACCCGCCCATGCAGCATTCAACAGGCGTAGTTGCACGCAAGCTCTAGTGCATGCCCTTACTTCATATCATCAAGCTTACAGAAGTAGCACACACCAATCGTAGTTGTTGCATACTTACTTCACGACAACATGTATTCTCTGGCCAATGCCAACCGCCAACCTAATATGTAACCGTGATTACATACTATATATTCCAACTACGGCATTCAGCTAGACTCCTATAGGACGTATTCGACCCTTCTGTCACCCATGGAAAGACCTCAACTGCACCACCTAATGGCACAGTGCTATACATCTACTAATCAAAACTACCTACATAGTGTCAGCAACAGGATACAGCACTGATCTGGAGGGGATGAAGCAGCGAACTCCACATCCCCAATACCAAAGCATCGAGCTTTGGAGCATCCCATCCTAAGCCACCACTACCGCCGCAAATTGATGGTTCGATCTAAGCAGAAGAGCCCCCAACCACCACATCACCAGCACCCATTCACGGCTCCTAGCCTCGTACCCAGCTCCGGAGCACAGAACCACTAAGATCCAGCAGCTACCAGCCACGAGAAAACCAAAACCCACGACAAGAGAGTGCGCAAAGGGGGATCGATCGGTACCATCCTGGACCTCCTCGCCGGCGCTGCGCTCGCCGAACACCTGCGAGAACCTCCACTCGAGCGGCGACGGCGACGGCGATGGCGGCGCCTGGGGCGAGGCCGCCGCGGGCTCGGGTACCGCTGCCCCGTTCATCGTCGTCCGGCGGGATCGGATGCGTCGGCGGGCGGGCGGGGATGTGCGGCGGCGGCGGCGGGATCGGGGGGCGGGGAGTCGCCGGCGAGAGGAGCGCGAGGCGGCTACGCGGCTGCGGCGAGGCCGGCGAGGGTTTGGGGTTTCATGGGGCGAAATGGCCCATGAGAGAGGGAGAGGGGGGAGAGAGAGAGGAGAGGGGAGGTGGTGGGGGCAGGGCGCGCTCTGATGCCGTGATACGACAACGGAGAGGGAAGAAACCAAAAGAATTGGTTTTTCCTCTCGCTTTTCTCCTCCCTTTCTGATTTTCTAATCATGCTTCGTGTCTCCTCTCCAAGGAGTCTGTCGATTTGTTTCCTCCTGCCGTGAGAGGAAAACACGAGTATCATTGATCAGGCAATTGTGGCCGTTTTTTTTTGACTTTTTAGCTGATTTTTTACTTTTATTTCTTTCAATTATTACTACTTATTATATTAATAAATCATAGATAAAAGTTATAAACCATAACAGAAGAACGTCACATACATTATTTTTCAGGTTTTTTGTGATCTTCCAATGAACAAGTGATGATAATGATGAACTTTGCTATACATAGTTCATATGTTACATATTTGGGGATTTGCCCTTAGGGAGGCACGCCGTATCAGATTTTTTGCTATAGACCCTCTGGATTTTACAAAATCACAAACGGGTTCTCGGTTTTTCTAGGAAGATTCTTACCACGTCAGTTTTTTCAAAAAAAAAACCCTCCACTTTTCTGAAATACCTTATGGGTCCTTGGTTTTTCATGGAGGCCCTCTATTTGTTGGATAAAATTCCGTGTTTTCCCGAAGTTATGCATAGGTCCTTAATTTTATGTGAAAAAACTTTTCGTTTCCTCCGAAAATACATACGGATCCTTGGTTTTTTTAAAGAATCCCCTCTTACGAATTCTCGGCTCTTTTAGTTCGGTCCACGTGACAGCGTTTTCACTGCTAGTTGCTATGGGTTGCTGGGGTAGGGTCGTGATAGTCAATACCATACCGTATACATAGCCGTAAAATTGATATGGATTCGATAATGATTTGTGGCACAGTATTAGTTGGTGACTGACATGGATTAGTGGATGCTTATGAGGCCCTGATCAATTCGGCTTGAGCTTCTGGCTTATTTTTCACTATTCATAAATTTCGTCTTTTTCTGAACTTTTGGCTTTTTGTTGAGCTTTTTTGCCGGTTCTTTTTTTCCCGTATTCGTTTGTATTATACGTAATGGGCTCACATATTTTTTATATTTTTAGATTTTTTTAAATTTAATTATGCTAAATAAGCCTCTGTCAGCTACAGTGCTTTTTTCAGCCAGCTACAGTGTTTTCAGCCATAAGCCATGAGCTTTTAAGCCGAACCGATCACCACCGTTTGTTGTTTTTGTTGTTTGTTTCCATCGATGATCTAGAAGTGTGTACTGGGACAAACGCTGTGACGGTGGCTCCTTGTTGTTTGTAGTAAGGAAAGCATTTCGTCATGGGTTTTTCGATAAAGAATTGGCTGCTAAGCATAGTTTGGAAGTAGGTTACAGCTGTCTCTGAATACATCACCACATCTTCTGACGAAAGCAACGATAGCAATGTTTTTAGGGGGGGGGGGGGGGGGAAACTGAGACGACAACAATCCATTTCACTATAGACCACTTTGTAAGGCCTCTTTTGTTTCCAGATCTAAGATTACACTTGCCCACAAATTTATGTAAGCTTAAATCTTAATCACACATTTGGTCTCGGTTAAAAATATGGCATTCGAGTATCACTTCATACAGCTTTTCCAAGCCATAAACTGTCCCAGAATACGTACGTGCTTACAATCAGGCTGAGTTAATGAAGCTTCAGGTCCACTCGAAAAACACATGGGTCGACCTTCGATATGTAGGACGTAAACACACACGTCGAGCGTAGGGGTTGTTTTTAAAGATTGCTGCCGTAAATCACTTGGCGAACTACTGGTTTTGTTTTTGGTGCCCATACGATCTCATCTTGGATGACAACACCTGAGACTGTTGGCATTTTACGTGCATCCAGCTACACGCTAAAGGAGCCTTTGGATCCAAAATCGATAGCTAAGATCGACAAGGCCCTTGATCTTGGGATCTTTCAATCGATTTGGAGATGCTTCAGATCGAATTTGGAATTCTTCAATATTATCGCATTGTAGAATCGAACAATACAATCAAATATCCTACCTGATTCTACAAAAGATACATTTTCTAAAATTCTCTGGGTATTTCAGCAATGATATCCTGTTTCATGAAACGGATAGTGCTCCATATCCATATAAATGTAAACAAATGTTGGGGAAAGACACCTTCCTCACTTTGAACACAAGAAATTATTTCATTAATCAATAGAAAACAAAAGGCACTAATAATTTGTAAGAAAGGGAAAGAACCCTAGATTTATCTCATTATTCGAGAGAGAGCAAAAGGTATCTAGACAGAGTTTTGTTGTTGGATCAGACTATATTAGTGTAGAATTAGATATAGATATTACACTTGTTACAACTGTATACCAAATATAATATATTTTTAATAATATGCATTAGAATTGTATAGCGAATATAATCTATTATTCAAACTAAAACACCACAATTTGTGCAAGTAATTTGGCTAGTTTTATAAAAACATAATCAACATAAAGTCCTTGAATGGGTGGGTTGGGCTAAGACTAGTGAACATTATATGCTAATATTGGCTGAAAATTATAAGACGGTATATTATGAAGGTACTTTTCCAAATTTAATGGTATTGTATTGAAATGATCAATCTAAAATAGTTTTCTACATATTAGTGAACAAAGCAGAAAATGTTTTACTGTAGATGTTAAAAACGTCATGTACTTTTGACAAGAAGGGGTACCATAAACAAATAGCAGATAGAAATAGTTAACTCTCAGCCTCAGGTTACATGTCATGTACAATTCTAGAAATTTGGTCCTTAACTTTTGCTCACGACTCATTCTATCCTTAACTTTTAAATGGCTCAAATTAGTTTCCCCTCCATTCCTATCTTAATTTTCAAAAAAAAGTGAATAAATCACTTAAAATAAAACACCCTAACCAGCTCCACATATGCACGTGCTGCTTTTGTAGACCCTAAAGATTGTGAAGTCTTTCCTCTAGAGTTCCATATTAGTCCTCTTAGGTCACTTGGAAGACTTCTTTTGACATGACATGCCAGGAGATGCTAAAAGGGCTATGACCTTGATAAACCCTCTAGGTTGATTCAAGTGAGAGTGAAAATGCCCCTATTCCCCTCCAAACTATGAGGCTAGGACCCATTTAGAATATATGAATTCTATAGGATTCAGTCCATTTCTCATAGGATTAGGAAAAGATCATCATGTTTTAAATGTAGCCTAGTGTTTAGAACATGTGCCTTTTTGTTTTGTTTTTTTTTTTTTGCATGTGCTCATTTGGCATGTGTTAGAATACCTACGTAACAACCCCAACAATAATAGCTAGAATATGCATGCCAAGATTTGGGCTTCGGTTATCGCCAAAGCAACCCGGTGTCCTACAATAGTAGGACTAGCAAAAGCTAGGAAAAGAAGAGAAAAGGGGGTAGTGGCAGCCATGGCTATTGTTCACATTTTGGATGCTACTCCTCTAACAACATGGTGGGTAACACTAGATAATTTTGCCAAATACAAATAATCCATTCCTCCTTTCTTTCTTTTTGCTTCTTGGGGTGTCTTCGTTGAGTCTTTTGGGTTGAATACTTGAGTTGTTGTTTTCCGCTTGCTTGATTGGTGAGTGCAATTATTGCGAAGCTTGCTGACGGTTAGGAGAGCACTCTCCATGGTGTTCTTCTTTTCTTCATGCAGTTACATCCTGATTGCAAATCTGACAAAAAAGTGGTACACATTGATCTTCAATTGGTATCAACTTGAGTTAATTGTGACAAGGTGGTTACTGATCTAGAGCTTTTCGTTGGAACTGGGTTAAAACATTGGGGTGCCGCTTGTAGCTTTCTAAAGATAAGCATTAAGACCATCGATCGTGATTGGCGAGTTATATGTTGAAGTATGAATAGAGGGATAAACCCGAGCAGGCCATGGTAAAAGAGACATTTCAATGTTTATTTGGTATATCTCATCAAAATAAGTTCTTATGCAGAGGGGGAGAAGAGGAGAGGGAGAGGAGAAGGAGAGGAGAGGGTCCGATCTTTAGATTCAGGTATTTTTTTCATAGGCAGCTTGAACGGATCGACGCTGTCAGAGTTCGTATGCACTGTATTCTACTATTATACATGTGTTTTTAAACTGACTTATGATTTTTGAATTCTGACTGTTCGCAAACGAGTTTACAAAGAGAGACAGTCGTATGCAATTTTGATCGGTACAATATCTACTACAATCAACTTGTAGGCATCGCTTTTAAAAACATATTGTTTAAAAATGGCTTACTGTAGCGCTGTATAAAGCCAAAAGCCATGAGTGAATAGGAACCAGCCATAGTAGTAGACTAGGAATTTTTTGTACAAATAATCCATTTTTTATTCGAAATTACAGAAATATACTCTCGAATTTTTTTTTACAAAAATAGGCTCCAATCGCCCCTCTAATTGGGCGACTGGAGCAAATCGCCCAATCGGGAGGCGACACGTGGCCAGTTTGGTAACGGTTGGGTGAGTTAGTGCTGTCACCCGGGCGTTGGGCGACTGCATTGCAGTCGTTGTATGATTGGGCGACATCAATTCCAGTTGCCCAATGCTCGGGCGACAGGGGGTTAAAAGGCAGCAGCGCGCTCGGCCGCCACCGCCGCTGCTCATTTGTTTCATCTTCGGCGACGCGAGAGAAGAAAGGAGAGGAGAAAGAAGAGAAAAGAGAGAAGAGGAGGAAGGAGGGGAAGAAGAGGAGGGGGAGAAGAGGAGAGGGAGAGGAGAAGGATGAGAGGAGAGAGTCCGATCTTCGGATTCAGGTATTTTTTTTCTCTTAGTATATTGCATTTATAGTATATTTTGTATGAAATGTTAGTGATAGTAAAAATTGTAGATGTAGAAAATTTAGTATGGAAATTTTAATATAATTTTTAGTATAGAAAATTTGTAGTATACATTTTTTAGTATGGAACATTTTTAGTACAGATATTTTAGTACAATTTTTAGTATAGAAATTTTTGTATAGAAAATTTGTAGTATACAATTTTTAGTATAGAAAATTTAGTTAACATAATTTTGTATGAAATATTAGTGGTAGTAAAAATTGTAGATGTAAAAAATTTAGTATGGAAATTTTAGTACAATTTTTAGTATAGAAATTTGAAGTATAGAAAATTTGTAATATACAATTTTTAGTATATTAAATTTGTAGTATATTTTGTATGAAATTTTAGTGGTAGTAAAAATTGTAGATGTAGAAAATTTAGTATGAAATTTTAGTATAGAAAATTTGTAGTATGCATTTTATAGTATGGAACATTTTTAGTACAGCGATTTTAGTACAATTTTTAGTATAGAAATTTTTGTATAGAAAATTTGTAGTATACAATTTTTAGTATAGAAAATTTAGTTAATGTAATTTTAGGAAATTAGCAGGCGTAGAAACGGAGAGGAGACGAAGAAGCAACCGTAGGTGTAGATCTAGATTTGTTATACTAAATCTATTAAACATGTAGTTTTACAAAAGTTAACAGCATGTGTACGAAATCTGCATGCGTACGAAATTGTAGTTTAGAAATATCATTCACCGTAATGTACAAATTGTAGGTATGGCGCGTGATGGTCGTGACTCTGACTGGCGGTATCCCCTGTTGGACGAGCACGTGGACCGTGTGCATCGCGCTTCCTGTCGTGTGCCGCCACCGGGGAGCACGGACGAGCCGGCTGAGTTGGGAGTGGTCCAGACATGCACGCCTCGTGTGGCCTGGAGACTCGACCCCCGTTGGACAGTCAGGTTTGCACTCCGCCAGCGTTTTAGTGCTACCGTAAGAACGTTCCGTGCTGACCTTCAATTTGTTTGCAGGCTGCGGGATGTCGGGCTACTCCCTCTTGTCCGGATGGTGCAGGCCACAGACGAGGATGGACCCGCCTTGGCCGCGGGCGGGGACGAGGCCGTGGAGCGATCACGACGCTTTCCGTTCGACCGTTCCCTGCTGACGGCTTTGGTGGACCATTGGCGGCCAGAGACACACACTTTCCACCTCCCATTCGGGGAGATGACGCCAACCCTGCAGGATGTGTCTATGCTTCTTGACCTTCCGATCATAGGAGGCGCTGCCTTCTTACCGGAGGCCCCGGTCGAGTGGTGTGCTGACCTGCTCAGCAGATTCGAGGGGGTCCTTCAACCGGATGCCGTGGATGAGTACCACATCTTCCCAGCGAGTCAGACCCGTGGGTCATCGCCGAGGTGGCTGTAGGGACCCAGATATTAACATCCGGATTCCTCTGTGATTACTGCACTATTCCCTGGATCAGTAGATAGTGCTCACAGTTACAGTAATGAATATCAAAATACATATCATGCGGAAGCGTAAATATAATAGTAGACTTACACATGGGCCGATTAGACCGAAATCGATAAATTGCAGCAGCGGAAGAACGAAGCACACAGGTGGGACCTTCCGGACATGCCCACAGGCAGCCAACTGGAGGTTCGCGACCTAGCCCTTGACATCTTCATCTTCTCGGCCAGCTTGTCCAATCTTGTTGCTGAAGCGAGGTGATTTGACTCCTGATTCTGAATTTTGTCGCAAAAGCGAGCATGAGCACTCCGACCCCGTGCTCCGCGAGCCAATACACAGAATGCAAATAAATAGTATGCATAGCTTAACAAAGGAGAGACTCGGGCTATTTTATTTTGCATAGAGTGCTTTTGAATACAATTAATTAAAAAGCCCTATGACTTAGCAATTTTGGAACAAATCATAATGTACAAGGAAATGCATTATTAATATCGATTCAGATTCCATCCACCGTTACATGGCATCTGCACCATATAGCAATTTCTTCAGCGTTATAGCCGCTTAACTTACCACTGGGACGACACCCAGGACAATTCCAAACCAGGGCAGTCCTTCGCCCTTCACTTTTCCATTCCCACCCACAAAACATTTTTAAATAGATCTATATCTGGTTAAGTTCCCATGTCCGCCCTTGACCGTGGGCACGGCTATTCGAATAGTTTTGACTCTGCAGAGTTTGTACACTTTCACCACAAGAGACAATCAACTCGTTGCCCCACACGATTCCTTAGACGTGTGGTTGAGCAGACCATCACAGTGACTTTTCAAAGTATCTAGTCCCTTTTCTCATCTCACTTTATGGGCTTCTCCCACTTGCGGTGGGTCCCATACGTTGCACGGGATGTTCCCCACGGCTACTAGCGTACGGGCTCCCCTCCCCTCTGCGCTAGTACGACTGGGAAACTTCACCCTCCACTCGGTGTCCCTTTAGGCCTTCTCTTGCCCTTGCGTAGCCACTTCCCAACCACTACCGGTGAGATGAGTCCGGGGATTTCGATAAGTTTACTTAGCCAAGTTGTATTTTACAGACTTGTGGTTGTACTGTTTTACACAGGAGGTCATGACAAGATTCAGTCCTTAGTGGTATCTGGGCGGTCTACCACTAACCCACTTTGTGCATCCACTGCACCACACTCACACCCTCGAATCAATCCGCCCAGATATTTAAGCAAGTCGGGATTTTTGGGAGTCTAAAATAATCATACCAAAATATACCAGTCATTCCCACCATGACTGCCCAATCAATTTTTCTCAGTATTAAAAAGTGATGCTTGGACGCTCCCGCGCCCATGATTATCTAAGCAATACTAAGCATGGCATATATTTAGGGACTTATTTTCGAAAGGTTACTATTATAATTTTGCTACGGCGACAAGGTTCACATATTCAAATATTCCAAAGGAGGTGTAATATTAATCAAGGTAAACAATGGGCACATAACTAGAATATTAAATTAAGCATGTATTTGCATATAAATTAACAGCATGCAATTTGATAATTTAAAACAAAGTAATTTGCAGAAAACATAGGATCAACATGATCAAAGTATTGACTCGCCTGGCGCGGTTTACCGCGGTCTTGAGCTCACACATTGCTTTCTTTTGAGCTTCCGGTCTCTATCTTCATTTCGAGCTTAACCTCGCTGAATCCACTGAATCTTCACGACTCCCGATTTCTAATTACGCGACAAACGACTGAATCCAAATAAAGACAAATAACTTAAAAGATCCAAATAAATCCGAATAAAATCAATTTAGTTTTATTATAAGTTAATGGGTGATTTGAGGCAAGGCCAGTGGTAGAAAACGATGACTCGGTCTTTTATTAGCAGTTTCTTTTATTATTTTTATATTTATCAAGGAAGTTCCATGAACTTGGTTAGACTTACGGGCAGATATATGTGTTTGGTTTATTAGATCAATCTTTAGAGCCTATATTCCTAGCAGTCTAGGCTGTGGTATTTTACGGGATTCTACTTACTAATTATTCAAGGTGTACCCTAATAGTAAATTTTAACGATTCAATGTCGCACGTGCATATTTACCTAACTCATTGATGTTTAATAGGAACCCTTAGCATATTCTTATTTGCTACTCATCTACTGCTATTGGTCATAGTATTATGGGTTTCTTCCGATGGTTTGTTTGTGGGATTATCTCAATGTCCGATGACCTAGGGCTAATATACCTTAGCATCTATATACTGACATTACTTTTCATTTGGTTATACTTTGAGGACCGACTATCATTGTTACTTTATCCTTTGCATTAGTATCTTGCCTGTTTTAGTTAAACTTCTAGTTACTTAGGACCGAGCTTGCTATACTCAATTTTCGTTCCACTAAATTCATCGTTAAGATTTTTTTATTGATGATGTGCTAATGGCGAGGATTTTATTAAGGCCTTCTAATTTAAATGTTTATGATCACGTCCTATCGGTTATTAAATTTTATGAAGCGGCCTTTATTATCTAATTAAATTTACTATTGAGATCCATCTAATGTCGGCAGGTTAAATGTTAGGGCATATCTTTTAATTACAATTGAGGGTAATCTTTTGAATTTAAAACCTCATTTTTTTATAGTTATCAATTGTTATTTCCCTTAGGTTTAACTTGGATGTATTTTCAATTGAGACTCCTATTAAATTCGAACACTTAACCGAAATCTTCTTTATTAATACCCTTAACTAATAAGTAGAATTAGACTAAATAATAAGGCACTATTATTCTTATATAGTAATTATTCCAATGCTAAATTTTAAATAATCTTATTTACATCCTAAGGAATTTTTATTAGCTCTCATGAATTAAAATTTTAACTCTCCTAACTACTTAACTATCCATATGTATGTAACCCTGTGTCCTGGCGTATGTATAGATTTTATTTAAACCCAAGTCAATTAGCTCAGCTCCCCTGTTTTATTTCCTAATTATTTTCTAACTAAAATGTGCTAAAAACAATGAATCAAAAATGTTCACCGAGGGAACTCGAACACGGGATCTGTGGCGTGATGCATAGCTCGGATGACCAGCTGGGCTGCTGGCCCGTGCTGACTGGAATGGCGACTCAATGTAGAAGACGTGAGTCGGGACATCAGGCCCGAAACAAAGCATGCCGGCGTAGCGCAGGCGGCATCGTCGCCGGCAGTGGGCGGTGGCGCCGGCATGGAGGGGGTGGAAATTGATGCGGGCATGAGCGAGAGGGGACCAAGAGGAACTCACCCATGGTGTTGGCTTGTCGGGAGAGGCATCGAAGGAGGCCGGCGACGGTAGCCACGGGTGACGGCGGGTGGTCACCGTGGAGGGGGCAGCTCGGGCGTCGATGAGGCCGGGCGTCGGTTGGGGAAGTTTGAGGGCGTCGAGGGCTTGCTCCCAACGTGAGGAATCGAGTTGGCGCGGACCGAGTAGGAGACGACGGCGAAAGCGACGGTTTCGGCCGGAGGTGAGGAAGATGGCCGGCTCGAGCGCTTGGATGAACGAAAATCCAATTAGCTCGGGGAGGAGGCAGAAGGGAGGTAGAGGCACGATGTGACGCGCTTACTTTAGGGAAGTCTTGCCGGGGTGGCCGGGACGGCGTGTAGGCGCGGCGACTGTCGCACGGGCAGGGGGGCTCGGTCTGTGGGAAAAGAAGATGGGGGAAACGGGGAAGAAGAAGGGGGCGTAGGGAATCCCTGGGGAGCTTGGGCTTCTTATGGCCGCAGCAGGGCGAGGGAGGCGCAGAGGACCAGGCGGCGGGGAAAGACCACAGGACAAGGCGCCTCGCGGGGCTCGACGGGGCAGCGCTGCAGAGCAGAGAGACGGCAGGCGCGCGGAGGGGACGGGACGAGCGGCGCTGCGCAGAAGGCAGAGCACAGGTTGGCAGGGCAAGCAGCTGCGGCAAGAGATTCCAGCGTGATTCGGCGCAGAGGAGAGAAGGAAGAGGGAGACGCGGACGGTTTACGGCCACATAATGGAGGAGGAAGGAGAAGAAAGAGAGGGGGCGGGGCGCGGTCGCTCGGGAAAGAAAGGAGGAGGGGCCCGCGCGCAGATGGCAGAGGGGAAGAAAGAAAGGGGGAATCCGGTCCGGGCTGCTGTCGGCAGGGAAAAAGGGCCCACACGTAAGAGGAAGAGAGGTAAGAGGAAGAGTAGAAGAAGGCTGCAGTCATGATTTTTGGAAAATAGGGGGAAAATGGATGACAACTAGGAAATTGAGTTTTTTTATTTCACATTCAAAATTATTTGTTTCAATTCTTGTATATGTTCATATATACTTATATTTTCCTCCTTACACCCTAATTCGACATTTTTATATTCTTGTCACTAATTGTGTAGGTGCAAAACGTTTAGTATGTATATATATATATCCATATATGTTGGTTTTTCATTTGCTTGCTACTATTACTATTCATGCCATTATTTTCCAAAGATGACATTTTATATTCTAAATCAAATTTCTCCTCTCTTTTTTTCTTCACTATTATTAATTTCTTCCCAATACCTCAACCATATTTTCAGAGAAACTACCATAAACTCCAAATTTAAATAAAATATATTGCAAACATAATTTACAGGCTTTATATTTTCAGATTTAAATTTTTGGGATGTTACAAACCTACCCCCCTTAAATGAATCTCGACCCCGAGATTCCGGTAGAGTAGAAAGAAGCAAGTGAGGTTATATTGGCTAGCAATGGGTTTCGGGGTATTGCTCAACGTATAGTTCTTTAGTTCCGCTTAAAAATGAAGATCTGCACAACAGGGGTTAGAACTTGGAGAAGTCAAAAGGAAAGAGAGATACCTTGTTTTCCTGGACAGGTCGTAAACTTCCAATTACTTGCTCTTTGATATTGTTGTCTTCACGTTATTGTAGAACAGAGTAGCTGCATCATCTGCTAGACATACGGTTGTAGAATTTCATATTGATGGGTGGGTAGCAATGGTTTGTGTCCTAGGGGTAGAGGGCCTCGAGAATGCAGAGGTGACGATGAACATATCTACATGGTGGTCTTTTGTCCTTATTACGGTAAGGTTCCTGGTCTTGTAAGTCTTCTTGTACTGGTTTGATTAGTTCTGAGTCCAGGTTGTCGCACCTCCAACATATACATCATAGTAGTTCTGCGACAGTTCTGTCTCATAGGGCTACCCCCCTTAAAATAAATGTCACTAGTTATTATTCGTCTCTGCTTGCTCCAGTCATGATGGGTCTTGTGGCGAGGTGGAGACTCATCCATTGTACTTCGGCTGCTTAGCCAGCATTAGGTTCAAGGGCAATCTTAGGGGGTAGTGGCCTTGTCCTTCGCAAAGAGTACATGTGACATTACTCACAGGGCACTCACCAGGCTGGTGGTCTTCCTCGTTGTTGGAGTGGTTCACGGAGCATTGATATGTGCAATGTCTTTTCTCTTCACGTCGTCTAGGCGCTCCTCATCATTGTGTTTAGTTGGTGGTGATTTGATCTATGGGTCCTTTGGGTGGGTAAGGATAGAGTGTTAGCAGGGCAGAGTCTCGAGTATTGGTCTTTGTGCCAGTTGAGGCTTTTAATCGAAAAGCGGTGAAGGCTCCACTTGTCCTTGATTGCCTTGGCTTTGACTATCTCTTACTTTGCTTGGGTAGATCTGACTTGGGTTGCAGCAAACAGGGTGAGAGGGAATAGCATGAGGTAAGGACAGAATCGTGGGGATAAGGTAACCTAACCCATCTTGATTTTTAAAAGAGCACATCCAGGAAACTGGAGTGACACTGAGCCACACAAAACAAAAAAAAATTTTAAAAAGCAAGCTTTTCCTGTGACTGCAAAATAGGGCACCCGAGGGCAAGAAGACAGTGCACAGGGACCAACAAAAATCTTGCAACAATACAACGTCTATGCGGGGGACACACATAAGGGGAACGGGGTTCATCTGCATAGTTCGTTTAAAACGAAACCACTTTATCTTCCGGAACATCTTCGACAATCCTAATCTTGGATTTTTGGAGTAATGGTAAGAGAAGGGAAACCAAAATTTTTCCTTTTTGAAATCGATGGAAAGATAGAAAAGTACTCAGAGGTAATTTGATTTATATCAGTACTCGTTCTTGTATTATATTTATATTTATATTTTTTTTTGTTCTGTAATATAAAACCTTATAATACCCTTTTTTGTCAAAGTATGCTAATCTCTTCCAATGTTCAAATATCCATCAATGAATTAACTCACTCCCATACGACTTTATACATAAGGCTTAGAATCCAACGGCCTTAATAGTTTAACCTCCACTTTCACAAAGTGCACCTAGACTATCCTCCTTTTTATTATTATTATTTAGTCACGGTATTATTGCACTCTAAAACTCCAGTCAGCAAGTGTCATCATTTATTTGTTCCACCGACCATACTCTTTTACCTTGTGTCATTCACCATTTCATCAATCCAGCCATGGTTATCTAATTCTCGCCTAACTCTGTACTTCCAACATAAATTTGTGAATTAAATCTCGTATTTCACTATGTATGTATAATCCCAATCTTGGATTCATTATTGGTAAACTTCTCATCTTTACAGTCTATTGAAAATCCAATACCCTTACTCTAAACCCACCAATCAAATAATTTTTATTGCATCTCCCAAATTTTTGTCCAATCGGGATCACCAAATTCTTATGTGAATCTGAATGTCCACCACATCTTTATAAATCCAATCTCAGGTTCGTCAATTGCCAATTTAATCAGCTTTCCAATCCAACGAAGATCTAGTATTCATTATTTAGATCCACCGATAACTTTCATATTGTGACGTCCTAATAATCTAGTCTGGTGTCATTGATTCAAATCCATAGTTTGCTTCTCCAATGGTCAAGCTAAATCTTTACTACCTATCTACTCTTCATTTCTGATTTCTAATGATTATCCAACATTATTACTTTTATATTCACCAGTGTCATGTGTATCAGGACTTCCTAATAATCCAAGATTGTATTCAAAATCATAGTTGCTCCTCTAGTAACCGCCTAAATCTTCCGTGACAACCTCCGAATTAATTCATTATCATGAACATCTTCCAGGAATAATGTTATTAATCAAGCCTGTACTCCGATAGCTGTTATCATATCTCCAATTTCTTAAAACTCTATTAATTCATCTAGCAATCGATCATATCTTATTATTCCATTATCGTAATCATCTGTTAGGAATTATATTACTTATCAATGTTATACTCCCGCAACTATTTCCATATTTCCTATTTCTCCAAGAATAACTTAATTCATCTGTCTGGTTAATCTATTAATTTAAGCTCCTCCAATTCATTTACCCAAAATTCAGACGATTGTTTCCTCCAATGATAAAACAATTAAGTTTCAAGGGTAAGCATCATGATTCTTGGCCCAAGCGTGTTTTCATAGACAATTTACAAGAGGAGTATTGGATTTTTTTTTCAGTTCGAATTTGGGATGAGAAAGCTTCAGAAGTAAAATGGCTAGGTTAATATATAGATGAGAGGGAATCTTCTAAGAGAGATGAGAATGAGCAATATAATTTATATTTGTGAAAATAGATACTGAGGAAATAATTCTAGTCACGGACTAACGGCCAGGCTAACTAGGTCACGACCTGCAGTCGATATGCTCTGATACCATCGCTGTAGGGACCCAGATATTAACATCCGGATTCCTCTGTGATTACTGCACTATTCCCTGGATCAGTAGATAGTGCTCACAGTTACAGTAATGAATATCAAAATACATATCATGCGGAAGCGTAAATATAATAGTAGACTTACACATGGGCCGATTAGGCCGAAATCGATAAATTGCAGCAGCGGAAGAACGAAGCACACAGGTGGGACCTTCCGGACATGCCCACAGGCAGCCAACTGGAGGTTCGCGACCTAGCCCTTGACATCTTCATCTTCTCGGCCAGCTTGTCCAATCTTGTTGCTGAAGCGAGGTGATTTGACTCCTGATTCTGAATTTTGTCGCAAAAGCAAGCATGAGCACTCCGACCCCGTGCTCCGCGAGCCAATACACAGAATGCAAATAAATAGTATGCATAGCTTAACAAAGGAGAGACTCGGGCTATTTTATTTTGCATAGAGTGCTTTTGAATACAATTAATTAAAAAGCCCTATGACTTAGCAATTTTGGAACAAATCATAATGTACAAGGAAATGCATTATTAATATCGATTCAGATTCCATCCACCGTTACATGGCATCTGCACCATATAGCAATTTCTTCAGCGTTATAGCCGCTTAACTTACCACTGGGACGACACCCAGGACAATTCCAAACCAGGGCAGTCCTTCGCCCTTCACTTTTCCATTCCCACCCACAAAATATTTTTAAATAGATCTATATCTGGTTAAGTTCCCATGTCCGCCCTTGACCGTGGGCACGGCTATTCGAATAGTTTTGACTCTGCAGAGTTTGTACACTTTCACCACAAGAGACAATCAACTCGTTGCCCCACACGATTCCTTAGACGTGTGGTTGAGCAGACCATCACAGTGACTTTTCAAAGTATCTAGTCCCTTTTCTCATCTCACTTTATGGGCTTCTCCCACTTGCGGTGGGTCCCATACGTTGCACGGGATGTTCCCCACGGCTACTAGCGTACGGGCTCCCCTCCCCTCTGCGCTAGTACGACTGGGAAACTTCACCCTCCACTCGGTGTCCCTTTAGGCCTTCTCTTGCCCTTGCGTAGCCACTTCCCAACCACTACCGGTGAGATGAGTCCGGGGATTTCGATAAGTTTACTTAGCCAAGTTGTATTTTACAGACTTGTGGTTGTACTGTTTTACACAGGAGGTCATGACAAGATTCAGTCCTTAGTGGTATCTGGGCGGTCTACCACTAACCCACTTTGTGCATCCACTGCACCACACTCACACCCTCGAATCAATCCGCCCAGATATTTAAGCAAGTCGGGATTTTTGGGAGTCTAAAATAATCATACCAAAATATACCAGTCATTCCCACCATGACTGCCCAATCAATTTTTCTCAGTATTAAAAAGTGATGCTTGGACGCTCTCGCGCCCATGATTATCTAAGCAATACTAAGCATGGCATATATTTAGGGACTTATTTTCGAAAGGTTACTATTATAATTTTGCTACGGCGACAAGGTTCACATATTCAAATATTCCAAAGGAGGTGTAATATTAATCAAGGTAAACAATGGGCACATAACTAGAATATTAAATTAAGCATGTATTTGCATATAAATTAACAGCATGCAATTTGATAATTTAAAACAAAGTAATTTGCAGAAAACATAGGATCAACATGATCAAAGTATTGACTCGCCTGGCGCGGTTTACCGCGGTCTTGAGCTCACACATTGCTTTCTTTTGAGCTTCCGGTCTCTATCTTCATTTCGAGCTTAACCTCGCTGAATCCACTGAATCTTCACGACTCCCGATTTCTAATTACGCGACAAACGACTGAATCCAAATAAAGACAAATAACTTAAAAGATCCAAATAAATCCGAATAAAATCAATTTAGTTTTATTATAAGTTAATGGGTGATTTGAGGCAAGGCCAGTGGTAGAAAACGATGACTCGGTCTTTTATTTGCAGTTTCTTTTATTATTTTTATATTTATCAAGGAAGTTCCATGAACTTGGTTAGACTTACGGGCAGATATATGTGTTTGGTTTATTAGATCAATCTTTAGAGCCTATATTCCTAGCAGTCTAGGCTGTGGTATTTTACGGGATTCTACTTACTAATTATTCAAGGTGTACCCTAATAGTAAATTTTAACGATTCAATGTCGCACGTGCATATTTACCTAACTCATTGATGTTTAATAGGAACCCTTAGCATATTCTTATTTGCTACTCATCTACTGCTATTGGTCATAGTATTATGGGTTTCTTCCGATGGTTTGTTTGTGGGATTATCTCAATGTCCGATGACCTAGGGCTAATATACCTTAGCATCTATATACTGACATTACTTTTCATTTGGTTATACTTTGAGGACCGACTATCATTGTTACTTTATCCTTTGCATTAGTATCTTGCCTGTTTTAGTTAAACTTCTAGTTACTTAGGACCGAGCTTGCTATACTCAATTTTCGTTCCACTAAATTCATCGTTAAGATTTTTTTATTGATGATGTGCTAATGGCGAGGATTTTATTAAGGCCTTCTAATTTAAATGTTTATGATCACGTCCTATCGGTTATTAAATTTTATGAAGCGGCCTTTATTATCTAATTAAATTTACTATTGAGATCCATCTAATGTCGGCAGGTTAAATGTTAGGGCATATCTTTTAATTACAATTGAGGGTAATCTTTTGAATTTAAAACCTCATTTTTTTATAGTTATCAATTGTTATTTCCCTTAGGTTTAACTTGGATGTATTTTCAATTGAGACTCCTATTAAATTCGAACACTTAACCGAAATCTTCTTTATTAATACCCTTAACTAATAAGTAGAATTAGACTAAATAATAAGGCACTATTATTCTTATATAGTAATTATTCCAATGCTAAATTTTAAATAATCTTATTTACATCCTAAGGAATTTTTATTAGCTCTCATGAATTAAATTTTTAACTCTCCTAACTACTTAACTATCCATATGCATGTAACCCTGTGTCCTGGCGTATGTATAGATTTTATTTAAACCCAAGTCAATTAGCTCAGCTCCCCTGTTTTATTTCCTAATTATTTTCTAACTAAAATGTGCTAAAAACAATGAATAAAAAATGTTCACCGAGGGAACTCGAACACGGGATCTGTGGCGTGATGCATAGCTCGGATGACCAGCTGGGCTGCTGGCCCGTGCTGACTGGAATGGCGACTCAATGTAGAAGACGTGAGTCGGGACATCAGGCCCGAAACAAAGCATGCCGGCGTAGCGCAGGCGGCATCGTCGCCGGCAGTGGGCGGTGGCGCCGGCATGGAGGGGGTGGAAATTGATGCGGGCATGAGCGAGAGGGGACCAAGAGGAACTCACCCATGGTGTTGGCTTGTCGGGAGAGGCATCGAAGGAGGCCGGCGACGGTAGCCACGGGTGACGGCGGGTGGTCACCGTGGAGGGGGCAGCTCGGGCGTCGATGAGGCCGGGCGTCGGTTGGGGAAGTTTGAGGGCGTCGAGGGCTTGCTCCCAACGTGAGGAATCGAGTTGGCGCGGACCGAGTAGGAGACGACGGCGAAAGCGACGGTTTCGGCCGGAGGTGAGGAAGATGGCCGGCTCGAGCGCTTGGATGAACGAAAATCCAATTAGCTCGGGGAGGAGGCAGAAGGGAGGTAGAGGCACGATGTGACGCGCTTACTTTAGGGAAGTCTTGCCGGGGTGGCCGGGACGGCGTGTAGGCGCGGCGACTGTCGCACGGGCAGGGGGGCTCGGTCTGTGGGAAAAGAAGATGGGGGAAACGGGGAAGAAGAAGGGGGCGTAGGGAATCCCTGGGGAGCTTGGGCTTCTTATGGCCGCAGCAGGGCGAGGGAGGCGCAGAGGACCAGGCGGCGGGGAAAGACCACAGGACAAGGCGCCTCGCGGGGCTCGACGGGGCAGCGCTGCAGAGCAGAGAGACGGCAGGCGCGCGGAGGGGACGGGACGAGCGGCGCTGCGCAGAAGGCAGAGCACAGGTTGGCAGGGCAAGCAGCTGCGGCATGTAACAGCCCAGCTGTTTATTTCAAAATTTCAGTAAGAAAAAAAATAATTAATTTAATTTAAAAATAAAATAAAGTGTTCTTTGGTTGCCTAAATTTTGGAGATTTTATTTGTCTGTTTTTCAGCTTTGGAAAAAGGCTTTTGCAAAAGTAATTTAACTAAAAACATAAAATTATGATTAAATAAAAGAATATTTTGAGTTTATGTAAAAATATAATTTCAAATTAAGTATTTAAAAGCATTTGGCTTTTATTCGGATTTTCTGTGCTTTTCTGGAGTTAAAAATCAATTTTGAAAGGTTAAAAACTATTTTATAAAATTATTAAATAAAAATCTGGAATTAAAAATATTTTTCCTAAGTCTAAAATGTTTCCAGGAATATTCTATAATTTTTCTGGAATTTTTAGACATTAAATACTATTTTTCCAAGTGTTTGTGAAGTTCTAGTAATTTCTGAAATTTATTCCGAAAATAAAAATCAAATTCATCCAAGCCCGCCACGTGTCGCTCTCAGATTGAATCACTCTCTCTCCACGTTTTAATCCTAGCCACACATGATCACTTACCCCTTCATAAAATCCAAGAGCCATGAAACACTCACTTGCCACGTGTCAACAATCCGACGGCCCGTACCCCTTCACTTCCTCCCTCTCTCTATTACACATGGACCCCACATGTCATATGTTTCTTCAACCTTCCCTTCTTCCTCCTCCCACCCTCTCTCTCCTCCACCATGGATGACAAATTGGAGCTCATAAAAAACCACCGTTTCTCCCTCATAACTCTCGATTAAGGCATGGAAACGGACGCCCTAATCACCCTCATCAATCTCCCGGCCGTTTTCCATCCATTAACCCTCTCAAAACCGAAATCCCTTCACCTCCTCTCTCTTTCTATAAAAGGGCCTCCCCACCACCATTCTCTCCATTCCCCCCTCTCCTTTCGACCGGCTCTCACCTCCCTCCTCTCCCACCGCCGTGCGCCTCCGCCCCTCCTCTCCACGGCCGCCGCCCGGTCGCCTCCCGCCACCGCCCCCAACTTCAACCGCCGCCGCCTCCTCCTTGCGCCGCCGCCGGCCACCCCGGGCCCCGCCGCCGCCGTGGGAAGGTGCGCCGCCACCTCCTCTACCCCCTCCGCCGCTCGCCGCCCCGACTCCGGCCACCGGCCGCCGGCGAGCTAGCCTCCCGTGCGCGCCCCCGTGTACTCCCTGTGACTTCCTTCTTCATTCATTGTTCATCCTTGTTTATTTAATTTGTTGTTGCTCCTTTGTCATGAAAGAGCAAAGGGTCACTTGGCTAGTGGAGGCATGTTAGTGCATGCATGCATGAGGTTGTGAGTTCAAATCCTGAGCATGCATTTTCGGTTGGACTTTTGGCCACATTTTTGTTCACCTCTAGTCCATGACAAGCGGGACCCACATGTCATAAAATAATAAAATAAAATTCTGCACTCAATGACAACCGGGCCCCACGTGTCATACACTCCAATATACTCCAAAAATCAGCCAAAAATAAGATTCCAGAGAATATTCTTTCGGTTTTGCATTTTCTGGAATTTCCAATCCATTCAAACTTCCAATCGCTCGTTCTCCCTCGTCCGATCTCCGAATCCAGTGATTCAAATCTCTAAATTTGTCTAAAATCATAATCAAAGTTGCAGTATATATTTTATAATTTTTGGATTTTATTTCGATTTTATTTGATTTTATTTGGTTGGTTCTTCGCGCATAGATTTCGACGAATTCGGAGAGAACGACGCCGACGAATCGCATCAGGTCTTCGAGCAAGGCAAGTCACCCTCCTTGATCATGTTGATCCCAGTTTTCAAAATAAAATTATGTTGATTTAAATTATATTGCATGCATATTTTTATTCAGCGTATTTCATTTCAGTTTTAAATCTAGTTATTGCCTACTTGTTAATTCCTCCATTGTTATTGAATCCCTTATACCTTGTCACCCTAGAATCAAACTCTAGTTAATACATTAGTGTTGGCTAGAGAGTTTATTCAAACGCTTAGCCCTGCATAGTCATATAATTTTGCTTTGGGACACCCTTTTCACATAAAATGATGACCCTTTTTACATAAAATGATATGTACTCTTGACTTTGGTGAGTCAAGGAGTGTTATGAATTATTTTGAAAACAAATATGAAACTGGTTTAGACTTAGGCAATTGGTTAGAGTGGTGGGTGCAGGCATGCCCTGTTGGTTGGAGCCGCAGTGGTTGATTGTCGTGCACGGGGGTTTGTGGTTGAGCCTAAGTCAATTAAGGACCGGTCTGTGAGCTACTGTTGCAAAGCCCTATCGTACTACCACAAGTCTGGTATGGGACAGACCTGGCCAACTAATTTGTGAAGTTCCAACATGATCTCGCTATAGGCTGAATGTGAGCGCGGCGTAGGCCGTGAGAAGTCTCACACGGCACAAGAGGGGGCTCCAACATGTGGATTCATGTTGTGGTGAAACCTTAGTGGCGGCGTGATTTTGTTGACAACGGATCATTGTAAAGGCCTTGTCACGACTCCTCGCCGCACACCTAAGGAAGTGTGTAATCGCGTGGCAATATGGGATGATCGTGTCTTGTGGGTAAAGCTGTACAACCTCTGCAGAGTGTATAACCTATCCTGGATAGCCGTGCCCACGGTCATGGGCATGCCGAGTAAAAGTTTTTCATGGATTAGACTTTGTTTTTCAAAACGTTTTCGAAAACCTTGTGGATGGATGGAATCCACGAGAGATGAAAACCTTGCGGATGGATGGAATCCGTGAGAGATGGAAATCTGGTGAATGGATGGAATTCATCAGAGTTGTGCAGTGAAAGCGTGTGGATGGATGGAATCCATACGTGAGCTTTTGAAAAGATGGTCCGGGTGGGATGCCCGTGGATAGGTTGGTGTTTGGTCGGAGCCGACACTAACGGTATTACTTTCTACTACAAGTATTGTTTTATCTACTGTATTAAATTCAGCAATTTCAATCTATTATTATATTTCTTAAATGTTGTTTTATGCAAACTAACCCTATAAACCTTCCGTTGAAGCCTTTATCATTATGTTGCATTTTCCCGGGTGACTTGTGGAGTACTTTTTGTACTCATGTTGCTATATCTAACTCTTTCCAGAGGGAGCTTTCGACGACTTCGGTGAGGATTGCGACTAGGCCACGTCTTACAGTCATTCGCCTTGTGGGAAGGCTGGATGGGCTGCCGCTTTATGTATTTCTTCCGCTGTCTTCTTTTGCTATTATTGTAAACTTTGGCCATCAGGCTCATATTAGCTAAATAAAGTTTGTCATTATGCATGATAATTGTCTTTGTGATACTGTGTGCACTAGCTTTTCCTGGGATAGTGCGATTAACACAGAGGGTTCTGGAGTTGCTGCTCCGGGTCCCGACAGAGATGGTATCAGAGCAATAATGACTCTAGGACGTGTCCGTAGATAGAATAGAATGGTTGGACCTTAAGGATTTATTTTACTAATCAGTAATTTCAAAAAGTTTTGCTTATTCTTACCTCTCAATCTATGCTACTCTTATCTCTTAATCTTTGATTGCTCTCATCTTCCAATTCTCGCTTATCTTTATGTCATTACTTGAAAGCCCATTTCTAAATCTTCCCTTGCTCAAAACAACTATAGATGGTCAGTAGTCCGGATTCATCGACTCTACCGCAACCTCAATCTTTGCACCAAAGGATCATGCTTTGTACGTCAAGAGCTATGAAGGATCACTCCAAGACAACCCTTACCCTTTTAGGTTAAGTTGTTAAGCTAGACAGTAGACGAAGTTATGAGCTGTCAGTTTTCTCTTTTGTCGGCAGCCGTAACTATTGCTTGTTGTTTGCTTAATAAAGGTTTTGCTAGTTGTTTTGTTTTGGGTTGCGCAAAACGTCTGTTGTCCCTCCTTTGCCTTGAGTCTCCTCTGTCCTATTCTTTGGAAGCATCAAGCTGAAGCACCAACTGCCAACAACCTCCAGACGGCAAAAAGAAGGCCACAGAAGTTTGCAAAGGGACGTTTGAACCAGATCTCTGTTCAAGCCACACAGAGTAAGATCCAAACCTATTTCTTTGCTAACCCGTGCGAATCTCGGGGACGAGATTCTTTTTAAGGGGGGTAGTTTGTAACAGCCCAGCTGTTTATTTCAAAATTTCAGTAAGAAAAAAAATAATTAATTTAATTTAAAAATAAAATAAAGTGTTCTTTGGTTGCCTAAATTTTGGAGATTTTATTTGTCTGTTTTTCAGCTTTGGAAAAAGGCTTTTGCAAAAGTAATTTAACTAAAAACATAAAATTATGATTAAATAAAAGAATATTTTGAGTTTATGTAAAAATATAATTTCAAATTAAGTATTTAAAAGCATTTGGCTTTTATTCGGATTTTCTGTGCTTTTCTGGAGTTAAAAATCAATTTTGAAAGGTTAAAAACTATTTTATAAAATTATTAAATAAAAATCTGGAATTAAAAATATTTTTCCTAAGTCTAAAATGTTTCCAGGAATATTCTATAATTTTTCTGGAATTTTTAGACATTAAATACTATTTTTCCAAGTGTTTGTGAAGTTCTAGTAATTTCTGAAATTTATTCCGAAAATAAAAATCAAATTCATCCAAGCCCGCCACGTGTCGCTCTCAGATTGAATCACTCTCTCTCCACGTTTTAATCCTAGCCACACATGATCACTTACCCCTTCATAAAATCCAAGAGCCATGAAACACTCACTTGCCACGTGTCAACAATCCGACGGCCCGTACCCCTTCACTTCCTCCCTCTCTCTATTACACATGGACCCCACATGTCATATGTTTCTTCAACCTTCCCTTCTTCCTCCTCCCACCCTCTCTCTCCTCCACCATGGATGACAAATTGGAGCTCATAAAAAACCACCGTTTCTCCCTCATAACTCTCGATTAAGGCATGGAAACGGACGCCCTAATCACCCTCATCAATCTCCCGGCCGTTTTCCATCCATTAACCCTCTCAAAACCGAAATCCCTTCACCTCCTCTCTCTTTCTATAAAAGGGCCTCCCCACCACCATTCTCTCCATTCCCCCCTCTCCTTTCGACCGGCTCTCACCTCCCTCCTCTCCCACCGCCGTGCGCCTCCGCCCCTCCTCTCCACGGCCGCCGCCCGGTCGCCTCCCGCCACCGCCCCCAACTTCAACCGCCGCCGCCTCCTCCTTGCGCCGCCGCCGGCCACCCCGGGCCCCGCCGCCGCCGTGGGAAGGTGCGCCGCCACCTCCTCTACCCCCTCCGCCGCTCGCCGCCCCGACTCCGGCCACCGGCCGCCGGCGAGCTAGCCTCCCGTGCGCGCCCCCGTGTACTCCCTGTGACTTCCTTCTTCATTCATTGTTCATCCTTGTTTATTTAATTTGTTGTTGCTCCTTTGTCATGAAAGAGCAAAGGGTCACTTGGCTAGTGGAGGCATGTTAGTGCATGCATGCATGAGGTTGTGAGTTCAAATCCTGAGCATGCATTTTCGGTTGGACTTTTGGCCACATTTTTGTTCACCTCTAGTCCATGACAAGCGGGACCCACATGTCATAAAATAATAAAATAAAATTCTGCACTCAATGACAACCGGGCCCCACGTGTCATACACTCCAATATACTCCAAAAATCAGCCAAAAATAAGATTCCAGAGAATATTCTTTCGGTTTTGCATTTTCTGGAATTTCCAATCCATTCAAACTTCCAATCGCTCGTTCTCCCTCGTCCGATCTCCGAATCCAGTGATTCAAATCTCTAAATTTGTCTAAAATCATAATCAAAGTTGCAGTATATATTTTATAATTTTTGGATTTTATTTCGATTTTATTTGATTTTATTTGGTTGGTTCTTCGCGCATAGATTTCGACGAATTCGGAGAGAACGACGCCGACGAATCGCATCAGGTCTTCGAGCAAGGCAAGTCACCCTCCTTGATCATGTTGATCCCAGTTTTCAAAATAAAATTATGTTGATTTAAATTATATTGCATGCATATTTTTATTCAGCGTATTTCATTTCAGTTTTAAATCTAGTTATTGCCTACTTGTTAATTCCTCCATTGTTATTGAATCCCTTATACCTTGTCACCCTAGAATCAAACTCTAGTTAATACATTAGTGTTGGCTAGAGAGTTTATTCAAACGCTTAGCCCTGCATAGTCATATAATTTTGCTTTGGGACACCCTTTTCACATAAAATGATGACCCTTTTTACATAAAATGATATGTACTCTTGACTTTGGTGAGTCAAGGAGTGTTATGAATTATTTTGAAAACAAATATGAAACTGGTTTAGACTTAGGCAATTGGTTAGAGTGGTGGGTGCAGGCATGCCCTGTTGGTTGGAGCCGCAGTGGTTGATTGTCGTGCACGGGGGTTTGTGGTTGAGCCTAAGTCAATTAAGGACCGGTCTGTGAGCTACTGTTGCAAAGCCCTATCGTACTACCACAAGTCTGGTATGGGACAGACCTGGCCAACTAATTTGTGAAGTTCCAACATGATCTCGCTATAGGCTGAATGTGAGCGCGGCGTAGGCCGTGAGAAGTCTCACACGGCACAAGAGGGGGCTCCAACATGTGGATTCATGTTGTGGTGAAACCTTAGTGGCGGCGTGATTTTGTTGACAACGGATCATTGTAAAGGCCTTGTCACGACTCCTCGCCGCACACCTAAGGAAGTGTGTAATCGCGTGGCAATATGGGATGATCGTGTCTTGTGGGTAAAGCTGTACAACCTCTGCAGAGTGTATAACCTATCCTGGATAGCCGTGCCCACGGTCATGGGCATGCCGAGTAAAAGTTTTTCATGGATTAGACTTTGTTTTTCAAAACGTTTTCGAAAACCTTGTGGATGGATGGAATCCACGAGAGATGAAAACCTTGCGGATGGATGGAATCCGTGAGAGATGGAAATCTGGTGAATGGATGGAATTCATCAGAGTTGTGCAGTGAAAGCGTGTGGATGGATGGAATCCATACGTGAGCTTTTGAAAAGATGGTCCGGGTGGGATGCCCGTGGATAGGTTGGTGTTTGGTCGGAGCCGACACTAACGGTATTACTTTCTACTACAAGTATTGTTTTATCTACTGTATTAAATTCAGCAATTTCAATCTATTATTATATTTCTTAAATGTTGTTTTATGCAAACTAACCCTATAAACCTTCCGTTGAAGCCTTTATCATTATGTTGCATTTTCCCGGGTGACTTGTGGAGTACTTTTTGTACTCATGTTGCTATATCTAACTCTTTCCAGAGGGAGCTTTCGACGACTTCGGTGAGGATTGCGACTAGGCCACGTCTTACAGTCATTCGCCTTGTGGGAAGGCTGGATGGGCTGCCACTTTATGTATTTCTTCCGCTGTCTTCTTTTGCTATTATTGTAAACTTTGGCCATCAGGCTCATATTAGCTAAATAAAGTTTGTCATTATGCATGATAATTGTCTTTGTGATACTGTGTGCACTAGCTTTTCCTGGGATAGTGCGATTAACACAGAGGGTTCTGGAGTTGCTGCTCCGGGTCCCGACACGGCAAGAGATTCCAGCGTGATTCGGCGCAGAGGAGAGAAGGAAGAGGGAGACGCGGACGGTTTACGGCCACATAATGGAGGAGGAAGGAGAAGAAAGAGAGGGGGCGGGGCGCGGTCGCTCGGGAAAGAAAGGAGGAGGGGCCCGCGCGCAGATGGCAGAGGGGAAGAAAGAAAGGGGGAATCCGGTCCGGGCTGCTGTCGGCAGGGAAAAAGGGCCCACACGTAAGAGGAAGAGAGGTAAGAGGAAGAGTAGAAGAAGGCTGCAGTCATGATTTTTGGAAAATAGGGGGAAAATGGATGACAACTAGGAAATTGAGTTTTTTTATTTCACATTCAAAATTATTTGTTTCAATTCTTGTATATGTTCATATATACTTATATTTTCCTCCTTACACCCTAATTCGACATTTTTATATTCTTGTCACTAATTGTGTAGGTGCAAAACGTTTAGTATGTATATATATATATCCATATATGTTGGTTTTTCATTTGCTTGCTACTATTACTATTCATGCCATTATTTTCCAAAGATGACATTTTATATTCTAAATCAAATTTCTCCTCTCTTTTTTTCTTCACTATTATTAATTTCTTCCCAATACCTCAACCATATTTTCAGAGAAACTACCATAAACTCCAAATTTAAATAAAATATATTGCAAACATAATTTACAGGCTTTATATTTTCAGATTTAAATTTTTGGGATGTTACAAACCTACCCCCCTTAAATGAATCTCGACCCCGAGATTCCGGTAGAGTAGAAAGAAGCAAGTGAGGTTATATTAGCTAGCAATGGGTTTCGGGGTATTGCTCAACGTATAGTTCTTTAGTTCCGCTTAAAAATGAAGATCTGCACAACAGGGGTTAGAACTTGGAGAAGTCAAAAGGAAAGAGAGATACCTTGTTTTCCTGGACAGGTCGTAAACTTCCAATTACTTGCTCTTTGATATTGTTGTCTTCACGTTATTGTAGAACAGAGTAGCTGCATCATCTGCTAGACATACGGTTGTAGAATTTCATATTGATGGGTGGGTAGCAATGGTTTGTGTCCTAGGGGTAGAGGGCCTCGAGAATGCAGAGGTGACGATGAACATATCTACATGGTGGTCTTTTGTCCTTATTACGGTAAGGTTCCTGGTCTTGTAAGTCTTCTTGTACTGGTTTGATTAGTTCTGAGTCCAGGTTGTCGCACCTCCAACATATACATCATAGTAGTTCTGCGACAGTTCTGTCTCATAGGGCTACCCCCCTTAAAATAAATGTCACTAGTTATTATTCGTCTCTGCTTGCTCCAGTCATGATGGGTCTTGTGGCGAGGTGGAGACTCATCCATTGTACTTCGGCTGCTTAGCCAGCATTAGGTTCAAGGGCAATCTTAGGGGGTAGTGGCCTTGTCCTTCGCAAAGAGTACATGTGACATTACTCACAGGGCACTCACCAGGCTGGTGGTCTTCCTCGTTGTTGGAGTGGTTCACGGAGCATTGATATGTGCAATGTCTTTTCTCTTCACGTCGTCTAGGCGCTCCTCATCATTGTGTTTAGTTGGTGGTGATTTGATCTATGGGTCCTTTGGGTGGGTAAGGATAGAGTGTTAGCAGGGCAGAGTCTCGAGTATTGGTCTTTGTGCCAGTTGAGGCTTTTAATCGAAAAGCGGTGAAGGCTCCACTTGTCCTTGATTGCCTTGGCTTTGACTATCTCTTACTTTGCTTGGGTAGATCTGACTTGGGTTGCAGCAAACAGGGTGAGAGGGAATAGCATGAGGTAAGGACAGAATCGTGGGGATAAGGTAACCTAACCCATCTTGATTTTTAAAAGAGCACATCCAGGAAACTGGAGTGACACTGAGCCACACAAAACAAAAAAAAATTTTAAAAAGCAAGCTTTTCCTGTGACTGCAAAATAGGGCACCCGAGGGCAAGAAGACAGTGCACAGGGACCAACAAAAATCTTGCAACAATACAACGTCTATGCGGGGGACACACATAAGGGGAACGGGGTTCATCTGCATAGTTCGTTTAAAACGAAACCACTTTATCTTCCGGAACATCTTCGACAATCCTAATCTTGGATTTTTGGAGTAATGGTAAGAGAAGGGAAACCAAAATTTTTCCTTTTTGAAATCGATGGAAAGATAGAAAAGTACTCAGAGGTAATTTGATTTATATCAGTACTCGTTCTTGTATTATATTTATATTTATATTTTTTTTTGTTCTGTAATATAAAACCTTATAATACCCTTTTTTGTCAAAGTATGCTAATCTCTTCCAATGTTCAAATATCCATCAATGAATTAACTCACTCCCATACGACTTTATACATAAGGCTTAGAATCCAACGGCCTTAATAGTTTAACCTCCACTTTCACAAAGTGCACCTAGACTATCCTCCTTTTTATTATTATTATTTAGTCACGGTATTATTGCACTCTAAAACTCCAGTCAGCAAGTGTCATCATTTATTTGTTCCACCGACCATACTCTTTTACCTTGTGTCATTCACCATTTCATCAATCCAGCCATGGTTATCTAATTCTCGCCTAACTCTGTACTTCCAACATAAATTTGTGAATTAAATCTCGTATTTCACTATGTATGTATAATCCCAATCTTGGATTCATTATTGGTAAACTTCTCATCTTTACAGTCTATTGAAAATCCAATACCCTTACTCTAAACCCACCAATCAAATAATTTTTATTGCATCTCCCAAATTTTTGTCCAATCGGGATCACCAAATTCTTATGTGAATCTGAATGTCCACCACATCTTTATAAATCCAATCTCAGGTTCGTCAATTGCCAATTTAATCAGCTTTCCAATCCAACGAAGATCTAGTATTCATTATTTAGATCCACCGATAACTTTCATATTGTGACGTCCTAATAATCTAGTCTGGTGTCATTGATTCAAATCCATAGTTTGCTTCTCCAATGGTCAAGCTAAATCTTTACTACCTATCTACTCTTCATTTCTGATTTCTAATGATTATCCAACATTATTACTTTTATATTCACCAGTGTCATGTGTATCAGGACTTCCTAATAATCCAAGATTGTATTCAAAATCATAGTTGCTCCTCTAGTAACCGCCTAAATCTTCCGTGACAACCTCCGAATTAATTCATTATCATGAACATCTTCCAGGAATAATGTTATTAATCAAGCCTGTACTCCGATAGCTGTTATCATATCTCCAATTTCTTAAAACTCTATTAATTCATCTAGCAATCGATCATATCTTATTATTCCATTATCGTAATCATCTGTTAGGAATTATATTACTTATCAATGTTATACTCCCGCAACTATTTCCATATTTCCTATTTCTCCAAGAATAACTTAATTCATCTGTCTGGTTAATCTATTAATTTAAGCTCCTCCAATTCATTTACCCAAAATTCAGACGATTGTTTCCTCCAATGATAAAACAATTAAGTTTCAAGGGTAAGCATCATGATTCTTGGCCCAAGCGTGTTTTCATAGACAATTTACAAGAGGAGTATTGGATTTTTTTTTCAGTTCGAATTTGGGATGAGAAAGCTTCAGAAGTAAAATGGCTAGGTTAATATATAGATGAGAGGGAATCTTCTAAGAGAGATGAGAATGAGCAATATAATTTATATTTGTGAAAATAGATACTGAGGAAATAATTCTAGTCACGGACTAACGGCCAGGCTAACTAGGTCACGACCTGCAGTCGATATGCTCTGATACCATCGCTGTAGGGACCCAGATATTAACATCCGGATTCCTCTGTGATTACTGCACTATTCCCTGGATCAGTAGATAGTGCTCACAGTTACAGTAATGAATATCAAAATACATATCATGCGGAAGCGTAAATATAATAGTAGACTTACACATGGGCCGATTAGGCCGAAATCGATAAATTGCAGCAGCGGAAGAACGAAGCACACAGGTGGGACCTTCCGGACATGCCCACAGGCAGCCAACTGGAGGTTCGCGACCTAGCCCTTGACATCTTCATCTTCTCGGCCAGCTTGTCCAATCTTGTTGCTGAAGCGAGGTGATTTGACTCCTGATTCTGAATTTTGTCGCAAAAGCGAGCATGAGCACTCCGACCCCGTGCTCCGCGAGCCAATACACAGAATGCAAATAAATAGTATGCATAGCTTAACAAAGGAGAGACTCGGGCTATTTTATTTTGCATAGAGTGCTTTTGAATACAATTAATTAAAAAGCCCTATGACTTAGCAATTTTGGAACAAATCATAATGTACAAGGAAATGCATTATTAATATCGATTCAGATTCCATCCACCGTTACATGGCATCTGCACCATATAGCAATTTCTTCAGCGTTATAGCCGCTTAACTTACCACTGGGACGACACCCAGGACAATTCCAAACCAGGGCAGTCCTTCGCCCTTCACTTTTCCATTCCCACCCACAAAACATTTTTAAATAGATCTATATCTGGTTAAGTTCCCATGTCCGCCCTTGACCGTGGGCACGGCTATTCGAATAGTTTTGACTCTGCAGAGTTTGTACACTTTCACCACAAGAGACAATCAACTCGTTGCCCCACACGATTCCTTAGACGTGTGGTTGAGCAGACCATCACAGTGACTTTTCAAAGTATCTAGTCCCTTTTCTCATCTCACTTTATGGGCTTCTCCCACTTGCGGTGGGTCCCATACGTTGCACGGGATGTTCCCCACGGCTACTAGCGTACGGGCTCCCCTCCCCTCTGCGCTAGTACGACTGGGAAACTTCACCCTCCACTCGGTGTCCCTTTAGGCCTTCTCTTGCCCTTGCGTAGCCACTTCCCAACCACTACCGGTGAGATGAGTCCGGGGATTTCGATAAGTTTACTTAGCCAAGTTGTATTTTACAGACTTGTGGTTGTACTGTTTTACACAGGAGGTCATGACAAGATTCAGTCCTTAGTGGTATCTGGGCGGTCTACTACTAACCCACTTTGTGCATCCACTGCACCACACTCACACCCTCGAATCAATCCGCCCAGATATTTAAGCAAGTCGGGATTTTTGGGAGTCTAAAATAATCATACCAAAATATACCAGTCATTCCCACCATGACTGCCCAATCAATTTTTCTCAGTATTAAAAAGTGATGCTTGGACGCTCCCGCGCCCATGATTATCTAAGCAATACTAAGCATGGCATATATTTAGGGACTTATTTTCGAAAGGTTACTATTATAATTTTGCTACGGCGACAAGGTTCACATATTCAAATATTCCAAAGGAGGTGTAATATTAATCAAGGTAAACAATGGGCACATAACTAGAATATTAAATTAAGCATGTATTTGCATATAAATTAACAGCATGCAATTTGATAATTTAAAACAAAGTAATTTGCAGAAAACATAGGATCAACATGATCAAAGTATTGACTCGCCTGGCGCGGTTTACCGCGGTCTTGAGCTCACACATTGCTTTCTTTTGAGCTTCCGGTCTCTATCTTCATTTCGAGCTTAACCTCGCTGAATCCACTGAATCTTCACGACTCCCGATTTCTAATTACGCGACAAACGACTGAATCCAAATAAAGACAAATAACTTAAAAGATCCAAATAAATCCGAATAAAATCAATTTAGTTTTATTATAAGTTAATGGGTGATTTGAGGCAAGGCCAGTGGTAGAAAACGATGACTCGGTCTTTTATTAGCAGTTTCTTTTATTATTTTTATATTTATCAAGGAAGTTCCATGAACTTGGTTAGACTTACGGGCAGATATATGTGTTTGGTTTATTAGATCAATCTTTAGAGCCTATATTCCTAGCAGTCTAGGCTGTGGTATTTTACGGGATTCTACTTACTAATTATTCAAGGTGTACCCTAATAGTAAATTTTAACGATTCAATGTCGCACGTGCATATTTACCTAACTCATTGATGTTTAATAGGAACCCTTAGCATATTCTTATTTGCTACTCATCTACTGCTATTGGTCATAGTATTATGGGTTTCTTCCGATGGTTTGTTTGTGGGATTATCTCAATGTCCGATGACCTAGGGCTAATATACCTTAGCATCTATATACTGACATTACTTTTCATTTGGTTATACTTTGAGGACCGACTATCATTGTTACTTTATCCTTTGCATTAGTATCTTGCCTGTTTTAGTTAAACTTCTAGTTACTTAGGACCGAGCTTGCTATACTCAATTTTCGTTCCACTAAATTCATCGTTAAGATTTTTTTATTGATGATGTGCTAATGGCGAGGATTTTATTAAGGCCTTCTAATTTAAATGTTTATGATCACGTCCTATCGGTTATTAAATTTTATGAAGCGGCCTTTATTATCTAATTAAATTTACTATTGAGATCCATCTAATGTCGGCAGGTTAAATGTTAGGGCATATCTTTTAATTACAATTGAGGGTAATCTTTTGAATTTAAAACCTCATTTTTTTATAGTTATCAATTGTTATTTCCCTTAGGTTTAACTTGGATGTATTTTCAATTGAGACTCCTATTAAATTCGAACACTTAACCGAAATCTTCTTTATTAATACCCTTAACTAATAAGTAGAATTAGACTAAATAATAAGGCACTATTATTCTTATATAGTAATTATTCCAATGCTAAATTTTAAATAATCTTATTTACATCCTAAGGAATTTTTATTAGCTCTCATGAATTAAATTTTTAACTCTCCTAACTACTTAACTATCCATATGCATGTAACCCTGTGTCCTGGCGTATGTATAGATTTTATTTAAACCCAAGTCAATTAGCTCAGCTCCCCTGTTTTATTTCCTAATTATTTTCTAACTAAAATGTGCTAAAAACAATGAATCAAAAATGTTCACCGAGGGAACTCGAACACGGGATCTGTGGCGTGATGCATAGCTCGGATGACCAGCTGGGCTGCTGGCCCGTGCTGACTGGAATGGCGACTCAATGTAGAAGACGTGAGTCGGGACATCAGGCCCGAAACAAAGCATGCCGGCGTAGCGCAGGCGGCATCGTCGCCGGCAGTGGGCGGTGGCGCCGGCATGGAGGGGGTGGAAATTGATGCGGGCATGAGCGAGAGGGGACCAAGAGGAACTCACCCATGGTGTTGGCTTGTCGGGAGAGGCATCGAAGGAGGCCGGCGACGGTAGCCACGGGTGACGGCGGGTGGTCACCGTGGAGGGGGCAGCTCGGGCGTCGATGAGGCCGGGCGTCGGTTGGGGAAGTTTGAGGGCGTCGAGGGCTTGCTCCCAACGTGAGGAATCGAGTTGGCGCGGACCGAGTAGGAGACGACGGCGAAAGCGACGGTTTCGGCCGGAGGTGAGGAAGATGGCCGGCTCGAGCGCTTGGATGAACGAAAATCCAATTAGCTCGGGGAGGAGGCAGAAGGGAGGTAGAGGCACGATGTGACGCGCTTACTTTAGGGAAGTCTTGCCGGGGTGGCCGGGACGGCGTGTAGGCGCGGCGACTGTCGCACGGGCAGGGGGGCTCGGTCTGTGGGAAAAGAAGATGGGGGAAACGGGGAAGAAGAAGGGGGCGTAGGGAATCCCTGGGGAGCTTGGGCTTCTTATGGCCGCAGCAGGGCGAGGGAGGCGCAGAGGACCAGGCGGCGGGGAAAGACCACAGGACAAGGCGCCTCGCGGGGCTCGACGGGGCAGCGCTGCAGAGCAGAGAGACGGCAGGCGCGCGGAGGGGACGGGACGAGCGGCGCTGCGCAGAAGGCAGAGCACAGGTTGGCAGGGCAAGCAGCTGCGGCAAGAGATTCCAGCGTGATTCGGCGCAGAGGAGAGAAGGAAGAGGGAGACGCGGACGGTTTACGGCCACATAATGGAGGAGGAAGGAGAAGAAAGAGAGGGGGCGGGGCGCGGTCGCTCGGGAAAGAAAGGAGGAGGGGCCCGCGCGCAGATGGCAGAGGGGAAGAAAGAAAGGGGGAATCCGGTCCGGGCTGCTGTCGGCAGGGAAAAAGGGCCCACACGTAAGAGGAAGAGAGGTAAGAGGAAGAGTAGAAGAAGGCTGCAGTCATGATTTTTGGAAAATAGGGGGAAAATGGATGACAACTAGGAAATTGAGTTTTTTTTATTTCACATTCAAAATTATTTGTTTCAATTCTTGTATATGTTCATATATACTTATATTTTCCTCCTTACACCCTAATTCGACATTTTTATATTCTTGTCACTAATTGTGTAGGTGCAAAACGTTTAGTATGTATATATATATATATATATATATATATATATATATATATATATATATATATATATATATATATATATATATATATATATATATATATGTCCATATATGTTGGTTTTTCATTTGCTTGCTACTATTACTATTCATGCCATTATTTTCCAAAGATGACATTTTATATTCTAAATCAAATTTCTCCTCTCTTTTTTTTCTTCACTATTATTAATTTCTTCCCAATACCTCAACCATATTTTCAGAGAAACTACCATAAACTCCAAATTTAAATAAAATATATTGCAAACATAATTCACAGGCTTTATATTTTCAGATTTAAATTTTTGGGATGTTACAGTGGCTCGCACAGTTCCGGGTACATGGTCTTTACAATCGATCGTGTTGTCGAAACTCTTATTTGCGTTATTAGTACTAATAACATCTTATTTGCATTCATGTGGAGCGGATGGATCCAGAGGCGGACGATCACCAGGTCTCACGCCACTTGGAGGCGTACTTGCTGTGGCTGTTTGGTTGGGTGCTTTTCACCACCAGCCACGGCAACAGCGTCGACGCGCGCCTCATCGCTCATGCTAGGGCGATCGCGGACGGCAAGGCCCCCCAGGTCAGCTGGGGATCGGCCGCGACCTACCATGGCCTATGCGATGCGTGCTCGAGGTTCAAGGCGAACTCGGTCCTCGCGGCCTGCCCCCTACTACTGCAGCTGTGGTTGCTCGAGCGCTTTAGCCTCGGATGACCTTTTCTATACGACATGGGTCCGTACGGGCCCGAGATGTATCCGGGGGGAGCGTCGACCGTCCGACGATGGGTTCTCTTTGGTGTCGTCGACGGGTAAGTCATACATCAATTAGTTATTTTCTTTGTACTAACGATGGTCGTACGTAACACATATTCGTCCTTGCAGGTGCAGTTAACACATGTGCAGGTCACACGGGCATATCTGCCCTTTGTTGAGCAGATCGACCGCCTCACGGCCGACGATGTGCACTGGGAGCCATACTCACATGCGGCACTGATGGACCGTGCTCCCGATGGGTTGTCGACCCTCTGCTGGCTTGACTGGGCTTTCTGGCTGATGTGCCAAAAGCTCGTCTATGACATCTTCGTAAAGGACTACTCGCCGCAGCGAATGATGCGGCAGTTTTGTCTACGCCAGGCTGTCTTGGTACCAGTCGGACCTGCAATGCCGCCTCCTATGCACGCATGAGTGCTCGCATCTTATAAAATTGTACATACTTACTATTCCGTTAGAAATTACTAACGAAGTGGTCCTACAAGCAAGCACTCTAGGAAGGGAGTGAAACGTGGTACGTACTGGACAACGAAGATGCAGGGGTGGATTGCGCAGTGGGACGGTGCGCTTGACGACGTGGTTGAGGAGGACGGCCCCTACGACAGCACGGAGTACATGGAGTACCTGCGCTGGTACTAGGGCCGGACACGTACGAGGCTCATACATGTCGTGGACCCGCCCCCCGCACACCTCGCTGCTCCGACAGACACGTATCCCGCGCACCTCGTGCGGGACGTGCACATCGCAGTACGTATTTTCGAACATTCCCTAATGGCAATGCTACCTTGGATAATTAACCATTTTATGTCTTTTCTTTTAGTCTGATGTGGGTGTTTCGATCGTCACGGAGGCCGAGAGTATGCTGCATAGGCTCGCCACAGGCGCCGAGGTGAGCCATGAGGAGCACATCAGCGCGTACCGTCGTTTCAAGGAGTGGGGTACACGTGTCGTGCACCTACTGTCCTGCACGAGGCTACCAGCGGCCTCCACGCCCACGCCCAGCACACGGGCGGCTCGGCCACCGGTGCCGCCCCAACCGGCGTGGCACTACTCTAGAGGTTCTACGTGGACATGTCTACAGCACCTCACCCGGACGAGGCTGGAGGATCTGCCTGGGGACTGCCTCGTACACCGCCAGGGCAGATGTTCTCACGTCCTTCGTACATCCATGGCTTATCCACACAGGGGGTGTACTCGACATCGTACGCCCCTCCTCCAGGCGCGATGGCGCCAACTGAGGGTACGTATTGTACGATTTTCGTTTTATCGCAATGCTTTACATCTGAAACTAACGATATTACTTTTGTAGGTCTTTTCCGTCCAAGCAGCGGTTCGGCCCCCTCCGCGAGCCCGGACGATCCAGACCAGTACTTCTCTGAGTGGGTTAGGCAGGCGTCTGGGTCTGCACCTCCTGACACAGCACCAGAGGTTCTCTCTGGCAGTGCCCTCCCCCATGCACCGGAAGGCACACAGCCAGAGGTGCAGCTGACTCCACCAGCTCAGAGGCGGGTGTGACACATTCCTGATCGTTTTACGTTCTCGGAGCGTCGTAACTTGTTGCAGCGGAGGACGGCCAAAGCAGGGCTGTACGGGAGGACACAGGCGTGGAGCCAGTGCAAGCCAGGGTGGCGACTGAGGGGTAGTCCTGATTGTACACCATTGTTTTATGTACTACTTACGTTTGTTATTTACGATGTGAACTTTTTAGTACTGTGCCATGCTTACTTGTACTCGTCGTTACCTACTCGAAGGCGCTCCAAACAAATAGTGAACTTCAATGATGGCAACTGCACGAAGATTCTCAGTAATGTCAAAATATCACTTACCATCGTATGTATCGATCGTTCTACGGTCTATTATTCCTATTTTTTTTTTCAAATTTTTTTACGCACCTACAACATACAATGAACATAAACTTTTATTACAACTCCAGCAGATTGTTTACCAATTTAAAACTACAAAATTGATAAAATTTAAAACATTCACGGGGGATTGAGTGCAGTCGCCCCCCATTAGGCGATTGCATGAAAGTCGCCTAACGGGGGGGCGACTGGCTGCAGTCACTCGAGGGTAGGACGACAGGGACTCTGTCGGCCCCTAGTTGGGCGATAGGCTCCAGTCGCCCCCCTATTGGACGGCTGGAGCTTATTTTTGTAAAAATTAGGGGCGACTATTTTTGTAAAAAAAATTTCTCCTGGGTATATTTATGTAATTTCGAATAAAAAATTGATTATTCGTATAAAAAATTCGTAGACTAATAGTAACCAAAAAAAGAAATAAATGTGTATGAAACAACCAAAGTAGCCCTAACTTCTAGTGCCCAAAACACCAAAGTGGACGGACGATTCTGCCCTCGAGGCCTCGACGCACCCACCATTTTCCCCTCCCATCTGCGCCGCCCACCGTCTCGCCGCCCTCCTCCCTCTCGATCTCCACCCACCTCGCATCCTCACCTCCTTCACCAAGCCAAGGTACCCCCAACCTCCAAAACCCTAACCCCTCCTCTCCCTTGCGATTCACCGCGCGCTCTGGTGCAATCCACTCCCAGATCCGTGCGACCGGATCAGCTGCGTCCGATTTGACCTGACTCGATTCCTCTTTTCTGTGCGGATGCCTCAGGGTTTTGGTCCGGCAGCGATGGCGGCGAGGCTGGCGCAGCTGCGGGCCCAGGCGGCACAGGCGTCGGAGCTTGTGGCGAAGCACGGTGGCGCCTACTACAAGGAGGTCATGGAGAAGAACAAGCAGCACGTCGTGCAGCCCCCCACCATGGAGAAGTGCCAGGAGCTCTCCAAGCAGCTCTTCTACACCCGCCTCGCAAGGTGATGCCTCTGATTGGATTGCTCATGTGACGTGGTTCCAATTGGGCGCTGTTGCCTATAGTGTGGTGCGATCTGCTCGTGCCTGTGGTAATGGGGGCGTTCAGGCTGGTTGTTCCGATGGGTATAATATGGTGTGGTTTTAGGTTTTTCCTGTAATTGCCTATAAGCGTGATTTCTGCTGTTTGCTTGCGTCCAAGTTTTAGTTGAAGTTGAACATAGTGTGATGTGATCTGCTCGTGGCTAGCATTGGTGTTGCCAGGTTCGAGTGTTTGATGCCGTCAGTAGATTTACATTGCTAGCAAAATAATGCGGTTATTTGGTGTTTGGTGCTAGGCTTTTGTTGATAGCACGCCCTATTTAGGGGTTTGATGGGCAGTGGCCGCTGTAACTTGTAAGTGGGTGACTCAGCTAACACAGTTGTTCACATGCTGTACTGTTTATGAATTATGATTGACATATAACCTATAGCATATAGGAATGTTAGAGATCTCTTATCTATTTGTGACATCGGTAATGTAGCTTACATGAGTAATTGCTAAACCTTTTATGTCAATGGAAATGCTCCATGTGCTCCTTGCAACGATACCTGCTGCCACTTCCTTCAATCTAATAAGACTTGCCATGGTCAGTAGTTTGGTGACAAGAGGAGTAATAAATTTTTACAACACCTGTATGTGGTGCATGTCATCTAGTCATGGAGACACCTAGTTGTGGAAGGCACATATATCTGTCTTGGAGTAGGCACAACTTTGAGATTTCATAACGAAACAAGCCTATGCAATGTTTATGCTTGATTACCATCAGCTGTGCGGATATGTGTTTCTTGCTATGTTTTTCTATTTTTTTTGGACCCATGTTGCATGGAGACATCAGACATATAGAACAAAGCACGACTGTTTAGGTGAAAGCTTGAGAACTGAACGTCCTGGCATGAAGTCTCTTGTGAAGTTGATATATCATGACACAAAAGGAAGGATACTTCGTACGATTCGATAAATGGATCTTAAATAAATATAGTCTCTGTGTGACATTTGCAATTTATTCTGCATGCTTGAAAAAAATGGATTCAACTTTTTCCTAAAAACATTTCAGTGAAAAATTACTGATCTGATTTATTGTTGGGAAGCACTGTTTTTTTGCCTAAAAACGAAAAACTTTTGCCTAATGTTTGACTGACATAGTAAAACCTTGAGTACCTTTTATTTCGTGTAGTGTAGCAGATGGATATTATACCGTCAGCTCCTTACATTAATAAATAGACGCGGTTTGACGGGTTGTCTACATGTTCAGATAATCAGATCACAAAGCGTAGACGCTGGAAACTGGTCTGGTCAATGACCAGTCTGGTTCATATCAACTACGTTACTATGTGACAGTAGAAATACATTCAGTAATATACGAATTTTAGATTAATCTTCACCGCAAAGTGTGAAGCCTTGGTAGGTAACTCTGAGGAGCAATTATTTCTATTGAACAGGAAGAACAACGGCTAGATCTGCACTTCCTAGGAGAAGACTAAGGCCCTGTTTGGCAGAGCTCTAGCTCTAGAAAATCTGTAGATTTCCTAGAGCTGGTCATCTGTAGCTCTAGGAAATCCTGGATCTAGAGTTGCAGGCATGTTAAGTGCATTTACATGACTCATTTCATTTATATTATATATTAAATAAAAACATTTAAATCACTTTAATTTAGTCAACAAACTATAGATCCAGAGCATAGATCTCGGAGCTAGAGCTGTGCCAAACGAGGCCTAAACATGCGTATTTATCTGTGTTTGCTGTATTCAAATTGGATGCAGCATGCTGCATTACGATCATATTCTCCTTTAATGATGGCTAACTAAGACGTTGACTTCAGTAATGTAACACAGAGAGAAAAGTTGGAAATTGAATTGATAGGTGGTTAATTGATGTAGATTGTAGGAAGAACAACGGCTAGATCTGCACTTCCTAGGAGAAGACTAAACATGTGTATTTATCTGTGTTTGCTGTATTCAAATTGGATGCAGCACTCTATATGTCTGTCATCAGTCATCACTTGATTATGTACAAATATTCTGATCAGTGCGATGAACATTTGGTGTTATTCCTTCCCATGGTGCTATGCTTCTAAACTTTTATTTTGTGCTGTTTGAGTTATTTTCCTGAACAAGCCATGGTTGTTGCTCTGCAAATATTCCTTAGATGTGACTTATATTACTATGGATTTCTGATCAGTGGCTATACATCTATTGCTGTGTTCCAGTCTACCAGGCCGCTATGAGGCATTCTGGAAGGAGCTTGATGGTGTCAAGCAGGTATGGAAGAACAGGAAGGAGCTCAAGGTGGAAGACCTTGGAATTGTGACATTGTTTGGGGTTGAGCTTTATGCGTGGTTCTGCGTAGGCGAGATTGTTGGGAGAGGATTCACCTTAACCGGTTATAAGGTCTGATGAGTTCGCCTGGTTAAGACCTGGCTTATAATATATACTTTTAGCTGACGCTTGTCGAAACCTGCCGTCTTTCACAATTTTGTTTCTGGAAAATTTCTTTAGTGCTGAATGTCAGCAAGACGAGCACATCGTTGCAACACTGCCTCAATAATTTGCTCGCTCGATTGTCCATTTTGGTGTTATGTAATCTGTCGTTCCCATTGCATCTGCTGCACCGCCCTGCAAACTCAATTGTGTTTTCTCTGCTCTCAAATGAATCCATTTCGATTTGCAGATGAAAACTACTTAAAAGCGTACGTACCATGATAGCTATTCTCAACAATTTTTGTCTGCTGTAGCGCGCTTAGAGCTTCCAGGTCCATTCGTATGCGTGCTGCGGATATATTTTGTCGAAGTCATGGTTTTGTGCTGTCTATTACTGGCCTTGCAGTAGGAAATGTTGGAATCATCGCTATCGCATTCCACGTTAGAAGTTGCAAAAGATTTGGAAACCGGTTTCCTGAGTACAGGTACTTTATTTCCGATACACTACCAAATCCTACCCAAGGGGCAGAAGCCCAATGACCCACACCCATCTACTCGACAGAATTAGCAGAGCTGATAACCTAAAAACAGCACAAATTTGGACATCAAAAGTCTGCTTGACAACCTGAAGGACGCAGCGATGTACTAGCCAAAATTCTTCCTAAGTTTAGTTGTAGAGCAGCACGAGGAGGGTGGTCAAGCTGCTGCTGGCCATGATGAGCATCCACCCCTTGCTTGTCCTGCACATCCTCTGCGTTGCGCCCTCTTTGGTGGTGAAGAGGAACAGGACGCGGTCGCACGCTAGCTTGAAGAGCGCGGGGCACGCGAAGAAGAGGCTGATGTACAGCACCGCCAGCTTCTTATTCTGCAGCGTCCCCTGGATGCTCCTCATCTCCTCCACATTTGGCCTCCAAATTCAACAGCTAAAAACATTCAGAATTCACACCACATTGTCAATGAACGTGCATGAATCGTGGCGCGTTAAACAATGCAGAGCACTTGCCTCATTGCTGCATTCTCTCTGATCAGATCATCCAGTTTGCCTGAGACGGTTGATTTCCAGCCCTTGAGCTCGCCCAGAACCTTTGCCTGGATAACAATTGCAGACAGATTGCCATTTTCAGTTGGACCAAAGACTGTAAAAAACTCGAGAATTGAGATGTACTGTGACACCCACACACCACATTGTCCTTCCATTCGACGTGATCGTGCACGGCTGCCAGTAACGGACCCAGAATTTTTAGAATGGGTGTTCGAATTTTGAAGCTAAGTTGTTTGAATATATCGATACCGTAGTGCACCGCCCCCAAAAACACTGATACAACGATACGTGTATGTAGATATAATAAAAATACATAAATTACATAAATTAATGATTTCTTATAAGAAAATGGGCGATATAAGGCGATCATAATTATATGAATTAAACAACAAATTATAGAGATAAATGAGAGTTGTATATCTTATTGATCTTGCTTTTTTTTGCTATTTCCCCATCAGTAAGAACTGTCCATCTAAGAGGAAATTGTATGTTCCTTCTATGGAGTAAAACAGACCAAGAAAGAAAATAAGTGGAGTGGGGTGGAACACGCCTAGATCTAAAAGAGAGGACGATGACAATAAGTTGGAGATGCTACTCATTACCAATGCCACGCTCCCTCCTGGCTACCGCGCTGCTCCCTTCCTGTCGCCCGCTCCCTACGTTGTGTCACTGTCCGCTTGCCCGCGACACCTCTCTGCTCGCCTGCGCTGCCACACACTCACCTTGCACTGCATGCCGCCTCGCGCATGATTGTTGTCACATCATGGCACCACATCTGCGTCCGCCGGTCGTCACTCGCCTCTAGCCTGCACCTCCGCCCGCTCGCCACTCGAAGGCCGAAGCCGCCTCCCACACAGACAGTCACAAGATGATAAATAGAATAAATATTAGGATTTTGTTTATATATTTACCTCTTTGGGCGTGAGGAGGATTGAGGTGGAAAGAAAAATGGGTCTAATGTATTACATGGGCTGCGCACGAGATACGGAGAGTGCGAGCTGAATTTATTTGCAGGCATAAAATATAGTTTTAACACAACTAATAGTATATACATCTAATATACCTATTATATGTCTGGTATTTTATAAAAAAATTTGGATGTTCAGAAGTCGGAATCCGGAGTAACGACTCCTAGATCCTCTGTGTAAATCGCACTAGTCCAGAATCAGCTAGTGCACACAGTACAACAAAGATAAATATCAAGCACAAATGACCAACTTATATTAAATAAACGATACGGCCTTATGGCCAAGTCTTACATCAACGCCCATTGGCAAAATAAATAAAGCAAAGAACTGCGGAAGCAAACTGAAAATTAGCGAAGCCCAAGCCTGCCCACAGGCAAACGACAGTAAGACGTGGCCTACTCGTCCAGACCTTCACCGTAGTTGACGTCGTCTTCCTCTGTGTGGAGATTGCAAGGTGAGTACAAACTTGTACTCCGCAAGTCATACAGAGAAATGCATCATAATGATAAAGGCTTTAATGGAAGGCTTATAGGGTTAGTTTGCATAAAACAACATTTAAAGAAATGCAGTAGATAGATTGAAATTGCTGAATTTAATACAATAAGTAAAAACGATACTTGTAATTGAAATTAATACCGTCAGTGCAGGCTTCGACCAAACACCAACCTATCCACGGGCATCCCACCCGGACCATCTTTTCCAAAAGATCACGTATGGATTCCATCCATCCACACGTTTCCAATCACTCGTGGATTCCATCCATCTACAAGCTTCCAATCTCTCTCATGGGTTCCATCCACCCCACAAGGTTTTCCTTCTCTCATGGATTCCATCCATCTATAAGGTTTTCAAAAATTATTTTTTGAAAAAAACAAAGTCTAATCCATGAAAAACCTTTACTCAGCATGCCCATGACCGTGGGCACGGCTATCCAGGATAGATTATACACTCTACAGAGGTTGCACAGCTTTACCCACAAGACACGATCATCCCTTTGTACCACTAGATTACACACTTCCTTAGGTGTGCGGTGGGGAGTCGTGACAAGGCCTTTACAGTGCAAAGTCTTCAACCTGGCCGAGCCAACTCTAAGGTTTCACCCCAGTAAGGAATCCACCAGACTGGGACCCCCTCTTGAGCCTAGGCGAGACTTCTCATGGCTTAACCACGCTCGCCCAAGTGAGACTTCACATGGCACCAACCACGCTCACTTTCAACCTACGACTTGACTCAGGTTGGAACTTTACAAATTATTCAACCAGGGATGTCCCATACCAGCCATGTGGTAGTACGATTAGGGCTTTGCAACAGTAGCTCACAGACTGGTCCTTAATCTGACTTAGGCCCAACCACATACCCCCGTGTAAGACAATCAACCACTGCGGCTCCAACCAACAGGGCATGCCTGCACCCACCAATCTAACCAATTGCCTAAGTCTAAACCAAGTTTGATATTTTGTTTTCAAAATATTTCATAACACTCCTTGACTCACCAAAGTCAAGAGTACCTATCAAAAGTATATTATTTTATAACCGTATGAGAGGTGGTTAACCGTACAACAATAGGACTGCTATGAGTCGGATGAGATCCGTGGGGTCATCCGAGCTTATGGAGATCTAGGACCTACTGGGTAGAGGCTATATAAAGAATTGAGCAGTGAACAACCTTGTTTTCTTAACTCTGTCGCGGGAGTTGAGAGATCTTCTGGGTAAAGCAGGGCAACTCTGCAGAGTCATAAAGAAATTGTATTCGAATACGCCGTGCTTCCAGTAAATGAAGCTATGTTTAATGGGTGAATCCAACAGCAAGGCATAAGTAGGGTTGAGAATGGTTTGAGATGTGAAGTATTGATAATCACGCTTGAAAAACTCTTTACCTTAATGAAGTTACTTTTCAAGTTTTTAATTGATTCTTGACTAAAACTGCATCTACACAAATAATGAACCTTCTATCCCTTCACTTGATATACCATGCATATAGTTATTGCTAAGCTCCGTGTGACTTGCTGAGTACGGTAGTTGTACTCATACTTGCTTAAAAACATAAACAGAAACTGCTAACTTTGAGGAGTCAGGCGAAGACGAAGAAGTGGTATACTATGAAATGGAAGAAGCTTGGGATTAGGGTCGTTCTCCGCTTAAGCATGCCTGTGGTGTCTCTTTTTGTGTATTATATCTGAAGGCCGTTGGCCCTACTGTGAAACTTGGCTTTAAGCCCTTTTATTGTAATAAAGTCGACTTTTGTATTTGAGCTTGCGTTGGCAATGTTATACACTCGAATGATGTAACTCGCAACTGAACAATCCTGGGCAGTTGCGAGGGATTCATAACGCTCCCAGAAATGGGGGTGTTACAACTCCGCTCCCCCCTCGTCGCGATAGCGAGGGCGTGGACGCACAACCGTGCAAGCAACACGCGATGACGGCGATCGCTTCGGGAGTTCGACTTCCGTCACCTTGAAGCTGACAGACACGGTAGTGTTTGCCTTGAAGCCCTCTGGCAGTGGCTCAGGCAGCTCTCCGTCGCCGCGGGCTGACGCCGTCGACAGGACGGACAAGGCATCGTGGGGCGTGCCGATGAGGTGCTTTACGTTGTTGGTGGGGCAGAAGGAGCGGTCATGGTAAACAAGCATTTGGCCAAAATCTCATGAAATCTGTTCAAATTTTGGTTAAATTTTGCTAATTCAAATGATGTTTAAATATGGGCTCCGGCAGCACGAACCGCTGCGCGTGCTTGGCGTTCTCGGTGGTGAAGCGGCCGAGCAGCTCCCACGACTCCTCCGGGTAGCTCGGGCTGCCCTACAGCTCGAACTCCCTGAAGTTGGACGAATAGTGCTCGAGGTTGGCGAGCCCAATGGTGCGGACTAGCGTGGTTGTACTCTGCGCCGCCGGCGGCTGGGCTCGAGGCGGTGCGTGGCGCCGTCGGCGACGAGCTGGTGGTGCTGGCCGGTGCCGTTGTCGGGCTTGCCCTGCAGAATCCGGCTCCGGAACTCGTCGAGCTCGACGAAGGCCGACTCTGCCGAGGAGTTGCCGCCGGTGGTATTGGACGGTGGCACCGTGGCAGCCTTGCGGGGGAGGAGTCGGGTGCTTCTTGGTGGTGCGGTGGGTAGGTAGGAGGATTGGCACATCGAGGAGGAGACGTTATGGGCTGGGAAAATGTAGGCCTCCAGTGGCACCACCTTGCAGTAGTTGTCGCGCTTGCCGTGCTCGTCGTAGAAGTCTTGCGTCGATCGATCGTTTGATGGATCAACAATGCAACAACAGGTTAAAACATCACAAGAGAGATCCATTAATTAGAAGATTGGAAATGAGACAACCTGAAGGGTCCATCTGGCTGTGGAGGAACTGGGATCGAAGGAGGAAGAGGAGGCACCAGACGGAGAAGACCGACACCTCGCGGAGGCCCTCCATGGAGAAGGACAGCGCGTCTGTCGCGGCAGCACCGGGACCATCAGCGCCTCCGCCTCCCCTGTGATGATGGCCTCCTCCGGCCCCACCGCCTCTTCCTGCGCCGCCGCCTCCTCTCCTCTTCTTGCTCATGCATGCACCACCCTCGGGGTACGTAACGTAATCGTGCCCGGCCGGCGCGAGCGCGTGGGAAGCGCACGCCGATCACGACGTCGTCCCGGTCACGCGAAATCCCAATGCGAAATGCACTACGCCGCCTAAGGATCGAACGCAGAGACGCGCGCGCGCAGAGGGAGGGAAGGGAAAGATAGAGTGGCCTGTGGTGAATCGGCGACGATCGAGGCGACGGCATCGCTCTGCATGCATGTGTGCCCGTGCCGTACCCAAATCTTAGCGATTTGGTCCCCTCGCGTCGACTTGAGCTGTTAACTTCTAGCTTATTTTTTTATTTTTAAATTTCGTTTTTTCTATTTTTTTGTTTTTTCTGGTTTTTTCCCGTATTTGTTTGCATTGTTCGTAATGTGCTAATATATTTTTTCTATTTTTAATTTTTTTAAAATTTAATTATGCTAAATAAATCATCATCAACTATAGTACAATTTCAGTCAGTTACAGTAAAATTTTAACCATAATTTATTTTTTTCAGTCAACACGAGTGGCACCGTGGGCATGTTGTCACGGCGACGGCGCCGTGTATCGCGCACGCGACATGGGCCTAGGCTGTAAGACTTCATTTTTTACTGTAAGATTACATTTTTGACCCGATTGGAGTGTTTCCTGGGCCGCCAAATTGGGCTGATCAGGCTTATTATTAATCCTAGCCATTTGCGGATGGGCTGCGCACGCATGTACTAGTTGCATCTCTTTTTCTCCCTGTGAGGAGCACGCATGTAGTTTACTACAGCGAATGGAATAAAATGTGATTTTTCCGCTGAAGAGCTATCACAAGACTTGGCCACGAGAGCTCGCCGGAATAAATCACGTAAAATCGATGCAGCCAATCCACCCCAATATGCAGTTGGTGAGGACCATTCTCTGGCATTCAGCCAGGAAACCAGGTGCTGGCTATCCCAATTGGACTAACGAGTAGATGACAAGCAAAATGTAATGTAGATCCTCCGAGACTCACCTCAATGGAACGAATTGAACAACATGCTGCCCGTGCGATGTGAAAATAGAAAAAGGAATGGAAAGCAAGGTGAGGCCGGCCGAAAGAAGGAAGAGAGGGGCAGGATTATGCTTACATCGCAAATGAAGGAAAAGAAGAGAAAGGAACAAACAAGAACTTTTTTGGTGGTCCCTTGGAAATCGTTTTTTGGTGAGAATAGCCCTGTGAACATTTTGTTGTGATTTGTGCACTTGTGATAATTTTTCCGTTCTCACTATTAAAAATTGATGCATGTGAATGATTCATATCTCTTGTTAACAAATTTACTCGGGTCAAATTGAAGCTTGGCCGAGCTGAATTCGAGCCCCAAAGTCATGTTCAGCTCGCTTACATGCCTACATGCAACTGGATTCTATCCCTGGGCCCATTAAGCAACGGGAACAAAAATCATTACTATTATAAAAGAATGAGTTGGTGGTCGTACGTTCCTTCTCTTTCAACCATCTCATTCTTAATTTCTCAGCAATTTTCACATTTCAACTGATCAGAATAGCCCTCTTTTATAGTATGATTTTCTATATATTCAGTAAATTTCGGTGCAACGTATGAGCAGATGGCTAGGAACTAATAAAAAGAAAGCCACGCGTTAGCTAATGGGCTGTGGGCCGTGGCGAAGGGGTGTGCCTACTGCCTAGCGCCGCGCGCGCGCGGCATATTGGATTCTCCGCAGAGCTGGCAGTGGGTTTGTCCTCACGTAGCACATCCATCCCATCAATCGTGTAGAAAAGTGACGTTGTCTTGTCCTGCACATCTTTTTCTTTCTCGCAATTCCAACGAGCGCTTTCGGAGGGCACGTACGTATTGCGTTTACTGCGCCCAAGCGTAGTGGGCTCATGGCTCTGGCTACTGCAGCACTGATCCGTAGTGAAGTTGTAATGGCGACCAAGCTTCACCGGTAATTCTTGTTACTGTGTCATTATCTGTGTAAGCTACCTACGCTCTATGGACTGTTTATACTAGCTACACCTAATAATTTTAGTCATGATAAAATAAATAGTAGTGCTAAAAACGAGCTGTGGAGAAGTAAGAAAGATATGCACAAGGAGAGCAAAATAAATGAGGTGCTTAAAACGTCTGTGACCCTCTACTTTATCTTTGAAGCGAGAGAAATAAAAAAATTATTTTAGAAAACCAAATATTCATATTAAATTCTATCTTTTTCAAATAGATTCCAAAAGTATGCCCATAAGTTCTCTTTCCATTGGCCTTCCTCGCTGAAGAACGAGGAAAATAGAAATAAAGAAGACTATTTTGCTAGCTTCGCATGAGCTAGGCCTGGGCATTCGGGTTACCCGATTTTTTCGGGTCGGGTAGTTCGGGTAATTCGAAATTCCGGTAATGAAAACTGCTACCCGATATTAGCCCCCAAAAAACACTACCCGCAATTTTCGGGTACCCGATAATTCGGGTTCGGGTTCGGGTATGCCTGATATACCCGAATTCACAGAAAACCAGCAAACTGCACAGAATTTGCACATAATTTCAGCAGCAAGTTGCATAGAATTTCAGCAGCAATTTGCATAGAATAATATATCACAGGCAGTTGTTCAAACAGAGAGAATCATATACTAAAAATTCATGGTTCAAGTCTTCAGTGCACTGCAGATTTCAAAAGAATACTCAATACTCCATTCATATTTGACATACCTTTAAGTTTTGGAGGGACAGTTCGGGTAGTTCGGGTACCGGGGGATATTACCCGAACTACCCAAACTAATTTCGGGTAATCAGAATCGCTATCCGAATTTGGGATCGGGTACCTCGGGTTCGGGTCCGGGTAATTCGGGTACAGGTAGCGGGTATTTTGCCCAGGCCTAGCATGAGCCATGCCGTGTTGTTCCACTTGCACTGTACGGTCCAATTAGATCTATTTTATGCAGTTTCAGTTTCTGATTCTTTCTGGCTTTCGACACACACTGGCTTTTAATTTTTGTTTTTTATTTTTTTCTACTCATTTTTTATATTGTCTGTGGTGGTATAATATTTTTTATTTTTTACATAAAAAGATAATAACTACTGTAGTGTAATTTTAACTAAAAACTGTACCCAAAAATTTAATCCAACAATTAATTGGGGCGGGCCCTCTTGAAACCCCGATTCCATCCCGATAAATGGCACGTAGTACGGTGATAAGTCAATTCAATGGATAAGCCGGTCGTCGAATCCATCCAACAAAGGACAGTAGGGCAGAGAACCTTAACACGGTGAACGTATGTGCTGTACATACGTAGGATCGAGAGGACGCACATGCGTGCCTGCGACTAAGCGCCGAATTAACTATGCCATGCATGATGCCGGCAAGCTAGAAAAGCAGGCCTAATCGCCAATCAAACTTCTCCCGTTTGTTTATGCCGCGAAGTTCCGAAAGAGCCGTCAAATAAGGGGTGTTTTAATTGGCTAAAGCTATGGGCGCGATCAACATGGCTGCGCTACAGTGCAGCGGGCTTATTTGGCACTATTCATAAGTTTCGTCTTTTTCTGAATTTTTGGTTTTTTGTTGAGCTTTTTTGCCGGTTCTTTTTTTCCCGTGTTTGTTTGTATTATACGTAATGGGCTAACATATTTTTTATATTTTTAATTTTTTTTTAAATTTAATTATGCTAAATAAGCCTCTGTCAGCTACAGTGCTTTTTTCAGCCAGCTACAGTGTTTTCAGCCATAAGCCATGAGCTTTTCAGCCGAACCGATCACCCCCATCTTTTGATAGAAATAAATAGCAACATCTAGGAGAATTCTTTTAAATAAAATTTAGAAAACGGTTTTTAGAAGATGCAAACGTGAAGGAGGACGATAGGGGTTGTCTAGTTGCTTAGTGAAACCGTTTTTAGAAGCTGCTTAGAAAAACATTTTTAAAAACTAAGATGTTCAAATTGGATTTCAATTTTTTGAGCAGAAGCAAAAAACGGAAGCGGATTTAAATACCCTCGTATGCATTCATCTAGTGGAGAGCTTCTAGCTTATTTGATACTATAGAAGCTTTTTTGTACTGTAATTGTTGATAGTTTTTTTAACGTAATTAAATTTAAAAGGTTATATCACCATAGCATTTCAAAAAATAAAGGAAAAATAAAAGGCTTAAAAATTAGAAAATGATGAAATTAAGAAGTTACGAGTTAAAAGCTAAAGCTCTAACGTGCACAGCCTAATCATATAATCGATCACTTACTTGCATGATACGCGAGATAAATAACGAGGAAATGGTTCGATCCACATGCTTCGGTTTGATGCCTTCCGCGGTGTTCACACGCGTCCTCACGCACGCAACTTGGGTCTCTCCAATCATGGCCTAGTACTAGTAGTTGACTCGCCGCGCGACATCCGTCATGATAGTAGCGAGCTGTGTACACATTAGCCGGCCGATCCACACCGCTAGCAATTACTAAAACAAGAAAAAAAATCTTATGATAATCATGGTAGTATTTATTCGCTTAGGTTAATACTGCTACACTAGTGCTACTGGGTACCTGGCTCATGTGATCGATATAATGTGGTGCAGCTATCATGTGCAGCTGAGGTGCCATTATGCCTCCGTGATAAACTGAGGCGCGGGCTTCTTTCTTTTAGGACCGTCATGGTCGAATTAATGACGCGCTACAGTATTGCGGTTGCAACGGGGCAGGTTGGAGTGCTCCAACAGTGGTGGGCGATGTAGCCTGCCTGCCCATCCCAGGCGCGGGTTGTACACTTGATTAAGCCTGCGTGCGATTGTGCAAACGGTGGATCATGTTCTAGGCAGGTCTCGCATTGCTAACAATCGAGCACTTAATAAGAATATAAAAATGTAACAGGTGATACAAAATATAGTCATAATCTTTCTTTTAATCTCATTGCTCTTTTACCTGTAGATATAGTGTGAATAATATACAACCCTATCAATTTACAACAATGAACTCTGGCTTCCATTCGATTTTCAATCTTGAATATCGAAACCATTTAAATCGGAACCTTGTACTAATAAAACCATCCACTTTACTCTCCTCGACCCAGACTAGGGTGGTATTTGCTTGACATGTTCATTTTTTTCTAACGTGGCATCCAGGTAGAACTAATGTGGCACTCTTCTTCTTCTTCCTCCTCTCCACCTTTTTCTGTCTCTTCCCCATGCCGAGGAGCACTTCTGCTCGCCCATGCCCCTCTTCTTCTATTGTCACGACTTCAATATCAATCCCTCGACCTCTTTGAACTCGCCACACGCAAGCCCCACCGAGACCTCCGCTTCACACACATGACTTGGGCCTTGTGCTAGGTCTCTACAAGTGGGGTCCTGAGTTGCTCGACGATGGCAAGCCAGACAGCGTGTTCATGGTCGAAGGTGTTGTTATGTGAGGGCATTTTGGTAATTTCCCAATTGAAAAAGAAATAAAAAGGAAAAAACTGCATGCGGGGCCCACCTGTCGGTGGGCCACGCGAAGAGATAAGGGAGGAGACTGCGTCTCCTCCTCGAGAGCAGCTCATGCGTGTGCGATGGCTTGGGCTGGCGGTTCGGCTTCGCCCAGATCTGGCGCAGTGGCGGCCGATTTCGGCGGCGCGTGGGGGGAGGGGGGGGGGGGGGCGGCGACCGGAGAAGCGGGCGACGGAGGCGTGGGCTAGCTCGGGTTCCGCGAAGCCGGCCGCTCGACTTCCCCGCACACCCCCGTCTCCTCTTCTTAAGGCCCGAGCTCTCCATTGCCAGATACATCTCTTTCGATCCCGATTTGCTTCTCTTGGGTCTTCTTCCTCTCGGTTCTTCAGTCTGTGCGGATTATTGGAGACCTCTTTGAGCGAGTCACTCGTTCAAAGTCTGGCATGTCATATTTCTGTCTCCATTCTGCCTTTGTTGCCTTCTTCGAGCCCAAAGACGTTTGTCATGCTCTATCTGACGAGTCTTGGGTCAATGCCATGCATGAGGAGCTCGAAAATTTTGAAAGAAATAAGGTCTGGTCGCTTGTTGAGCCCCCACATGGTCACAATGTCATTGGGACCAAGTGGGTGTTTAAGAACAAGCAGAGTGAGGATGTAGTGGTTGTTCGAAACAAGGCTAGACTGGTAGCTCAGGGCTTCTCCCAGGTTGAGGGTCTAGATTTCGAGGAGACCTTTGCCCCTGTAGCTAGACTTGAGGCCATTAAAATCCTGCTTGCCTTTGCAGCTTCTAAGGGTTTCCAGCTTTACCAGATGGATGTTAAGAGTGCCTTCCTCAATGGTTTTATTGAGGAAGAAGTCTATGTCAGACAGCCTCCAGGTTTCGAGAACCCCAAATACCCATACCATGTCTTCAAGCTTTCCAAAGCTTTGTATGGACTTAAGCAAGCCCCTAGAGCTTGGTATGAGAGGCTTAAGTCCTACTTGTTGAGTCATGGTTTTGAGATGGGTAAAGTAGACAAGACCTTGTTCATCCGCCGGCATGGCACTGATCTGTTGCTTGTCCAGATTTATGTGGATGACATCATCTTTGGCGGCTCCTCGCATGCTCTCGTTTCCCAGTTTTCCGATGTCATGAGCACCGAGTTTGAGATGAGCATGATGGGCGAGTTGACCTTCTTCCTTGGCTTCCAAATCAAGCAGACTCGGGAGGGTACCTTCTTGCATCAAGGCAAGTACACTCGTGACCTCCTGAGACGCTTCGACATGAGTGATGGTAAGACGGTGTCAACTCCAATGGCTTCTACAGCCTATCTTGACCCAGATGAGGATGGCGAGCCAGTTGATCAGAAAGAGTACAGAAGTATGATTGGCTCTCTTCTTACCTCACTGCCTCGAGACCAGACATACACTTCTCTATGTGTCTGTGTGCTCGTTTTTAGGCTTCTCCTCGCGTATCTCACCGCCAGGCGGTGAAGTGCATCTTTCGGTACCTTCGAGCTACCATTGACTATGGTATCTGGTACTCTTCCTCATCCTATCTTTCCTTGAGAGCTTTCTCGGATGCAGACTTTGCCGGCTGTAGGATAGATAGGAAGAGCACTTCTGACACCTGCCAATTCATTGGCACCTCTCTCGTTTCTTGGTCTTCGAGGAAGCAGTCCGGTGTTGCACAGTCCACCGCAGAGGCCGAGTACGTTGCTGCAGCCAGGTGCTCTGGATGGCCTCGACCCTGCGGGACTTTGGGTTGATTATAGACAGTGTTCCACTCTTTTGTGATAACACTTCTGCGATTAACATTACTAAGAACCCTGTTGTAGGGGTGGCCCAACCCCCCGTAATTGGGCCGTGCAACTAATCCAACATGTAATAGGCCCAATAGTGTAGAGGAATATAACAGTGTAAATACTAAGGGGTAGAATGGGGATTTCCCATTCTACCCCACTCACATATATATAAGCCCCCAGGAGGGGCAAAGGGGGACATCTCCCTCATTCTTACTCAACTCCCCCACACAGACTTGGCTCCTCTCCTCCTCTACTTCCACTAGTTCCCTCTCTCTCTGTTTGGCCCGTAGCCACAACAGATGGCGCCGTCCGTGGGGACCGGCTAGAAGTTACGTATGGAAGAGTTTTCTCCAGCGTTCAACAAAGGAGCATTGAGTAGATCCAGTCGGAGGACCCAGATCCAAGAAGTTGATCGAGTGGCGCAATCATATCTTCCAAGAGATACCATCCAAGCATCCATCCGCGCAGGTATGCGTGAAATATCTATCCGTGTGCGATATGGGCTCTCATGCAGATGGTCGACGCGGCAGATGAGGACGCCGCCAGGGAGTACAAGAAGCTGGCCACCGGCTCGCGCGACGACGCTGTCAGGCTCCGCGGACCGCGACCTTCGCTCGGACGTTGCGTGCGCAGCGTCGGACTCCGCGTGTGAAGCCCCGGCCTTCGTTGGGCGCCGCGCGTAGTCTCCATCTCCGGCTGTGGCCTCCATGCCTGTCTCCGCACAGGCAGCGCCAAGCCTCCATGCTGCAGGTACGTCGACGCGAGCCCCTGCTTCCGGCCGCAGTCTCCGCGTCAGACTCCGCAGGCGATTCGCGTATCCGGCAGCTCCGCGGGTCTACGACGAGGTCCGTAGCTGCCGGCCTGCCCCGCGCCAACCTACGTGTGCATGCACGTAGTTGCGTGATGGCTCTGCCCTTTCGATGGCGCCCTCGAGCTTCGCTTCGCCGAAGACGGGACCCGACCTCCGCTAACCTTCGTGCCTCCGAAGACTGGCTCCGGCCTCTGCAGCATCGGATCCCGTACAGACCATAGCTCCGCCCAGCGGACACGCGACGTGAGCAGGCGACCGCGAGTGGTGCCGCTACGGCGCCTATCAGGGAAGACCTGCTTCGGCCTCCACACCGCATGCCCCGGTGAGCGTCTACCTGTCCCGGCGCGCCGGCAAAGTCCCTCTTGGCCTCCAACCGCGCAGTGCTCACGACGAAGTGCTCGACTTCGCGCGAGGGAGATGCTCGGCTTCGCGCGAGGGAGATGCTAGGCTTCGTACGGGCGAGATGCCATCACCTCCGACGGAGGCGGAGACGACTCCGATGAGGTCGCCTGGTGCTCCGCTCGGACTCCGCGCCTCAGGACTTCACCTCCGGGCGCTCGGCGTCCACGTCAGACCTCCACTGGTCTGCGCCTCGGCGGCTGCGCCCTCTACGCCACACATGAGTCGGCTCCGACGAAGTCCTGCCCGGTACTCCGCTCGGCCTCCGAGTGAAGCCAGCATCGGCTCCACCCAGGTGCAAACCTCCTTTTTCTCTCTCCGTTTGGGCTTTTGGCAGGCAGATGACGGGCGAGACGAGCTTCTTGGCCATGGCGGGCACGTCGTCGGCAACGGCGCCGCTGCTGCCACGGAAGGCGATGGCGGCGCAGTGCACGCAGTGTGCGGCACACGCGGGGGACGAGCTCCGCAGCTTCCACGCCTGCCTCCGCTGGGTGTGCGTCTCTGCGCGACGAGACGGATAACAGCCCCCGCGCTTGTGGACCCCGCCTCCACCAACCTCCTCCAAGGGTCTCCGCGCTAGCATCAACCTCGCGCAGGAGAGGGCCAGGCGTCCGTGCATGGCACATGCATACGTCGAGCCCCCGTGAACGCGGCGGTATCTAGCTCAGCGCGACAAACTGGCAGAGATGGAGCTAGCGCGACGAGCTGACGGAGATGAAGCTGACGGAGCGCGTGAACTCCGCAAAGTTGCGGAGATGAAGCTAGCGCGACGAGCTGGCGAAGATGAAGCCGACGGAGTGCGTGCACTCCGCAAAGCTGCGGAGATGAAGATGGCGTGACGAGCTCTCCGTAGTCGAAGGTCTCCCACCTCGAGATGAACGACGACTACCACAGACTGTGTCAGCCGCCAGAAGCATCATCTCCGCGCTAGTCTTCGCACCCGTGTCACTGCGCCAGACATCAGACATCATCTCCGCCGAGTCCCCGGGGGTCTCCGACAATGTGTCCGGAGCCTCCGCCGTGATCGGAATGGTCTTCGCCAAGCCCCCCGAAGCCTTCGTCGAGAGCCTTCGCCTGACGGTCTTCCTTAGCCTCGGTGATACGGCCCTTCATGGCGAGCTACCGCGGTGACTCAGGCATCGCGAGCGCGCCGGAAGCCAGGAGCACGGTCGGTTCCACGCCGGCGGCGAACACCAGGCGCCAACCCAGGCTCACGGTGAGCCCTGAGAACGCGCAGCTGGAGGTGTAGCTGAGCGGTATACCGGCGTTGATGAAGACCTCGGGCAAGGAGCCAGGGAGGCCGTGGGACAACGTCGGCGCTGGTCGCGAGGTCTCCTCCGAGCCGGAGTCCACGAGGGCGAGTCCCCGCGCGAGGAATGGCACCTAGCCAAGCGTGCCTCCGTGCCAGCCTCGGCGACGCCCCGGCGAGGTCTTCTCCGAAGTGTTTCGCGCCTCCTCGCCATGCTGCGCATTGGCGGAGTCCCAACGAGGTCTTCGAAGAAGGCCATGCTCCTCGGAAGGGTCTCGACGAGGTCTCTCCCAAGTAAACCATGCCTTTGCGCCGAGTCCCAAGTCGCACCAGGGAGTCGAAATGACTGCGTCGATGTCGCCATGCTCTTTTCACCTCCGCGCCGTTGACCCCTTCCTTGAGTGCGGACCTGGCACAGGCGAAGTCCTCTTCGGTCATTGGCTCCACTCTGTTGAAGATCTCGGTCATGGACCCGTACGCGCGAAGGCTCGCCCGCAGCGTCGGGCGCCACGTCGTCGTCCTCGACCTCGGCTCCACGCGTGTTGGCTTCGCAGCTCCCCGACGGCCCTCGTCGACCACGAGTCTCCGCGGGACGAGCTTGACGTGCGCGTGCAGCTTCGCCCGTCGCCTGCCTCTGCTCTCCGAGCCTCCGGCCTTGCACCGCCTCCGCGCAGGATAGGGCTTCGCCGAGTCTTCGCTCTCCATCAAGCCTCCGCAGGTCCGAACTCCGCGAGGAGTCTCCGCTGGCGTCGCGCCCATCTTCGCGCAAAAACTCCTCGCCTCGTCGAGTCTCCGCATCGACTCTCCATGCAAAGTCAAGCCTCCACATCGTGTGGCGAAGGGAAGCGATTGGCGAGGACGCGCGCAGGCACATGCAAGCACCCGTTTTGTGGTTCTGAGCGGAGGAAACCATTCATGCATGCATGTGTCCCGCGTATGCGTGCATGAAGGATCCATCCATGCCCCAACTTTCTGGCGCAAGAACAAAGTTAGAAGCTGACTTGAGGAGCCCCCCTCTTCCACGACGGAGTCCTGACGAAGCCCGCGGCAACTCCATCGTCGAGGTAACGGCTACGGTTCCATTCTGAGAGCATGTGATTTGGCCGTACTCGCCTTACTGGTTTTAGCTGGCTTTCGGCTACCGTAGCAGCTAATGCTTTCCTGGTACTGCATTCTGTTTTGTTGTCGCGAGTCTTTGGCCATTTCTTTGATGCCTCTGTTTTGGTCCTCGTTTTCTATTTAAATCGCACGACGGCCTCGCGCCTCGGCATAGTCTACGGACTTTAAATAAGACGTAGCGTCGAGGTCCGCCTCCGCACGCGCGAGTCTACGGACTATAAATAAGACGTAGCGTTGAGCCTAGCTCCGCACGCATGATGTCTACGGACTTTAAAAAAGACGTGACCGTCGAGGCATTCCTCCGCACGCGCGAGTCCATGGACTATAAATAAGACGTAGCGTTGAGCCTAGCTCCGCACGCATGATGTCTACGGACTTTAAAAAAGATGTGACCGTCGAGACATTCCTCCGCACGCGCGAGTCCACGGACTATAAATAAGACGTAGCGTTGAGCCTAGCTCCGCACGCATGATGTCTACGGACTTTAAATAAGACGCAACGGGGGGACGCCTCCGCGCGCACTCTACGGAGTATAAATAAGACGTAGCGTTGAGCCTAGCTCCGCACGCATGACGTCTACGGACTTTAAACAAGACGTGACCGTCGAGGCATTCCTTCGCACGCGCGAGTCCACGGACTATAAATAAGACGTAGCGTTGAGCCTAGCTCCGCACGCATGATGTCTACGGACTTTAAAAAAGACGTGACCGTCGAGGCATTCCTTCGCACGCGCGAGTCCACGGACTATAAATAAGACGTACCGTTGAGCCTAGCTCCGCACGCATGATGTCTACGGACTTTAAAAAAGACGTGACCGTCGAGGCATTCCTCCGCACGCGCGAGTCCACACACTATAAATAAGACATAGCGTTGAGCCTAGCTCCGCACGCACCAGTCTACGGACTTTAAATAAAACGTAGCGTTGAGCCTAGCTCCGCACGTGAGAGTCCGCGGACTATAAATAAGACGTAGTGTTGAGCCTAGCTCCGCACGCACCAGTCTACGGACTTTAAATAAGACATAGCGTTGAGCTCAGCTTCCGCACGCGCGACTCTACGGAGTATAAATAAGACGCGGATGTTGTCCCTGCGCAGTCTACGGACTCTAAACAAGACGCGAATCCCGCGCACGCCTGGACATCGTCCTCGCGCATACTCCCCGGAGTATAAACAAGACACGGATGCTGATCCCACGCACTCTACGGAGTATAAAAATCGGGAAATGGCCGAGACACTAGGGAGTGCCTCGCCTTAATGATGCAGCACCTGCATGTCGCACCTTTGAGCGCGTTACACCAGGGAGTGTATCACTCCTTTTTGAAGGTAGGGAAACAACAACATCGCCTCGGCGCTCAACCACACGGCTTCGGCGCTCGACTCCGCCGTTCGCCTTGTAGGCATCGCCTCGGCGGGACTACACGTCTTCGGCGCTCGACTGCGCCGTCCGCCTCGTAGGCATCGCCTCGGCGGGACGGCACGTCTTCGGCGCTCGACGACACGGCTTCGGCGCTCGACTCCGCCGTCCGCCTCGTAGGCATCGCCTCGGCGGGACTACACGTCTTCGGCGCTCGACTCCGCCATCCGCCTCGTAGGCATCGCCTCGGCGGGACGGCACGTCTTCGGCGCTCGACGACACGGCTTCGGCGCTCGACTCCGCCGTCCGCCTCGTAGGCATCGCCTCGGCGGGACGACACGTCTTTGGCGCTCGACTCCGCCGTCCGCCTCGTAGGCATCGCCTCGGCGGGACGGCACGTCTTCGGCGCTCAACGACACGGCTTCGGTGCTCGACTCCGCCGTCCTCCCTACCTCGGCGTGCGTAGTGCCCCCGGCCTACGCCGCAAGCGCCCGCTCTTCGCGGGCACTCCTTTTTGAAGGTAGGGGAACGGCGGTCTCGCCTCCCTACCTCGGCGTGCGTAGTGCCCCCGGCCTACGCCGCAAGCGCCCGCTCTTCGCGGGCACTCCTTTTTGAAGGTAGGGGAACGGCGGTCCCGCCTCCCTACCTCCGCGTGCGTAGTGCCCCCGGCCTACGCCGCAAGCGCCCGCTCTTCGCGGGCACTCCTTTTTGAAGGTAGGGGAACGGCGGTCTCGCCTCCCTACCTCGGCATGCGTAGTGCCCCCGGCCTACGGCGCAAGCGCCCGCTCGTCGCGGGCACTCCTTTTTGAAGGTAGGGGAACGGCGGTCTCGCCTCCCTACCTCGGCGTGCGTAGTGTCCCCGGCCTACGCCGCAAGCGCCCGCTCTTCGCGGGCACTCCTTTTTGAAGGTAGGGGAACGGCGGTCTCGCCTCCCTACCTCCGCGTGCATAGTGCCCCCGGCCTACGCCGCAAGCGCCCGCTCTTCGCGGGCACTCCTTTTTGAAGGAAGGGGAACGGCGGTCCCGCCTCCCTACCTCCGCGTGCGTAGTGCCCCCGGCCTGCGCCGCAAGCGACGGCTCTTCGCGGGCACTTCTTTTTGAAGGTAGGGGAACGGCGGTCTCGCCTCCCTACCTCGGCATGCGTAGTGCCCCCGGCCTACGCCGCAAGCGCCCGCTCTTCGCGGGCACTCCTTTTTGAAGGTTGGGGAACGGCGGTCCCGCCTCCCTACCTCGGCGTGCGTAGTGCCCCCGGCCTACGCTCCAAGCGCCCGCACTTCGCGGGCACCCTTTTTGAAGGTAGGGGAACGGCGGTCCCGCCTCCCTACCTCCGCGTGCGTAGTGCCCCCGGCCTACGCCGCAAGCGCCCGCTCTTCGCAGGCACTCCTTTTTGAAGGTAGGGCAACGGCGGTCCCGCCTCCCTACCTCGGCGTGCGTAGTGCCTTCGGCCTACGCTCCAAGCGCCCGCTCTTCGCGGGCACCCTTTTTGAAGGTAGGGGAATGGCGGTCTCGCCTCCCTACCTCGACGTGCGCAGTGCCCCCGGCCTACGCCGTAAGCGCCCGCTCTTCGCGGGCACTCCTTTTTGAAGGTAGGGGAACGGCGGTCCCGCCTCCCTATCTCGGTGTGCGTAGTGCCTCCGGCCTACGCTCCAAGCGCCCGCTCTTCGCGGGCACCCTTTTTGAAGGTAGGGGAACGGCGGTCCCGCCTCCCTACCTCCGCGTGCGTAGTGCCCCCGGCCTAAGCCGCAAGCGCCCGCTCTTCGCGGGCACTCCTTTTTGAAGGTAGGGGAACGGCGGTCTCGCCTCCCTACCTCGGCGTGCGTAGTGCCCCCGGCCTACGCCGCAAGCGCCCGCTCTTCGCGGGCACTCCTTTTTGAAGGTAGGGGAACGGCGGTCTCGCCTCCCTACCTCCGCGTGCGTAGTGCCCCCGGCCGACGCCGCAAGCGCCCGCTCTTCGCGGGCACTCCTTTTTGAAGGTAGGGGAACGGCGGTCCCGCCTCCCTACCTGCGCGTGCGTACTGCCCCCGGCCTACGCCGCAAGCGCCCGCTCTTCGCGGGCACTCCTTTTTGAAGGTAGGGGAACGGCGGTCTCGCCTTCCTACCTCGGCCTGCGTAGTGCCCCCGGCCTACGCCGCAAGCGCCCGCTCTTCGCGGGCACTCCTTTTTGAAGGTAGGGGAACGGCGGTCCCGCCTCCCTACCTCCGCGTGCGTAGTGCCTTCGGCCTACGCTCCAAGCGCCCGCTCTTCGCGGGAACCCATTTTGAAGGTAGGGGAACGGCGGTCTCGCCTCCCTACCTCGGCGTGCGTAGTGCCCCCGGCCTACGCCGCAAGCGCCCGCTCTTCGCGGGCACTCCTATTTGAAGGTAGGGGAACGACGGTCCCGCCTTCCTTCCTCGGCGTGCGTAGTGCCCCCGGCCTACGCGCCAAGCGCCCGCTCTTCGCGGGCACCCTTTTTGAAGGTAGGGGAACGGCGGTCCCGCCTCCCTACCTCCGCGTGCGTAGTGCCCCCGGCCTACGCCGCAAGCGCCCGCTGTTCGCGGGCACTCCTTTTTGAAAGTAGGGGAACGGCGGTCCCGCCTCCCTACCTCGCCGTGCGTAGTACCTTCGGCCTACGCTCCAAGCGCCTGCGCTCCGCGGGCACTCATTTTTGAAGGTAGGGGAACGACGGTCCCGCCTCCCTACCTCCGCGTGCGTAGTGCCCCCGGCCTACGCCGCAAGCGCCCGCTCCTCGCGGGCACTCCTTTTTGAAGGTAGGGGAACGGCGGTCCCGCCTCCCTACCTCCGCGTGCGTAGTGCCCCCGGCCTACGCTCCAAGCGCCCGCACTTCGCGGGCACCCTTTTTGAAGGTAGGGGAACGGCGGTCCCGCCTCCCTACCTCCGCGTGCGTAGTGCCCCCGGCCTACGCCGCAAGCGCCCGCTCTTCGCAGGCACTCCTTTTTGAAGGTAGGGGAACGGCGGTCCCGCCTCCCTACCTCGGCGTGCGTAGTGCCCCCGGCCTACGCCGCAAGCGCCCGCTCTTCGCGGGCACTCCTTTTTGAAGGTAGGGGAACGGCGGTCTCGCCTCCCTACCTCGGCATGCGTAGTGCCCCCGACCTACGCCGCAAGCGCCCGCTCTTCGCGGGCACTCCTTTTTGAAGGTAGGGGAACGACGGTCCCGCCTCCCTACCTCGGCGTGCGTAGTGCCCCCGGCCTACGCTCCAAGCGCCCGCTCTTCGCGGGCACCCTTTTTGAAGGTAGGGGAACGGCGGTCCCGCCTCCCTACCTCCGCGTGCATAGTGCCCCCGGCCTACGCCGCAAGCGCCCGCTCTTCGCGGGCACTCCTTTTTGAAGGTAGGGGAACGGCGGTCTCGCCTCCCTACCTCGGCGTGCGTAGTGCCCCCGGCCTACGCCGCAAGCGCCCGCTCTTCGCGGGCACTCCTTTCTGAAGGTAGGGGAACGGCGGTCCCGCCTCCCTACCTCGCCGTGCGTAGTGCCTTCGGCCTACGCGCTAAGCGCCCGCGCTCCGCGGGCACTCCTTTTTGAAGGTAGGGGAACGACGGTCCCGCCTCCCTACCTCGCTGTGCGTAGTGCCTTCGGCCTACGCTCTAAGCGCCCGCTCTCCGCGGGCACTCTTTTCGAAGGTAGGAGAACAATAGTGTCGACACGTCTTCGGCGCTCGACTCCGCCGTCCGCCTTGTAGGCATCGCCTCGGCGGGACGGCGCGTCTTCGGCGCTCGACGAGATGTCTTCGGCGCTCGGCGACACTTCTTCAGCGCTCGACTCCGCCGTTCGCCTCGTAGGCATCGCCTCGGCGGGACGGCACGTCTTCGGTGCTCGGCGACACGTCTTCGGCGCTCGACTCCGCCGTCCGCCTCGTAGGCATCGCCTCGGCGGGTCGGCACGTCTTCGGCGCTCGACGACACGCCTTCGGCCTCGACTCCGCCGTCCGCATCGTAGGCATCGCCTCGGTGGGACGGCACGTCTTCGGTGCTCGACGACACGTCTTCGGCGCTCGATGACACGTCTTCGGCGCTCGACTCCGCCGTCCGCCTCGTAGGCATCGCCTCGGCGGGACGGCACGTCTTCTGCGCTCGACGACACACCTTCGGCCTCGACTCCGCCGTCCGCCTCGTAGGCATCGCTTCGGTGGGACGACACGTCTTCGGCGCTCGACTCCGCCGTCCGCCTTGTAGGCATCGCCTCGGCGGGACGGCGCGTCTTCGGCGCTCGACGACACGTCTTCGGCGTTCGACTCCACCGTCTGCCTCGTAGGCATCGCCTCGGCAGGACGGCACGTCTTTGGCGCTTGACGACACGTCTTCGGCGCCCGACTCCGCCGTCCGCCTCGTAGGCATCGCCTCGGTGGGACGGCACGTCTTCGGCGCTCGATTCCGCCGTCCGCCTTATAGGCATCGCCTCGGCGGGATGGCACGTCTTCGGTGCTCGATGACACGTCTTCGGCGCTCGACTCCGCCGTCCGCCTCGTAGGCATCGCCTCGGTGGGACGGCACGTCTTCGGCGCTTGACTCCGCCGTCCGCCTTGTAGGCATCGCCTCGGCGGGATGGCACATCTTCGGTGCTCAACGACACGTCTTCGGCGCTCGACTCCGCCGTCCGCCTCGTAGGCATCGCCTCGGCGGGACGGCACGTCTTCGGCGCTCGACAACACGCCTTCGGCCTCGACTCCGCCGTCCGCCTCGTAGGCATCGCCTCGGTGGGACGGCACGTCTTCGGTGCTCGACGACACGTCTTCGGCGCTCGACGACACGACTTCAGCGCTCGACTCCGCCGTCTACCTCGTAGGCATCGCCTCGGCGGGACGGCACGTCTTCGGCGCTCGACGACACGTCTTCGGCGCTCGACTCCGCCGTCCGCCTTGTAGGCATTGCCTCGGCGGGACGGCGCGTCTTCAGCGCTCGACTCCACCGTCCGCCTTGTAGGCATCGCCTCGGCGGGACGGCACGTCTTTGGCGCTCGACGACACGTCTCCGGCGCTCCACGGCACGGCTTCAGTGCTCGACGACGTCTCCGGCGCTTCACCGATTCCTTCATAAGCATTGCCTCTAGGGTCTGCGAGCTATCAGTTGCATCGGCACCCTCGTGCTTGCTGCCAGGGAACGGGGGGCTGGGGTGGTTGATCGCGTCAGCTCGCCCATCGGGACCTCAGCGCTTGCTGTCGAGGGAGTACTGTTGTAGGGGTGGCCCAACCCCCCGTAACTGGGCCGTGCAACTAATCTAACATGTAATAGGCCCAATAGTGTAGAGGAATATAACGGTGTAAATACTAAGGGGTAGAATGGGGATTTCCCATTCTACCCCACTCACATATATATAAGCCCCCAGGAGGGGCAAAGGGGGACATCTCCCTCATTCTTACTCAACTCCCCCACACAGACTTGGCTCCTCTCCTCCTCTACTTCCACTAGTCCCCTCTCTCTCTGTTTGGCCCGTAGCCACAACAAACCCAGTGCAGCACTCCCGGACCAAGCATATCGATATTCGCTATCACTTCCTTCGAGACCATGTGTAGAAGGGTGACATAATGATCCAGTTCGTGGAGAGTGACCACCAGTTGGCTGACATCCTTACCAAGCCTTTGGATAGCTCTAGGTTTTCAGCTCTGCAGGGAGAGCTTGGGGTGGTTTGTCCTTATGGACTGTAGTGAGGGGGAGCTTTGGGCTTTACTGCTTTACTATATTGATTATGCTTCTGTCTCATTTATGTTGCTTTGCACTTGGGGTGCATCGGGTTTAGTCCTTCTAGCATAGGTTAGAGTGGTTCTCTTGCCGAGTTGCTTAGACTTCTTACTCTTATCTTGTGATTCTATGATGTTGCTTATTAGCTGTTCTCTTCTCTCTAGGTTAAGCTTACTCACTGCTTGTAGGTTCTAGCGAGGGTTGGGCCACCCTCGGGTAGATAGGGTACGTGTTTGCTCCTTAGTGTGTTAGATGGGTAGTTGATAGTACTAGAGTCATATGGGGTAGATGAGAGTCAGTCTGAGCCATAGTTGTCTCTATATCTTATCTATGCTTTAATGACTGCCTGTTTGGTTTTATTTGCCAGCTTCTCGATTTTATTGCTTTGGTTCAGGGGGAGTTCATTTGGGAGCTTTTGGAGCTTAATCTTGATATAACTCAACTTGAACTAAAAGTCGCATCTCATGATGAGGGGGAGCTGGATTTTCTTGCATTTTAGCTTTTCACATTATAATATAACTACATTAAGCCTTGATTATTATTCTGTTATGACATGTTTACAATGCTTTACACCTTGCCATGACTTGTGCTTATCTGCTAGCTTTATCATGACTTCGTATGTGTAGACTAGCTTCTGCCATGATGAGTTACCTACAATTGCTCAACTTGATTTAAAACTTGTCATGATAGCATTTGAGTCTAGTCTTTATTGAGCTATCCTTTTATGATTCCTGCCATGTCAAATAGGCTTAGCTGAGCGTTGAATCTTTATTGAGCCTTAGATTGAACTATTTTAGTCTCTTGATGTAGCATGAGGTAGTACAACATGTTTACTAAGCAAAAAGATCTTTTTTGTGCGAAAAACTGATTTCACCAATTCTTTCTCATGAGACGGCTTGCCATTGCACTAGGCATGAACTCAGGGGGAGTTTTGGATGACCTAGACTATCTTCTTAAGCTTCTTGCTTGGAGTAGTCGCATAAGGCTTGAGATCTAACACATAAACAAAAATTGGGTTGGAAACAACCATGAGCTTTAAAAAGACAATATTTTATGTGCTCAATTTGCTTAATTACACAAAAAGAACCAAATACTTGAACCAATGTTTCATTCTTGAGCATAGCACTCTATTTGGTCTCAATTGTAGCCTCTTGGTTCCGCTTAGCTTATTGACATGGCCTGCATCATCCTTGGATATCTCTAGCTAGACTTTGCTTATTGATGACTTGACACGTTCACATAATGCACTACATTTCAGATCGTCATCTCTTTGTTCTAGCTGGCTTATACATATATTGTCATGATCTAGTTAGCCTTTTATTGAGTTATGTCATGGTGTAATTATTTATGGTCATTATGGATAATTCTCATGGCTCTACATGCTTAGAATAATCAAACTTCAGCCATTTTTATCCATTTTCATGTCGTATTCTCTCCTTTGCATTCTTGATGTGTTTATTGCCAAAAGGGGGAGAATAGATGAGAAAAAGTCTTTTGGGAACATTTTAGAGCTTTGGAGAACAATTTGCTCTTTCTTTGTTGCTCTGTTCTTTCTTCTTTTGGACCATGTTGGATTCTTCAAACTCAAACTCAACTTCGTGCTTTTTCTGGGTTTGTCAATATACTCATCAAGGGGGAGATTGAGAGACCATGTGGAGGTCATTCCATGTGTATGATGAGTATTTGACATCGGTTTAGGTAAGTCGAGTTTGGTTTGGGTGGTTCGGACCTTGACGTTGCGTGGTGCAATCGGGCTCGGTCAGACTTGGTCAAATTTGATCGTATGGGCTTAGGATGCATATTCCTTGATTCGACAAGTTTGGACTTCATCATGGGTAAGTATGATGCATTTACGCTTACATGTATCGAGCGGTGCTATTTGATATGTTTCTTGTCTGTGTTGGCTGCAGGACATCGAGGCAGAGTCGTGGCGAGGCACGGGTGACGGGACTAGGCGCAGGTGGCGCTAAGGTCAGAACGGTCGAGGTGCGCCGAAGACGGCGAGGACTCGAGGACGTCGAGGCGGAGTCGTGGCGAGACACGGCGGACCGGACTAGGCGCAGGTGGCGCTGAGGTCATGTAACACCCCAAAAATATGAAATTTGGAAATATAAAGCTTTTGAATTATTTCTGCAATATATTTTATTTGAATTTGGAGTTTATGATGTTTTACTGAGAAATTTGGTGAAGGTTCCAAAAGTTGAAAGGATCAAGAAGAAACAAACATATTTAGTTAATAGAAAATCAAGATTTAAAATGCGAATCTAAAAAGATGATCCAGTATTAGAAGAGAGACACTTGAATTAAAACACCAAATTTCATTTTTGGAAATAATGGCACAAAGAGCTTAGAGCAAAACATAAAAATGTATATGTATATACACAAGAATAAACATAAAAGAAATATAACTATGTATATACATATATATGTATATAAAATGAATAAGTAATTAAATAGAATAATATATATATATATATATACATCCATGAGCACACATAAATCCAAAATAAAAAAAATAAAAAAAGGAAGAGAGGGAGCCAGGCCGGCCATCACCCCTGGCCCAGCTCCTGCGCGCGCAGCCCGCCCGCCCCCCTTTACTCTGGCGCGTGGCCCCGTCTCCACCCCGCCTTTCCCTCTCTGGCCAGCCGGCCCCCAGCCCCGCGCCAGCTCCTTCTTCCCCGCCTTCTCTCTTTCCTCCCCGTGCTCAACTTCTTCTGATGCCGCAGCTCTCTTCCGCCCCGTGGCAAGCATGCACCCGCACCGCCCATGGTTTCCCTGGCCGTCGCCCACAGTTTCCCCGCACCGCCCACCGTCTCCGCAGCCCCCTGTGACCATAAGAAGCTCCCCGCGCGCACTCCCTGTCTCTTTTCCCGTTTCTGCCCAAGCGAGCCGCCGTTGCCTCCACGCCGCCCCGGCCGCTCCGGCGAACTCCCCGCACCGAGATCGCGTCATGGCGCGCCCCCAAGAGCCTCCTTCCTCCTCCCACGAGTAATCGAACTCTGGTACCCTTGGTTCGCCGCACGGCCGCCTTCCTTCGTTCCCGGCTGCCACCGCCATTTTCGCCGCCAACACCTCCTCGGGCCCCCGTCTTCCGATTCCTCGCGGCGGGAGTGACGTATCGACGTCCTCGACCTCCACCGACCAATGCCAGAGCCCCTCCTTTCCCCCAGCCCGCCGGTGACGTAAGCACACCCGCGTCGCCGCCGGTCTGCGCTGCCAGCTCGCCGTGTTCCCTCTCCGGCTCGGCCAGGTATCCAGTAAGCATCCCTGCGAACCCCTCATGCTCCCGCGCTTGCTAATTTCTTCCTTCCTCCCTGCCGGCACCGCCGCACCGTACCCGTCCCCGCCTCCGGCCGCTCGCGCTGACGCCGGCCACCTCCGACGCCACCACAACCCGTGACGCCACCACCGAAGGCTTCACCATCCACAGGGTAACCCATTTTGCCTGGTACCGCAACCTCCCCGGCCACCGCCCGCCGCCAGCAAGGTCAGTTCCGAGCGCTGCCGCCTTGCTCTGTTTCAAGCCCATCCCAGCGCGTCACGTTATTCTGTTTACTCCCCCACACTAATCAAGCAACACCCGAGGCCCCACTGGCTAGCAGCGTGTGCACTCAGTTAGCCGGCCCGGCTTCGATTCCATCTGGTCGCAATATTAGATGTAGGTTTTTAAACCTTTTTGCCAGCACAACCAGTGAGGGGAAAAGGCAAATAAAAATCTGAGAATAATTAATAAAAGATGCTAAAAATTTATTAGAATATAAATGAAATTGTTTAAGATTTAAATTTGGAATAGTTATCACATATGGATAATTAATGTGGTCTGGATAAATGAATTAAAAGACTAATTATTAATCAAAGGCATAGTAAGAAATTTAGAAAGGATGTTGTTTAGGTTTAAGCTCTCGTGGAATGATGATTTAGCCAATGAAAATTCTCTAAAGAATAAATTATAAATCCTTGCAAGTTAGTAAGATTGTAGAATTAGCCACTACATGGGTTAAACCATAACTATTATTTCTATGTCCTAGAAGTTATGAGAATTCTTCTTGACTATTAAATGACTTTGTTTAAATGACCAAACTTAATATCAAGGCACCCTTAAATTATAATTAAATATATGCAACCCACTATTAAAATAACAGTACCATTTTGCGGTCACCAAAAATCCCACTAAAATATATATATGTATGCTATCGTTAATATACCGCCAGTCATGAAGTCTTAAATGATAGTTTAGTTAATAATGATAATAAAATGTACTCATGTATATTAGGCTCGACTTGTAAAAGGATAAAATATCAGTAACCGTAGTTTTCAGAGAACACTCAAATTAAGAGTACATAAAATATCCTACCACAAAAGGTTATAAACATAGGCCATAAGTTTAACTCGGTAAACTAAGATTTGCAACCGTCACTCGTATATGTATACCATATGCCCTGAAAAGTAACGCTCGGCAAAATAATACCCAGTTAGACCTGTATCACAATTCATAGGTCCATCCTAACTCATGGAACTTCCTTGATAAATACAAAAATAATAAAAGAGATTGTTACTAAAAGATCAAGTTATCGTATTCTACCACAGATCTCGCAACAAATCATCCTAATCACTCCTAATAAATCTAAATTGAGTTTACTTGGATTTATTTGGATCTTTTGAGTTATTTGCCGTTATTTGAATTCAGTTGCTTAGCACGTAATTAGAAATTGGAGTTCGGAAGATTCTATGGATCAAGCGAGACCGAGATTGACGAAGACCAGGAATTAAAGATCATCGTATGAGACAACTTCGTGTGAGCTCAAGACCGCGGTAAACCGCGCCAGGCGAGTCAATACTTTGATCATATTGAACCTACTTTTTCTGCAAATTACTTTGATTTAAATTATCAAATTGCATGCTGTTATGTTATATGCAAATACATGTTAATTTAAGATTCTAGTTACATGCCTATTGTTTACCTTGAATAATATTACACCTCCTTTGGAATATTTGAATGTGTGAACCTTGTCGCCCTAGCAAAATTATAATAGTAACCTTTCGAAAATAAGTCTCTAAATATATGCCATGCTTAGTATTGTTTAGATACTCATGGGCGCGAGAGCGCCCAAGCATCACTTTTAATCCTGAGAAAAATTGGTTGGGCAGTCGTGGTGAGAATGACTGGTATATTTTGACATGATTATTTTATGCTCCCCAAAAATCCTAACTTGCTTAAATATCTGAGTGGACGGTTTGGGGGCTGGTATGTGGTGCGGTGGGAGCACAAATTATGGAGTGTGGTAGAACCGCTCAGATACCACTAAGGACTGAATCTTGTCATGACCTCCTGTGTAAAACAGTACAACCACAAGCTGGCAAAATGTAGGCAGGGTTAACTAATTTGTGTAGCTCCAAGGTGGTTACGTGAAGGTATGACCACGAGCAAAGGGATGGATGCGTAATATTCCTCGCCTTTGCCCGTGATGGCTCACGAGGGACCCTTCCCGCGATATGCGTAATATTACTATGGAAGGTTGACCTTAGCGGGCGTAACCACAGTGGACTATGCTTTGTAAAGGCCCTGTGATGGTCTATTCAACCACATGGCTAAGGAATCATGTGGGGCAACGAGTAGATCTATCTCTTGTGGGTAAAGTGTGCCACTCTGCAGAGTCAAAACTATTCGAATAGCCGTGCCCACGGTCAAGGGCGGATATGGGAACTTAACTGGATATAGTTCTGTTTTAAAAACATTGGAAACTGGGAATGGAAACTTGAAGGGCGAAGGACTGCCCTGGTTTGGAATTGTCCTAGGTGTCGTCCCAGTGGTAAGTTAAGCGGCTATAACGCTGAAGGAATTGCTATATGGTGCAGATGCCATGTAACGGTGGATGGAATCTGAATCACTATTAGAGTTGCATTCGTTCATAACTTATGTTTTGGTTCAAACTGCTAAGTCATAGGGCTTTTTAATTAATTGTATTCAAAAGCACTCCTTGCAAAACAAAATAACCCGAGCCCCTTCTTTGATAAGCCACACATACTATTTATTTGCATTCTGTGTATTGGCTCGCGGAGCACGGGGTCGGAGTGCTCACGCTCGCTTTTGCGACAAAATTCAGAATCAGGAATCAAATCACCTCGCCTCAGCAACAAGATTGGACAAGCTGGCCGAGAAGATGAAGATGTCAAGGGCTTGGTCGCGAACCTCCAGTTGGCTGCCTGTGGGCATGTCCTGAAGGTCCCACCTGTGTGCTTCGTTCTTCCGCTGCTGCAATTTATTGATTTCGGCCTAATCGGCCCATGAGTAAGTTTACTATTATATTTACGCTTCCGCATGATATGCATTTTGGTATTCAGAACTGTAATCTGTGAGCACTATCTACTGATCCAGGGAATAGTGCGGTGGAATCACAGAAGATTCCGAATTGTAAAATCTGGGGTCTCACAGCGATGGTATCAGAGCATATCGACTGCAGGTCGTGACCTAGTTAGCTTGGTCGTTAGTTCATAACTAGAAATACTTCTTTAAAATACTAATTCCAGAAATATAAGTTATATTGCTCATTCGCATCTATCTTAGATGATTCCCCTCATCCATATGCTGCCCTAGCCATTTTACTTCTAAAGCTCTCTTACCCCAAATTCAAAGTGATGAAAATCCAGTACTTCTCTTGTAAACTTTCCATGAAAACACACTTAGGGCCAAGAGTCATGGTGCTTAACCTTGAAGCTTAATGTCAAAGATTGTTTTATTTTGGAGTAAACAATAGGGTGAAAATTGGAAGAACAAAAAAAAATGGTGGAGCCTAACGGAAAGAATTAGAATGACTAGATGGATGAATTAAGTTATTCTTGGAGGAATAGGGAATATGAAAATAATTGCGGGAGTACAACATTGATAAATAACATAATTCTTGGGAGATATTTACAATAGTGGAATAATGGAATATGATCGATTGCTAGATAAATTGATAGAGTTTTGAGAAATTGGAGAGATGACAACAATTATCAAAGTATAGGCTTGATTAATAACATTATTCCTGGAAGATGTTCATAATAATGAATTAATTCGGAGGTTGTCACTGAAGATTTATGTGGTTACCCGAGAAGTAATTATGATTTTGAATACAATCTTGGATTATTAGGAAGTCCTGATACACATGACACTGGTGGACTTAAAGGTAATAATGTTGGATAATCACCAGAATTCAGAATTGAGGAGTAGATAGACAACAAAGATTCAGGTTGATCATTGGAAAAGCAAACTATGGATTTGGATCAATGACACCAGACTGGATTATTAGGAGGTCACGATACGAAAGACGTCAGTGGATCTAAATAAAGAAAGTTAGATCTTCATAGGATTGGAAAGCTGATAAAACTGGCAATTGACGAACCTGAGATTGGATTTATAAAGATGTGGTGGAAATTCAGGCACATATCAGAATTTGGTAACCTCGATTCGATTAATAAAATTTTAGATGGAAAATTCATATATAGATGGATTTATAGTGAAGGCGTTGGATTTTCATTGGATTGTAGAGTTAATAAGTTGACCAATAGTGGATCCGAGATTTTGATTATACAGTCATAGTGAAAATATGATATTTAATCCACAAATATATGATTGAAGGTCAAAGATTTATGCGGGACTTAGATAATCATGACTAGATTAATGAAATGATGGATGATACAATAGGACGAGTATGATTGGTGGATCAAATAAAATAAATAATCTCCTTCGCTATTTGGAGTCTTAGATGGTAGTAATGCCATGAACAATTAATGAAGAAAGATAGCCTAAGTGCAGTTTGCAAAAGTAGAAGTTAAATTATAAAGGCCGTTGGATTCTAAGCCTTATGTACAAAAGAAATCATATGGGAGTGAATTGATTCAGTGATGGATAGTTGAGCATTGGAAGAGATTAGGATATCTTGAAAGAACAAAAAAAATCTGTTTTACCATAGGGATCATTTATAAAAAAATGAGTGCTAAAACCAATGAAACTACCCCAAATACTTTCCACTTCTTTCTATTAATTACGAAAGGAAAATTTTGTTCCTCCTCTCGTACCCTCACTCCAAAATTTTAAGGTTAGGAACGTCGAAGATGGTCATGAAGACAAGGTGGTCTTGTTCTAAACGAACTAGGCAAATGAACCCTGTGCCTCCTATGTGTGTTCCCCGAGTAGACGTTGTATTGCTGTAAGATTTTATTTGGCTCTGTGCACTGCCTCTTGCCCTTGGGCGTCCTATTTCGCAGTCACAGGAAAAACTTGCTTTTAAAATTTGTGTGGATCTGTATCACCCCAGCTTCCGGGGTATCTTCCTTTAAAGTTAAATGGGTTAGAACACCTTATCTCCGCGATTTAATCCTCATCTCATGCTATTCCCTCTCACCTTTTCTGAAAACCCCATCGGATCCAAAGGAACGAAATAACAAGTAACCCAAAACCAGTGCAATCAAGAAGGTGTGAAGACTCTGCAACCTTCCAATATTTGAGGAGAACAACATCAATGTGAAGAAGACCACCCACCAATCTTGTGATGACCAAGACAGCTAGAGTACAATGGATGAATAATGATAATCATCATTTATTTAAGGGGGGTAGCACTACGAGATATAATGTCTGCAAAATCAAGGAGCAAGCACCCTAAAGACGACGACCTCTCCAGAAGAAAAAAGATCTCCTCCTTCCCTTTTGCCTCCTTTAAGTGCAGGTCCTCTCCCCTTCTGTCTACCCCTACGGCAGAGACCATTGCTACCCACCTATTAGTAAGGAAATTCTACAACCATATGTCCAATAGACGATGCAACTACTCCATTCTACGACGACGTGAAGACAACAACGTCAAAGAACAAGTATTTGGAAGTCTACGACTTATCCGGAAGAACAAGGTTTCTCTCTTCCCTTTTGACTCCTCCACGTGTTAACCCCTAATGTGCAGATATTAGTCTCCCTGAGGAGCTAGGGAACTATATGTCAAGCAATACCCCAAAACCCATTGCTAGCAAATGTAACCCCACCCCTTTCTTCTGCTCTACCGGAATCTCGGGGTCGAGATTCATTTAAGGGGGGTAGGTTTGTAACACCCCAAAAATTTGAAATTTGGAAATATAAAGCTTTTGAATTATTTCTGCAATATATTTTATTTGAATTTGGAGTTTATGATGTTTTACTGAGAAATTTGGTGAAGGTTCCAAAAGTTGAAAGGATCAAGAAGAAACAAACATATTTAGTTAATAGAAAATCAAGATTTAAAATGCGAATCTAAAAAGATGATCCAGTATTAGAAGAGAGACACTTGAATTAAAACACCAAATTTCATTTTTGGAAATAATGGCACAAAGAGCTTAGAGAAAAACATAAAAATGTATATGTATATACACAAGAATAAACATAAAAGAAATATAACTATGTATATACATATATATGTATATAAAATGAATAAGTAATTAAATAGAATAATATATATATACATCCATGTGCACACATAAATCCAAAATCAAAAAATAATAAAAAAAAGGGAAGAGAGGGAGCCAGGCCGGCCATCACCCCCGGCCCAGCTCCTGCGCGCGCAGCCCGCCCGCGCCCCCTTTTCTCTGGCGCGTGGCCCCGTCTCCACCCCGCCTTCCCTCTCTGGCCAGCCGGCCCCCAGCCCCGCACCAGCTCCTTCTTCCCCGCCTTCTCTCTTTCCTACCCGTGCTCAGCTTCTTCTGACGCCGCAGCTCTCTTCTGCCCCGTGGCAAGCATGCACCTGCACCGCCCACGGTTTCCCTGGCCGTCGCCCACGGTTTCCCCGCGCCGCCCACCGTCTCCACAGCCCCCTGTGACCATAAGAAGCTCCCCGCGCGCACTCCCTGTCTCTTCTCCCATTTCTGCCCAAGCAAGCCGCCGCTGACTCCACGCCGCCCCGGCCGCTCCGGCGAACTCCCCGCACCAAGATCGCGTCATGGCGCGCCCCCAAGAGCCTCCTTCCTCCTCCCACGAGTAATCGAACTCCGGTACCCTTGGTTCGCCGCACGGCCGCCACCACCATTTTCGCCGCCAACACCTCCTCGGGCCCCCGTCTTCCGATTCCTCGCGGCGGGAGTGACATCTCGACGTCCTCGACCTCCACCGACCAATGCCAGAGCCCCTCCTTTCCCCCAGCCCGCCGGCGACGTAAGCACACCCGCGCCGCCGTCGGTCTGCGCCGCCAGCTCGCCGTGTTCCCTCTCCGGCTCGGCCAGGTATCCAGTAAGCATCCCTGCGAACCCCTCATGCTCCCGCGCTTGCTAATTTCTTCCTTCCTCCCTGCCGGCACCGCCGCACCGTACCCGTCCCCGCCTCCGGCCGCTCGCGCTGACGCCGGCCACCTCCGACGCCACCACAACCCGTGACGCCACCACCGAAGGCTTCACCATCCACAGGGTAACCCATTTTGCCTGGTACCGCAACCTCCCCGGCCACCGCCCGCCGCCAGCAAGGTCAGTTCCGAGCGCTGCCGCCTTGCTCTGTTTCAAGCCCATCCCAGCGCGTCACGTTATTCTGTTTACTCCCCCACACTAATCAAGCAACACCCGAGGCCCCACTGGCTAGCAGCGTGTGCACTCAGTTAGCCGGCCCGGCTTCGATTCCATCTGGTCGCAATATTAGATGTAGGTTTTTAAACCTTTTTGCCAGCACAACCAGTGAGGGGAAAAGGCAAATAAAAATCTGAGAATAATTAATAAAAGATGCTAAAAATTTATTAGAATATAAATGAAATTGTTTAAGATTTAAATTTGGAATAGTTATCACATATGGATAATTAATGTGGTCTGGATAAATGAATTAAAAGACTAATTATTAATCAAAGGCATAGTAAGAAATTTAGAAAGGATGTTGTTTAGGTTTAAGCTCTCGTGGAATGATGATTTAGCCAATGAAAATTCTCTAAAGAATAAATTATAAATCCTTGCAAGTTAGTAAGATTGTAGAATTAGCCACTACATGGGTTAAACCATAACTATTATTTCTATGTCCTAGAAGTTATGAGAATTCTTCTTGACTATTAAATGACTTTGTTTAAATGACCAAACTTAATATCAAGGCACCCTTAAATTATAATTAAATATATGCAACCCACTATTAAAATAACAGTACCATTTTGCGGTCACCAAAAATCCCACTAAAATATATATATGTATGCTATCGTTAATATACCGCCAGTCATGAAGTCTTAAATGATAGTTTAGTTAATAATGATAATAAAATGTACTCATGTATATTAGGCTCGACTTGTAAAAGGATAAAATATCAGTAACCGTAGTTTTCAGAGAACACTCAAATTAAGAGTACATAAAATATCCTACCACAAAAGGTTATAAACATAGGCCATAAGTTTAACTCGGTAAACTAAGATTTGCAACCGTCACTCGTATATGTATACCATATGCCCTGAAAAGTAACGCTCGGCAAAATAATACCCAGTTAGACCTGTATCACAATTCATAGGTCCATCCTAACTCATGGAACTTCCTTGATAAATACAAAAATAATAAAAGAGATTGTTACTAAAAGATCAAGTTATCGTATTCTACCACAGATCTCGCAACAAATCATCCTAATCACTCCTAATAAATCTAAATTGAGTTTACTTGGATTTATTTGGATCTTTTGAGTTATTTGCCGTTATTTGAATTCAGTTGCTTAGCACGTAATTAGAAATTGGAGTTCGGAAGATTCTATGGATCAAGCGAGACCGAGATTGACGAAGACCAGGAATTAAAGATCATCGTATGAGACAACTTCGTGTGAGCTCAAGACCGCGGTAAACCGCGCCAGGCGAGTCAATACTTTGATCATATTGAACCTACTTTTTCTGCAAATTACTTTGATTTAAATTATCAAATTGCATGCTGTTATGTTATATGCAAATACATGTTAATTTAAGATTCTAGTTACATGCCTATTGTTTACCTTGAATAATATTACACCTCCTTTGGAATATTTGAATGTGTGAACCTTGTCGCCCTAGCAAAATTATAATAGTAACCTTTCGAAAATAAGTCTCTAAATATATGCCATGCTTAGTATTGTTTAGATACTCATGGGCGCGAGAGCGCCCAAGCATCACTTTTAATCCTGAGAAAAATTGGTTGGGCAGTCGTGGTGAGAATGACTGGTATATTTTGACATGATTATTTTATGCTCCCCAAAAATCCTAACTTGCTTAAATATCTGAGTGGACGGTTTGGGGGCTGGTATGTGGTGCGGTGGGAGCACAAATTATGGAGTGTGGTAGAACCGCTCAGATACCACTAAGGACTGAATCTTGTCATGACCTCCTGTGTAAAACAGTACAACCACAAGCTGGCAAAATGTAGGCAGGGTTAACTAATTTGTGTAGCTCCAAGGTGGTTACGTGAAGGTATGACCACGAGCAAAGGGATGGATGCGTAATATTCCTCGCCTTTGCCCGTGATGGCTCACGAGGGACCCTTCCCGCGATATGCGTAATATTACTACGGAAGGTTGACCTTAGCGGGCGTAACCACAGTGGACTATGCTTTGTAAAGGCCCTGTGATGGTCTATTCAACCACATGGCTAAGGAATCATGTGGGGCAACGAGTAGATCTATCTCTTGTGGGTAAAGTGTGCCACTCTGCAGAGTCAAAACTATTCGAATAGCCGTGCCCACGGTCAAGGGCGGATATGGGAACTTAACTGGATATAGTTCTGTTTTAAAAACATTGGAAACTGGGAATGGAAACTTGAAGGGCGAAGGACTGCCCTGGTTTGGAATTGTCCTAGGTGTCGTCCCAGTGGTAAGTTAAGCGGCTATAACGCTGAAGGAATTGCTATATGGTGCAGATGCCATGTAACGGTGGATGGAATCTGAATCACTATTAGAGTTGCATTCGTTCATAACTTATGTTTTGGTTCAAACTGCTAAGTCATAGGGCTTTTTAATTAATTGTATTCAAAAGCACTCCTTGCAAAACAAAATAACCCGAGCCCCTTCTTTGATAAGCCACGCATACTATTTATTTGCATTCTGTGTATTGGCTCGCGGAGCACGGGGTCGGAGTGCTCACGCTCGCTTTTGCGACAAAATTCAGAATCAGGAATCAAATCACCTCGCCTCAGCAACAAGATTGGACAAGCTGGCCGAGAAGATGAAGATGTCAAGGGCTAGGTCGCGAACCTCCAGTTGGCTGCCTGTGGGCATGTCCTGAAGGTCCCACCTGTGTGCTTTGTTCTTCCGCTGCTGCAATTTATTGATTTCGGCCTAATCGGCCTATGAGTAAGTTTACTATTATATTTACGCTTCCGCATGATATGCATTTTGGTATTCAGAACTGTAATCTGTGAGCACTATCTACTGATCCAGGGAATAGTGCGGTGGAATCACAGAAGATTCCGGATTGTAAAATCTGGGGTCTCACAGGTCAGAACGGTCGGGAGGTGTCGAAGACGGCGAGGGCTCGAGGTGGCTGCGAGGCTTGCAAGGCAAGAAATGCGGAAGTTTCCTAGAAGGTGCGCGAGGGGCGTTTTGGTGAATACGCAAAGCTGCACTAAAGGAAGTGGATTGTGGGTAAAGCGCAAAAGGTTAATGGGTAAAGCAATGGTGAACCCATTAGTGGAGGCTATAAACAGAGAGGGTGTTCTCTAGTAGTCTTCATGGTTTTTAGATGGACCTGAGAGAGAAGTAGTGTGCAGAATTTTTAGAGGAGATGGGTTGAGAGTTTGTTCTTCCAATCATGTATGGGGAATTAGTTAGTGAGAGATAGAGAGATAGATAGCTGAGACGTAAACCCTCTTTTAATCATGTATGTCTCTGTATCGCTTTTAAGAAATTTGTGTTTGAGCTGTTGTTGAGTTATTGCATTTCTCTTGTTTTTCTAGTCTGCTCTCAAGTCCTGCGTTTAACTTCTCTTGTGTCTTTTGGCCAGATCAGTGCTTCATGATTTTTCTTGGCAGTAGCTTGTTTGATCTCTTCTTTGCTAGTACTTGTGGTTTTGATTCCATGTGGTGATGCCTTTCGGCCAAGCACAAAGGAAAAATCTGCATGCCAATCATTAATGGTTGCATGGCCAAAGCAAGTAACGTTGCATGCAATCTTCCCTTTTTATTTATCTCTATCTCTTGCTTTCGGTTTTGGCCAGCAGCATGTGTTCATTGCTTTGGCTCTCTCGGCAGCAGTAGTACTACTTCCTCTTTGTAGCATGGCTTGCTTCTTGTTCGGCTGCTGCAGCAGTATTGCATTTTATTTCGGCTGAGTAAATCTTTGAAGCTTTTGTTCAATCCGATTAGTTCTGTTTCAGTTCGGCCAGCAAAAAAATAGCCGTGTCCATCTTCTGGAAGCTGCACTCGTTGGCATTAATTCTTGGGCAGCAGCCTTTTATTCTCCAGGAAGTTGGTAGTTTCATCCGGCAGCTAGCATTCATTTATTTCTGCACTCGGTAGCAACAGCATATCAGCATGTTAATTGATATTTCTAGCCGAAGCAAGTAGTAGTGGCTGTGGTCTAGTTTTGTGGATCATAACAGCAGTTCAGCAGTTCATTTCCTCTCCATTTCGGCAGCAAAGCTTCTTTATGCAATTACTTTAGTCTGTCTTTGGAGCATCTGAACAGCAGTTCTTGCCTTCTTTTGGTCCAGCAGCTCCTTGCTATTTTGTTGTGTTCTGCAGTGTTCTTTTGATAGTCTTCTTTTCTCTCTTTTAGTCCTCTTGTGTGAGCTGCTTTCTTCTTCTTTTTGCAGCAGTGAGTTGGTAGAGTTAAAGAGCCCAAATTGGATGCCTCCTGATGTTTTTGTTCTTGCTGTCTCTTTGCTCAATTAGTTCTCTGTTTTAATTTGATTTTGGATTTCGCTAGCGTTAATTTTATTTCTCTACTTCATAGCTTCTCATAGCTATAGAAGTTGAGATTTTCGTGAGTACTTGTGCGGGGATATTTTGTAAAGTCGACATTCACCCCCCTCTGTCGGCCGTTCTGATCCAACACATACTTTGGCAGTTGTACTTGTCCTTCAATTTCTGTTTACGTTCAAGTACTGGAAGCTGCTATGCATGATTGTGGGCTCAGAACTCTTGCTCTGTGATGAACTAATCGAAGACTAAATTTGGTCTTGATAACAAAATTAGTTTTGAGCTCTAGAGGATTGGTTTCTATTGATTGTACCGTAGCTATTGGTATGCAGATTTGTTAATATGCAATTGAAATTGTTGAGTATGCAGTAGTCTATTTTCAGTTCTGTTCAGATTAGATTATTTCTGTGCAGTGGCCTATTTTGTTCAGTTTTGATTCAGGTCAGATTCTTCTCTGCTGTGATTAGTTTTTTATTGCTGCTTATCCATCAGAACTCTATGAGAATACTGTTTGTTATTCCATTGCATGTGAACATTTAAAACTGAAATACAAGTTGGCTTTCCTTTGTCTATGCACGGTTCTGACAGTAGAGACATATCTAGAGTTCAAATCCTGATTTGTAGTTATTAGATTGTTAGTGAAGAGTTTCGGCATTAGCATGAGAAGGCCAAGATTTACAATCTTGTGCAACTCTGTTCTGAGAACAATCTTAAAGCAATTATTTTGTCTTCTGCTAGATTTAATTGCTTTTCTGCTCAAATGACTGCTTTACATGTTATTTTCAGCAGATTTGTGTTTATATTCATTGAATTTTTACATGTATATGAATGGCAAGATGGAATTACATGATTATATGCAATTTATGTCATTCATGTTATGCTAGAAATATGTTGAATATATGTTTGATTTGGCCGGAATTAAAACTGAATACATGCTCATATCGCTTTATTTACAACAGAAGGCTCTACTCATGTGACAACATCCTCCTTCTGTCCTACCTCGACAGCCTCTATGCCTGTAACATTGCACTTGCCACTAGGTCTATCTCCCACTGATCCACAACACCATTGGGTTCAACGTGTCCCAGAGAAAGACAAGAGTACTAGCTACTCTACAAGACAAGAATCAATGGCACGTATTGGATTTGCACCCTAGATAATGACAATGATGGATGTCCTAGAGAAGGACGAGAGTACTAGTTGCTATATAAGACATGAATTAATGGCACGTACTGGATCTGCATCCTAGATAATGACAATGATGGATGTCTGGTGTTGTAGGATTACGCCAATGAAGCATGGTCTGCTATGCCTGTACTAGATTGTCCTTTTGGCAACCACGATGCTTCTAACAACCGTCGTAACCTAATCTCTCCATTCCGTTGAATTCAACAAGATTTTGCGTCACATCGTGTTCCAGGTGCTCCTCTTTGTTTCCCCTTAATCAGTTTCATGTTTCCTTTGCAGGAGCTCACCGCTGCAACCTTCTCCCCCAATTTCGGCCAATCTACCGCCATCAATGGCGGGAGGCGCCGACAGTGACCACAGGGGATGTGGCGGCGACGGCGACCATGACATATTGTGGTGGTCTATGCTCGCTCTCGGTCCTGGACTGAGCCGGCAGTGGTGCTCATCTGTTCCCACCCTCGTCTTCACTGGAGATGATGGTGGTGGTGGTGATGTCATCACTCTGTCCTTCAGCATGGATGGAGCCGGTGCCCTAGCCTCACCCGTTCAGAGCCATGGAGGCAACGGTGATGGCGTAGAGGTGACCTCAGCCACATAGTGACATAGAGGCGATGGTGTGCGAGCGAGGCGATGGCATTGGTGGCGCTGGAGCGAAGGCTCCATGGTCGTCCCCTTCGGCTTCAGCAACCTGACGTGGGGGCGTCAGTGACGGCGGAGTAGGACAGTGGCAACCATCGCAGCGCGGAGGAGCTGATGTAGTTGGCGACAACAACACGAAGGTGTCGATGGTGCTCCTCACTCGAGGCGAGGCCTTGTGCCCGATGAAGCTCGATGTTGGCACTAGTCTGGGCCTAGTAGCGGCGGTGTGATACGGAGGCGATGACCAATGACAATGGGGGCGAAACTAATATGGTGATGACACACGTGGAGGCGTGTCTGTTGCTTGATTCATAGTGGCAACGTGCACGCGGAGGAGTGCATGTCGTCATCTCCCATGACGGTGGCTGACGGCGTGCATGCGGAGGGGTTCAGCCGGTCAGTCCATCAATGGCGGCGATCGTCGACGCATGCAGAGGCGTGCCCATTTGATCTCAAAAGCGACTGCACGTCAGCACGTACGCAGAGGCGTACGGCTGTTTAGCATGCAAGTGGAGGTGTGTGGCTAGCCATCCGGTGACGGGAGAGGTGGCGACAACATAGGGTAGGACTAGAGCCAATCTACAAACAAAAAACATTCAAAGACAACATACCCGATAGGTTTAGCGAGAGCGTTGTTGTGCTGATAATGTATTGTATATTCTGAGTCCTGTTGTCCACAATGAAGCACTTAGAACAGGAGACACAAGATTTATCCTAAGCTTTATAACTCCATCGCTTTTTTGCACCCAAAAGACAAGGTGTGTGTATGTACAACTCCTAACCCTCTTTATACAGGGAGAGATAAAATGACTTCATAACTAAAACTAAACTACGTCCATACAGCCAGGCCGTCGGGATGGGACCGATATTCTGATCAGATTAATCGGCGCCCAGTTAATTAAAGGCGTCGAGCATGAGATGGGGTCGGGGTACAGTACGTACAGGACGAGCTAAAGTAGGCGGGATTTGTTGCCCGAAAGAGGGGAGCACGCGTGACCAGCTTCGGATTCCCATGTATCGCGCTGATGCTATCATGCTCTAAACCGATTGTGATACCGCGCGCTGATTCGATTTGTAGCGAAGCCTGTGCGACACGTCACTTTTTTTTCTTAACACTGACACAATCAAAATGCTCGATCTGCATCAGTCGCAGAGGGTGGAAAAAGTGCAGAAGCTGCTTGATGTTGGAGAACAGGTACAGTGCCTCCGCTTGCATGGACCGTTGCCTTGATTATTTGACGGTACTGCGAGTTACTACGAGCACGGGAATGGATGACGCCTTGCTTCTCTCTCTCTCTCTCTGCAAGAGGTGGCAATGACCGGAAAGCTTGAACAGTCTCTCCCATGTGCCGTTACACCCCTAACGAAGCCGGGCCACCATCTCCACCCTCACGTCCGGTCGTATTACGTGACCGAAAGAACATGCAGCGAAGATGCTGGGCCAGGGAATTGCAATGCTAGTACTAACAGAGAAATTTCCACGGTGCAGACAAGAGGGAGAGGCGCTTTTCTCTAGGAGAGGGCTTCAGGTGAGGCTCCTACTTATCCGTCTTTATATGAGATTCTTTCTCATCTATTATTGATACGTTAAATCTTATATTAGATCAATAATGGATAAGAAGATCTCACGTAAGACCCTTTCCAAATAGATCTTCCCAAGTGGGAGCCATAGATAGGAACAGGAACTGGAGCCTGGACTGGTGCGTTGGCATCAGTTTGATCACGGTGGGGGCCCGGGGGGGGGGGGGGGGGGCGGTGCAGTACGGATGCAGTACAAGACAAGCGCTTAGAGAAATGGCATCGATGCCTGGGTAGGTGGCAGGAGGCCGGACAGCGACAAAAACGCACCCAGAAAGGCAGTGTCCGAGGCAGTCAGCCAGACAACCAGCCGGTGGGGAGAAAAGCACCCACCAACGTTCCTCCGCTTCACGGTGGAACACACACAAACCGTCCGGGTTTCGAGCCACCTCTCTCTCTCTCTCTCTCTCTCTCTCTCTTCCATGAATCCATTATGAGAGAGAAAGGATGGAGGAGGTCAGAAATGGGGGCCCACGCGCAGCACCACTGACAACAGCTCTTTACTTCTTGGGACCGTTAGAAAACTTCCAAGTGACGAGCTGTCAATGCTCTTCTTTGTGTGTGTGCATCTCTCACCCCTCTCTCAGCTCAGGGATGAAGAAATTGATAGCAAGTGTGAACTGCGAGCTCTTTTGGCCGCTTTTAACCTCACTCACATGCCGAGAACATGGAAGGCTAATGAAATACTAACACAGCATGTAACGTGCAGATGTCACCTGTTAAGAGCAGTTTAATTAATAATTACTAGCATGTAAAAAGGTTAAAAAGTGTCGAATACAGCAAAGGAGAGGGCCAGTCATAAGCAGCACATCACATTTTTAACCCAACACTTTTACAGCCTTCAACAACAGCCACCGCCTTATCCTCTCTCAAAGGCCAAAGCGCCCAGGCAGACAGCTTTGTGCAGTGCCAGTGCTTTACAGCATCCAAAGCTCCCTTTTCACCTTAATTAAACCCTCGATTAATATGACTAGGCGGCACTTTTATCCACTAATTAAGCGCTGCTAGCCTTAAGCTTTTCAGTAATTAACAGCCCTTGGGCACGAAGCCGACGCGCTGGCCGTCACCGTCGAACACCACGCGGAAGCCCTGCTGCTGTATGTTGCCGATGATGGATACGCCGCCGTCCGTGCCGGCGAACGCGAGGCAGAACGTGCCCCTGGAGTCCACCGGGATCAGGTAGTTCTCCGGCGGCAGCGCCGCCTCCGCTCCCCCCGCGAAGTGCATCGACACGGTCGGCACCTTCACCACCTTCTGCCCGCTCAGGTCGTAGCACGTGTCGAACAGCGAGAACCCGCCGGGGGAGAGCCGGAGGCCTGCTGCGGCGGCGCGGAAGGCGTCGCGCAGGGCGGAGTAGGCGGGCCGGGCGAGGCGGGTCACGGACGTGCCTGAGTCCACGATGACGCCGCCGCGGCCGGTGGATGGGTCGAGGCGGAGGTCGGACTCGGCCACGCCTGGGACGCGTGCGCCGCCCACGCTGATGCCGATGAGCTGCACGTAGTAGAACGTCTCCATCCGAGGGTTCTTGACCATCGGGGTGAAGGACGCGGCCACCGACGGGCCCACGGCGCCGGAGCCGAAGGTGACGGTGGAGGAGCGGGAGGTGGGGTTGGCCGACGAGGAGGTGCGGTCCACGAGGCAGTACGAGAAGCTCCGGCCGAAGCGGCGGGAGATCTGGGTGGGGAAGGACAGGCTGCCGCGGCCGAGCCCGAGGAGCCCCGCCGCCGCGACGAAGAGCCCCTCGTTGTCGTGGCCGCACCCGAGGGCCACGCGCGCCACGCGGGCGCCGCCGGTGAAGGTGAGGGTCTCGGTGGCGAAGTCCCCGGCGGTGACGGAGCCGTCGCCGTAAGCGACCTGGTAGAGGCACGCCCTGCGGCGCAGGTCGCAGCCGCCGGAGTCGAGCCTGCGGCAGAGCGGCGCGGCGCAGTCAACAGCGCCGTAGGAGTGCGAGCCCCGCGGGTCGAACAGCTGACCGGACTGCTCGTAGCAGCGCCGGCACGGCGCGCACTGCAGCCAGACGACGTCGCTCCCCGTGTCCAGCACCATGAGCGCCGGCGTGGCGGGCGTCCCCACCCCGATCTTGGTGAAGTACTCCCCGCTCCCCTGGGCCAGCCCTGACACCACCGGCGCCGCAAACCCAGCGCCGCCGCGACGCGTCCCGTTGGGCGCGCCCGCGGCAGCCGAGATCCGCGCCGCCCTCTTGCCGTCCCTTTCCAGCCGGTGCGCGAGCAGCTCGGTCGCGGTGGCGTTTACCGCGAAGGCGTCCCGGTGGACCACGCGGAAATGGACCGTCGACGCTGCGGCGTCGTCCTCGGCAGCGGCAAGATTACCGGCGAAGACGTCCGTGTCGGCTACGGCGGCGGGAGCGGAGGAGGGGTGGGGCGAGAGAGGGGTGGCGAGGAGAGTATGGTACTGGCCTGGCTTGGCGACGGCATTGGAGGCGGCCGCGAGGAGGAGAAGCGCGGAGAGGGAGAGCAAGGGTGGAGGCGCCATGAGCGAGCGAGGTGTGAGGTTGGGTGGCGTACTGGAGTGGTGGTATAAGAAGGGAGTGGGCGAGTATTATTACGGGAGATAGCTTAGATTAGGGGAGGTAATTATTGGGCGGCGAGACGGTCAGGAGGAGATGGTGATTAATTAAGTGGTTAATGAGCTAGTTCTTCGGGGGGATGTTTCGGTTGGCAGCGGTGGTGCACTGCGCCCCTCGAGGCGGAGAGGAATCAAAATGTTGCGTCGCGCAGCGGAGGCGGGTGGTGTTTGATTGATTGAATGACTACCGCCATGACCCGTTGGGTCGTGTGGACACGTTCCCGTGTCGTGTCGGTGCATTGGCGCTTCGGCACCGCCAGCGCGTGATTCCTGGAACCGTTCGTATAAACAGAGTTGTTGCGGAAAATTGAATATATAGGATCAAATTGAGAGTGCTTTTGTGAAATAAGATAAGTTATTTGGACTTATAAATATAGGACTGAGTTGAGCATCTTCTTGCAAATATAGGATTTTTCCCATTTTAATTTCATTTTAACTTTTCAGCCCTTTTTCTCTACGCGAAATGACTCTTTTGCCCTTCCTCCCTCGCCTGGCCGCGCCGCGCCGCCGCCCCCTCGCCTGGCCGCGCCGCCGCTCGGGCAGGCGAGGGGGCGGCGGCGGCGCGGCCAGGCGAGGGAGGAAGGAAGGGCAAAAGAGTCATTTCGCGTAGAGAAAAAAGGCTGAAAATGAAAATGAAATTAAAATGGGAAAAATCATATATTTGCAAGAAGGTGCTCAACTCAGTCCTATATTTACAAGTCCAAATAACTTGGTCCTATTTCACAAAAGCACTCTCAACTTGGTCCTATATATTCAATTTTCCCGAGTTGTAGTTATTCCCCCTTTAAATCTAGTTTTTAGACGTCTAATTTTGTAAATATAGTTATTTTTGATCTTGGTAGTCATGGTAGACGACATGTATCATTTGCTATGCTACAGCTGCTTAACATGTGCTATCGAACCACCAGAGCTTGGCAGCACTTGCTAAGCCATGGATGCTCGGTAGCCCTAAAAGCGGCAGCAAATAATTTTTATTATTAACACTAATTAAATATATTTAGTACTAATTAATATATGACTGGTTGACGTTCTGTCGAGCTGAAGAAGAATGATAAATTTACAAAAAAGGATTTTCGAAAGCCAAATAAAAAAAGGCTTACATATGCCATTGCGTGAACGGTTCGTTATTCTTCCGTGCCGCTGCAGATTTCTGCTTCGGCGGGCTTCCGGTGCTGCAGATTTGTGTGAAATGCTTTATTACAGAAATCAGGAGAACACTTGCACCTTTGACCAAACCTTACACATTCTGGGACGAAGAACAGGCAGATCCGATGAAAATCTATGCTTTTCTGTACATCTTTCAATCCCCCCCCCCCCCCCTCTCTTTGGATGTAACTTCATACTCGTCGTAAGGCGTTTTGCCTTGGATGTTACGTTACTGTTTTCTTCTTCAGTTCTTCCCACGTTTTCGCCGGCTGCTTTCGATCGGATCAACCAGGCCCAGAAGGTCCCATTAGGCCCCAGACGAGCATTCTATTGGGCCCTAAATTTAAGCCTGATCCACTTTAAAATGGCCATGTTAGGCTGCATTCGGAAGGCCTGGCTCCGCCTCTTTTGGTCTCGGCATCATTTTGCCCCGCCAAGTCGTGTATGTGCGATTTTGCGTAGTAATCCGTACTTGGTGCACCGAATCGTTCGGGAGTTTTTTTTGACGCTTTTGGCTGTTCTCAAGGGCGTATTTACAAGAAGCAATGGCAAAAATGATGCTTTTGGCACATGTTGGCCGTGTGCCGGGCCGAGAACCCGACACGTCAAAGCATCGTAGGGTGGTCGTACGGCTAGGCCTGACGCATGGCCATCGTGCGCCCAAGGTGGGTGGCGCATGGCCAACGTGCGCCACTCCATTAGCCTACGTCATTAATTAGTTTAGTTAATAATTAGAGAATTTATTTGCATGTATTGATTGTAAAAATTTGTATATATAATAAACGAGCTTTAAAAATTATGAAACTTTATGTAGTGCCTTCCGACAAAGGGTAATTGATTGTGTATTTTTTTTGTAGTTTTATCCATTATGAATTTCACATAAAAATTTGTTGAATTATGCTATTTGTAGGAATTGTTATATATAGCAAACGAGATTCAAAAAATACAAATTTTTTGTGAAGCCTCTCGACACAGTCGGCCTAATTGTGTAATTTTTTGAGAATTTAATGAGCTCTGAATTTTCTATGTTAGTTTATAAAATTTAATTATAATTAGCGATATACGACACTCATTTAATGCGTTTTTTAATTCGTAGGGCGCACGGCCACTGTGCGGTGGCCATCTTTTGTAGTGCCTAACCTCCCTCCTCTGTATATATGTCGCCCCTTCGCTGCTATCCCTCATTGCCTCCTTCCTCCTTCGTACATATGTCGCCTCGTTCATGCCGTCCCCCCTTGATCCCTCCTTCGTCCGTACATATGTCGCCCCCTTGCTGCTATTCCCCATGCCCTTCTCTCCTTCGCATATATATCACCTCATCCATGTCGTCCCCCTTGCCCATGGTGGTACGCGTCGACAATGAGTCCGAAATTCACGACGGCAATGCATCGGGTTTCTTTTTCGCTTGGTTATAAATACTGAACTCTCGCAGTTGCTCATCGCTCATCTCAACTGCATTTCGCTTCTCGTTCTCATGCTTATCACTGAGAATTAAGAGAGTGTAACATAATTAAGTTTTTTGGAGAGTAAATATCGAAGTAATTGTCACGATCATAGCAGTGCTGATTGTTTCCCCCAAGGGCAGGTAATTTTTTCTCACGTACCTTCATCATTATTCCCGTAGTCACAGTTAATCAGTGTTAATTAGTTAGTCATAATTAATGTAGTTCGTATTATGAAGTAAGTAGGTCATAGTAATTTAACCGTAGTTTTGTACTATTTATAATATAGTCGTAGGTATGATATCTACAATTTATTATTGTATGGTATTTTGTGGGGATTAATCCGTCGTAATTAATTTAGTGGTAATTAATCAGTCATAATTAGTTTAGTGTCAATTAGTTAGGGTAAATTAATGAGTTAGTGGTAAGTAATTAAGTGGTAAGGAAGCTGTGGTTTAATAGTGGTAAGGGCAACAGAAATGAATTACTTGTAATTAATTTTTAGAGGAGTAGTAATTAATGAATTATTCGTTTGTAATTATACACATGTAACCGATCACTTGCATGATATTTATCGTCATTATTTGTTGTAACGCTTACTGGAAACCGGGTTGTTGTGGCTTTAGGTAGTCTTAAACATGCAAGACTTGTTAGTGTTCTATGATGATGGTCCTATTCGGGTAGGACCCGATGGGTTGGACCTATCGAGATGCTAATACAAGGAGGTCCAGGTGGAGTGGCTCGACGTGATTAATATTCACGAGCTTCAAAGCAGCATACGGAGGGAGTTCGCCACGGAGGCAATGACGATGAAACTTGCGATCGAAGGGATCACCTACACGAATGGTGTGTGGGAGCTCATCAAGGTGAATGGAAGTATAGCATGGAGCCAGTACATGCAGATTGCCTCCTAGCCTGAGGCGCCCATTTATGAGAGGCCATTGGTGTACCTGAGTTTTGTACGTAGGGCACCAGAAAACCTTGGTAAGCTCGGACCTCTACAACCAGGCAACCATAGGTCGAGCTTCAAGACGGTAGCACAGAATGTGCTGTCTCGGAGGGAAGACTCGCTCCTCATTTCATGCGAAATGATGGGGCGAACTTGTGGTGGTCAACCCACATTGACAACCATGAGTATCTATCAGACCAGACTCTCAGGTTGGAGTCTGACGAGGACACCTGTTGTAGGGGTGGCCCCCACCTAAGCCCAGCAGGCCTGTTAGAGAAATGTAAGGCCCAAAATGGGGCATGTATAATGACATGAATACCCCTGAGGGGAATACTCATGTGTAAGGGTATAATTGTAAAAGCGCCCCTCAAGTGGATGTATATATGTAACACAAGCCATGGGAGAAACCCTAAGCCATTATACTCACCTAACTCCTCACTACCATACTCTCTCCCTGTTTGGTCTGTAACCACAACAGTTGGCGCCGTCCGTGGGGAGGACAAGAGCAAGCTTCCAGATCCGAAGGAGGATGGCACCAAAGAAAGCCTCACCGTCGGCGGCGAAGAAGAAGAAGGCGGAAGCGGCGAAGTCTCGCGTCAACACCAGGGCTTCAGCTTTAGCAGCTGCAGGTACGGGCGGCGGTGCGGGTGTGACGACCGTGAACACCGATGTTCACGACGTGACGCCCAACCCCGCCACCGACGAAACGCCCAACCCCGCCACCGCTGCGACGAATAACCCCGCCACCAGCGACACAACGCCCGATCCCGCCAACGTCGCCGCGCCGCCAGACCCCGACAACACCGCCCCGACGACCAACCCCGGCGATGGCAACGCAGGCGCATCCACTTTCCCACCTAGCGCAGAAGTGGTGAATGGTCCTAGCGATGATGCGGACCTCGTCACCGGCTCCAGGGTCCTCCAGGACAACGCGGCGGGCAGCCTGGGCGTGCAGGCCGTGGTCACCGCTGTGCCGGTCGCACCGCCGGGCGCACCGACGACCCCAGCCACGTCCGCGGTGGAGACTGCCCTGCTGGCGGCCCTCAGCGCATTTCAGTGAGAGCTGATAGACCTCCGCGGAGCCGTGCGAGACATGCAAGAGGCTCGGAGCCAACACGCCCCCCGACGGTGGCATCCGAACCCGCTCCGGAAAGGGCGGATAGCCGCGACGCCCCTACGTCCAGTCGCGTCCCATTACGTCGCGTAGACCCGGAGTCCCCGCTCTCCGCGGGCCTACAGCATGCGGCATGGCCTGAGGACTTCAAGTTCCCGAGCGTCATCGAGGCGTACAAGGGCGACTCCGACCCGTGAGAATTCGTGCGCGTGTATGAGACCGCTATCGAAGCCGCTGGCGGAGACGACACCACGAAGGCAAAAGGACTCCCTCTCGCGTTACAAGGGGTGGCGCTGTCCTGGTTCTTTACCATTGAACCACAGTCCATCTACGCGTGGGAACAGATCCGCGATCGACTCTACAACAACTTCCAGGGAAACTACGTCGAGTGTGTCGACGCGGACCAGCTCTTCGCAGTCAAGCAAAAACCTGAGGAGAGGCTCCGGGATTACTTCAAGCGCTTCGCGAAAGTACATTGCCAGGTCAAGGACGTCAACGAAACAACCGTCACCAACGCAGCAATACAAGGCCTCCGACCGAGTCCAATGGTCGAGAACAATGTGCGCAAGTCCATTAAGACGGTCGCGAAGCTCTTCGACAAGATGGAAGAGTACGCCGGAGCAGAAGAGGACGCGCGGCGGCGACACGGCGATGACTCTGACACCAACAAGGCGGACGGCTCGGCAAAGAGCAAAGGCTCGCCGAAGCAGGGCTCCTCAAAAGGTAAACGCAAGCAGGAGCAGCCGAAGGGCGCCTCCGAACGCAAAGATCCCCAACACAATGACTCGTCAGGCGATAGGCCCAAGCGCGACGAACGCAAGTCCAGAAAATCTCGTTACGTCTTTGACATCGAGGGCGGCTTCGAAGATAACGCCTCCGCAGGTCGCGGAGGCAGAGGGCGCCAGGGCCGGGGTCACGACGACAGAACCCACGAAGAGTACAGCGACTAGCACCACGGGCAGTGGTGCGAAATCCATGGCTGGGGCAACCACGACACGCGAGCTTGCGCCACTATCGCAGCGCTCCGGCAGAGCGTCGCCAGGGAAAAAAACCCGGAGGCACGCGCGCCCGTCGTGGCCCACGTCCAACACCCCCAGGACCAAGGAATGCAGCCCCAGGAAGGCCTCCTGCGAATTCAGGCCTATGTGCAACAGCCTCGGGAGGGCCTCCTGCAGTTACAAGCCCCGGAAGGAGCCCAACGCAGGATCATAAATTTCATTTCCGGAGGCTCCTCGTTGGAGTTCGCCTCGGCGCGGCAACGGAAGGCCTACGCGAGGAGGCTACACCACGTCGTGGCATACCCAGCGCAGGCGCCGCCGGAGTGGGTACAACACGAAGTCACATTCACGCCCGCTGACGCTGAGGGTGTGGAGTTTCCCCACCAAGACCCTCTGGTCGTCCGGGTCCTCGTAGCAGGATGCGAGGTCAGGCGCGTCCTGGTCGATGGAAGAAGCTCCGCGAACATTCTATTCGCCGCGGCCTTCGACCAGATGGGGATCCCTCGGAGTCGGTTGGGCTCTTCAGGCATCCCGTTGCAAGGCTTTGGAGGGTAACCTTTGCGCGCTTTGGGCCAGATATGCCTCCAAGTCTCCTTCGGCCAAAACGACAACGTGAGGAGCGAAGACTCCATCTTCGACGTGGTCGACATTGCATACCCCTACAACGCCATATTGGGGCGGCCGCTCCTAAATACTCTCGGGGCAGTTCCGCACCACGGCTTTTTGTGCATGAAGCTTCCTGGACCATGGGCCATCATCATCGTCCATGGCGACCAGGACATGGCTCAGCGCATAGAGCTTGGCGCCAGGGGTCCATGCCACGCGGCTCGCCAGGGCACCTAGGCCGGGTATGCAGATGCGGAGCCCCCGGGCGCCCTCGGAGAGTGTCTCGTGCTGCTCGGGCATAAAGTTGTCCCAGCAGCAGCAGCTCGTCAGCGGTCGCCCCCGTCCTAATAGCGGTTAGTGGTCGATATTTCCCTTTTTTGTAACTGCTGACCCGCGCAAACGGGAATTTAATAAAGTTCACCGTTTGCACGAATTTTTTTGTCCCCTGCAGCAAAGACACGCGTTCGCGCGCGCACTCTCCGTCAAAGACACCGGCATGAGTATAAACAAAGACACGCGTTCGCACGCGCACTTTCTGTCAAAGACACGGGCATGAGTATAAACAAAGACACGCGTCCGCGCGCGCACTCTTCGTTAAAGACACGGGTATGAGTATAAACAAAGACGAGCGGAGGGACGCCTCCGCACGCACTCTACGGAGTATAAATAAGACGTAGCGTCGAGGTCCACCTCCGCACGCACCTCACCGCCCGCAACGCGCAGAGGCTTGCCTCCGCGCGTAGTCCACGGACTCTAAATAAGACGTAGCGTCGAGGCCTGCCTCCGCACGCACTCTCCGGAGTATAAAAAAGACGCGGATGCTATCCCTGCGCACTCTACGGAGTATAAACAAGACGCGAACCCTGCGCACGCATGGGCGTTGCTCCTGTGCGTACTCTCCGGAGTATAAACAAGACGTGGATGTCGATCCCGCGCACTCTCCGGAGTATAAATAAGATGTGGATGCTATTCCGCGCACTCTCCGGAGTACAAACAAGACGCGGATGCTGTCCCTACGCACTCTACGGAGTATAAACAAGATGCGAACCCCGCGCACGCATGGGCGTTGCTCCTGTGCGTACTCTCCGGAGTATAAATAAGACGTGGATGTCGCTCCCGCGCACTCTCCGGAGTATAAATGAGACATGGATGTTGCTCCCTCGCACTCTCCGGAGCATAAACAAGACGTGGATGTCGATCCCGCGCACTCTCTGGAGTATAAATGAGACGTGGAAGTGGCTCCCGCGCGCTCTCCGGAGTACAAAAAAAGACGCGGAGGCTATCCCGGCGTACTCAGCGGAGTGCAAAGTGCACCATGGGAGCCCACTCCCACGCGCATCCCGCGAAGTACCGAGGTGACGCAACAGAGGCTAGCTCCTGCGTCTACCTCGACTAAGGCGCCAGCTCCGCTGCCACCACCTCGAAGGGTAGGGGACGGAGCGCTCGCGCCACTACTTCCACTAAGGCACCAGCTCCGCTGCCACCACCTCGAAGGGTAGGAGACGGAGCGCTCGCGTGTCTACTTCGACTAAGGCACAGCTCCGCTGCCACCACTTCGAAGGGTAGGAGACGGAGCGCTCACGCGTCTACGCAAACCGTCGTGTACGGGCGAATGTAGTAACCTCCCGAGTTTACCATGTGACAGCGTAGCCGGAGGGGCGGAGACACACTCCGAAAACTCCAATCAAGACTATTCTTTGTGTTGTAGGGGTGGCCCCCCACCTAAACCCAGCAGGCCTGGTAGAAGGTTATAAGGCCCAGAATAGGCCATGTGTAATGACATAAGTGCCCCTGCGGGGGATACCCAGACGTAAGGGTACAACTGTAAAAGCACTCCCCATGTATATATATATATATGGAATACAGGCCATGGGGGGACCCAGGTCATTGCAAGGATGGCACCGAAAAAAGCTTCGTCGACGGCGGCGAAGGGAAAGAAGGCGGCCGGGTTGGAGCGTCGCATGGGTACCAGGGCTTCGGCATCGGCTGTTGCGGGCGCAGGTGACGACGCAGGCGCGGTGGTCAAGAACGTCGACGCTAGCGCTGCGACGGCCAACCCCGCCGCTGGTGCTGCGACGGCCAACCCTGCCGCTAGCGCTGCGACGGCCAACCCCGCTGCTAGCGCTGCGACGACCAACCCCGCCGCTGGTGCTGCGACGACCAACCCCGCCGGCGCGACGACAACCAACTTCGCCGCAATCGAGGCCGCGGGCGGAGATGACATCACCAAGGCGAAGGGACTCCCCCTCGCGTTGCAAGGAGTGGCACTTTCCTGGTTTTTTACCATAGAGCCAAACTCCATCTACGCGTGGGAGCAGATCCGCGACCGCCTTCACAGCAACTTTCAAGGGAACTATGCTGAGCAAGTCGACGCAGACCAACTTTTCGCCGTGAAGGAAAAACCTGCGGAGGGGCTCCGGAACTATTTCAGGTGCTTTGCGAAGGTGCGATGCCAGGTCAAGGACATCAACGAGACAACCGTCATCAACGCGGCCATACAGGGCCTCCGCCCGGGCCCTCTGGCCGACTACAACGCGCGCAAGCCTATCAAGACAGTCGCCAAGCTTTTCGACAAGATGGAAGGGTATGCGCGAGCCGAGGAAGATGCGCAGAGACGCAACGCCCCCGCTCCCGACCTGGCGACCTCGCCCACGCGAAGTGCTTACCATGCAAGGAGGAGAGGGGCGATGATTCCCCGAAGCAGGGCCGTAGTCGACAACTCCGGGAGGACACTCTCGGAAGCGACGGCCCCGGGGAGCTAGAAGGCTCGTCAAGGAGCACGCGCAAGCCCCGGCGTCATCTGCGCAGACCACAAAAGGCCCGCCATGTCCTCGACAGTGGAGACGCCCCTCGGGAGCCTGCCCCCATATCATGGAAAGAAGGCCGGGGATCTGAAGGCGGACCTGGTCATGATGAGTGGCCCCGAGCGGAGCAAGAGCTTCGAGATCGCGGCAAGTGGTGCGAAGTGCATGGTTACGGCGATCACTATACGAAGGCGTGTATCGCAGTTACAGAACTGCGACGGGTGGTGGCCGAAGCTCGGGCCTCGTCTCCTCGGCCCCTTGCCGAAGTCCATGAGCGGCATCCAAGAAGTGGTCCCCCGCAAGCCTCCGACAGGGAAGACACACAGCACCGCACTGTTAACGTCATCACCGGAGGTTCCCTAGTAGGGGCCCCCGTGGAGCGGTTGCTACCGTGGGTGCCGCCCTGCAACATCACCTTCACCCTGAATGACGCCAGGGGTGTGGAGTTCCCCCATCAAGACCCTCTAGTCATTCAGGCTCACATCGCAGGCCATGACGTCAGGCGCGTCCTCGTCGACGGTGGAAGTTCTGCGAATATTCTATTTGCAGGGGCCCTCGAACGTATGGGAATCCCCCGAAGCTGCCTGGAGCGGTTAGGGACTCCACTTCAAGGCTTCGAAGGCCAACAGCTGGAGGCCATAGGACATGTGTCCCTTCCGGTTACGTTCCGCCAGGGGAGCAACACCCGAAGCGCGCACGTCATCTTCGACATCGTAGACATCCCGCACCCCTACAACGTCATATTGGGATGGCCTGCCATCAATTCCCTCGAAGCGGTCCCGCACCACGCCTTCCTATGCATGAAGCTCCCAGGCTCGAAGGGCGTGATCACTGTCTTCGGCGACCAGGACCTCGCCAGGCGCGTCGAAATTAGCAGCCGGAACTTGCACCGCCCGGTGCACGCCCTCTCGAGTGTGCCCGGCGACACGCCCTCAGCTCCGGGATGGACGCCAAAGCCTTGGCCCGAAGGTGTAGTCAAAAAGGTGCCGCTCCAGGAGGAGGGGCAGTTTGTGTCCATCGGCGAGGGGCTCCCGGAGGAGGTTGAGCGAGACCTACTCCAAGTGTTCCAGGACAACGCCGACATTTTCGCATGGTCGCCGGAGGACATCAAGGGCGCAGACCGCGCAGTAATCGAGCACCGCTTGGCGGTTCGCCCTGACGCCAAGCCGGTCAAGCAGAAGCTTCGCCGAATGTCCATAGATCGACAGCAGGCGGCCAAGGTGGAGGTGGCGAAGCTTCTCCGGGCCGGGGTCATTCGTGAGGTCCATCACCCAGAGTGGCTCGCCAACCCCGTATTGGTCAAAAAGGCCAGCGGGGCCTGGCATATGTGCATTGATTTCACCGCACTCAACAAGGCGTGCCCCAAAGACAATTACCCCTTGCCACGCATCGACCAGTTGGTCGATGCTACCGCCGGGTGCGAGCTAATGAGTTTCCTGGATGCTTACTCTGGTTATCATCAGGTATACATGGCCGAAGACAATGAGGACAAGACCAGTCAGGATGCCCTTCGGCTTGAAGAACGCAGGCGCTACCTTTACCCGCCTCGTCGCACTTGCCCTCGCTGCTCAGCTCGGGAGGAACGTGGAAGCCTACGTCGACGACGTGGTGGTCAAGACCCGGCAGCTCGCCTCGCACGACCGGGATCTCCAGGAGACCTTCGACAACCTCAGGAAGGCCGGCATCAAGCTCAACCACGACAAGTGTGTCTTTGGCGTGCAGGCGGGCAAACTGCTGGGTTTCCTCGTGTCCGGACGAGGCATCCAGGCGAATCCCGACAAGGTCGAGGCCATCCTGGGCATGGAGCCGCCCAAGACGATGAGGGAGGTCCAGAGGCTGGCGGGCCGCATGGCGGCCTTAAGCCGCTTCCTGTCTAGGGCGGCGGAGCGGGGTCTGCCGTTCTTCAAGACACTCCGCGGGTGCAACGGATTTCGGTGGGATAGCGACTGCGCGGAGGCCTTCAACGAGCTCAAGAAACACCTGGCGAGCCTCCCTACTCTGGTTGCCCCAGCACCAGAGGCTCCCCTCTTGCTCTATCTGGCCGCGTCGGTCAGTGCCGTCCTCGTCTTAGAGAAAGGCGCCGCACAGCGGCCCGTATACTTTGTCTCCGAAGCCCTCCAAGGCGCCAAGACAAGATATACGGAGCTTGAAAAGCTAGCTTACGCGCTGGTCATGGCCTCCAGGAAGCTTCGGCATTATTTTTTGGCTCACCCGATCACAGTGCCTTCCTCATTTCCCCTGGCGGAGATGTTACACAACAAGGAGTCTACGGGGCGCATCGGCAAGTGGGCTGCAGAGCTCGCCCCATTCTCCCTAACATACGCCTTGCGGACGGCAATCAAATCTCAAGTCCTCGCCGACTTCCTCGCAGAATGGACTCCGCCGGCTCAGCCCGCTCAGAAGCACGGCGACTCGGTCTGGACTCTTACCATAGATGGGGCTTACAGCGTCGCGGGCATGGGTGTAGGCGCAGTAATTGTCACACCCGAGGGGCAGCGCTTATTGTACTCGGCGCGCCTCGCGTTTCCGGCCACCAACAACATGGCTGAGTATGAAGCGCTACTCTTCGGCCTGACCAAACTCAAGGCAATTGGTGCGCGATGAGTGCTCGTCCGCACGGATTCGCGTTTGGTGGCCGGCCACGTAGACAAGTCATATCAAGCCAAGGATCCTGAGCTGGCTAAATACCTCGCCGCTGTGAGAGCAAGGGAAGGCATTTCTTGGGTGTCACGGTCAAGGCCATCCCTCGCGCGGAAAACGAGCAGACCGACGCTCTCGCGAAGGCGGCCAGCCAGCAGCTGCCACCTCCTGACGGGGCATTTTACGAAGTATTGCCGCAGGCGGCCATCGTGCAGGACAACCGCGACGCGGTCCTCGTTCACCATGTCATCCAGTAGGGCGACTGGCGAGAGCCCATCTTCAATTTCCTGCAGGGCATCGCCGAGCCAGAGGACCACGCCGAGCTCCGGCGCCTGCAACACCATGCCAGATCCTTCCAGGTGTTTGAAGGGACGCTCTACAAGTACGGAGTCTGTGCACCGCTCCTGCGCTGCCTCTCCCGCGAAGAAGGGAAGAAGCTCCTCACGGATATCCACGAGGGGGCATGCGGGTCTCACCTCGCGCCGAGGTCGTTGGTCGGCAAAGCGTTCAGGCAGGGCTTTTACTGGCCGACTGCCATCACTGACGCCCAGGACCTCGTGCGTCGGTGCCAGGGGTGCCAGTGGATGGGGCGCATCATCTGCAGGCCCCCGACGAACCTCAACCCTATTCCCCCGGTGTGGCCGTTGGCACGCTGGGGTGTCGACATAGTGGGACCGCTCCCCCGAGCCCAGGGGACCTGCGGTTCGTGGTGGTCGCGCTGGAATACTTTTCCAGATGGCCGAAGGCGGTAGCCCTAGCCAAGATAACCTCGGCGGCCATGCAGCGCTTCCTCTGGCAGAACATCATATGTCGCTTCAACGTGCCCAGAGAACTCACTGTCAATAATGGGCTGCAGTTTGATGCCGCCCCGTTCAAGGAATTCTGTGGAGACATGGGCATCACGATTTGGTTCGCCTCGGTTGGGCACCCCCAGTCCAATGGAGCGGTCGAAAGGGCGAACGGTGCCATCTCTATCGCCATCAAAAAATGCCTAGTTAGGCTACCGAAGGGCAGGTGGCCGAGCGAGCTTCACAGCGTCCTCTGGTCCCTTCTCACAATGGTAACACGCCCGACGGGGTTCACGCTCTTCAAGCTTCTTTTTGGTGATGAGGCGGTGACGCCTGAAGAAATCAGGGCTGGATCACGAAGGGTCCTCGTCCGAGCGCCCGACGAAGAGCGTCGCGTGTCCTTGGACCTCCTCGACGGGGCGCGAGCGAGCGCAGCCCAACATGTCGACAAGTACGCACGGCAGACAGTGCGTACTCGAGACCGGTCCGTATATCCGCGAGGTTCCAGGCCGGGGATCTTGTCCTCAGAATGGCACTCCACGCGGAGACCGTTGGCAAGCTGGAGTCCAAGTGGGAAGGTCCGTACATTGTGGCTGAAGCACTCCAGAAGGGAGCGTACCGCCTCGCCACACTCGAGGGACAAACTCTCCGCCACACATGGAACGCGGACAAATTGCGGTGATATTACGCCAGAAGCAGGATGCAAATTATAATGGCATCGGCCCCCCCCCTTGTACGATGCTTGCCCGCGCAAACGGGAGCTCAATAAAGCTCGCTGCTTTCCACAAATAACATTGTCCGGCCACAATGTGTCAGGGATCACCCCCACGCGTAGGTACACCAGTCTACGGACTCTAAATAAGACGTAGCGTCGAGGTCCGCCTCCGCACGCGAGAGTCCACGGACTATAAATGAAGTCGTAGCGTCGAGGTCCGCCTCCTCACGCACCAGTCTACGGACTCTAAATAAGACGTAGCGTTGAGGTCCGCCTCCGCACGCGAGAGTCCACGGACTATAAATGAAGTCGTAGCGTCGAGGTCCGCCTCCGCACGCACCAGTCTACGGACTCTAAATAAGACGTAGCCTCGAGGTCCGCCTCCGCAAGCGAGAGTCCACGGACTATAAATGAAGTCGTAGCGTCGAGGTCCGCCTCCGCACGCACCAGTCTACGGACTCTAAATAAGACGTAGCGTCGAGGTCCACCTCCGCACGCGAGAGTCCACGGACTATAAATGAAGTCGTAGCGTCGAGGTCCGCCTCCGCACGCACCAGTCTACGGACTCTAAATAAGACGTAGCCTCGAGGTCCGCCTCCGCACGCGAGAGTCCACGGACTATAAATGAAGTCGTAGCGTCGAGGTCTGCCTCCGCACGCACAAGTCTACGGACTCTAAATAAGACGTAGCGTCGAGGTCCGCCTCCGCATGCGAGAGTCCACGGACTATAAATGAAGTCGTAGCGTCGAGGTCCGCCTCCGCACGCACCAGTCTACGGACTTTAAATAAAGTCGTAGCGTCGAGGTCCGCCTCTGCACGCACTAGTCTACGGACTTTAAATAAAGTCGTAACGTCGAGGCCCGCCTCGGCACGCACCAGTCTACGGACTTTAAATAAAGTCGTAGGGTCGAGGTCCGCCTCCGCACGCACCAGTCTACGGACTTTAAATAAAGTCGTAGCGTCGAGGTCCGCCTCCGCACGCGAGAGTCCGCGGACTATAAATCAAGTCGTAGCGTTAAGGACCGCCTCCGCACGCGCCAGTCTGCGGACTCTAAACAAGACGTAGCGTCGAGGTCCGCCTCCGCACGCACCAGTCTACAGACTCTAAATAAGATGTAGCGTCGAGGTCCGCCTCCGCACGCGAGAGTCCACGGACTATAAATGAAGTCGTAGCGTCGAGGTCCGCCTCCGCACGCACCAGTCTACGGACTCTAAATAAGACGTAGCGTCGAGGTCCGCCTCCGCACGCGAGAGTCCACGGCCTATAAATGAAGTCGTAGCGTCGAGGTCCGCCACCGCACGCACCAGTCTACGGACTCTAAATAAGACGTAGCGTCGAGGTCCGCCTCCGCACGCGAGAGTCCACGGACTATAAATGAAGTCGTAGCGTCCAGGTCCGCCTCCCCACGCACCAGTCTACGAACTCTAAATAAGACGTAGCGTCGAGGTCCTCCTCCGCACGCGAGAGTCCACGGACTATAAATGAAGTCGTAGCGTCGAGGTCCGCCTCCGCACGCACCAGTCTACGGACTCTAAATAAGACGTAGCGTCGAGGTCCGCCTCCGCACGCACTAGTCTACGGACTTTAAATAAAGTCGTAACGTCGAGGCCCGCCTCCGCACGCACCAGTCTACGGACTTTAAATAAAGTCGATGCGTCGAGGTCCGCCTCCGCACGCACCAGTCTACGGACTTTAAATAAAGTCGTAGCGTCGAGGTCCACCTCCGCACGCGAGAGTCCGCGGACTATAAATCAAGTCGTAGCGTTGAAGACCGCCTCCGCACGCGCCAGTCTACGGACTCTAAACAAGACGTAGCATCGAGGTCCGCCTCCGCACGCACCAGTCTACGAACTCTAAATAAGACGTAGCGTCGAGGTCCGCCTCCGCACGCGAGAGTCCACAGACTATAAATGAAGTCATAGCGTCGAGGTCTGCCTCCGCACGCACCAGTCTACGGACTCTAAATAAGACGTAGCGTCGAGGTCCGCCTTCGCACGCGAGAGTCCACGGACTATAAATGAAGTCGTAGCGTCGAGGTCCGCCTCCGCACGCACCAGTCTACGGACTTTAAATAAAGTCGTAGCGTCGAGGTCCGCCTCCGCACGCACTAGTCTACGGACTTTAAATAAAGTCGTAACGTCGAGGCCCGCCTCCGCACGCACCAGTCTACGGACTTTAAATAAAGTCGTAGCGTCGAGGTCCGCCTCCGCACGTACCAGTCTACGGACTTTAAATAAAGTCGTAGCGTCGTGGTCCGCCTCCGCACGCGAGAGTCCGCGGACTATAAATCAAGTCGTAGCGTTAAGGACCGCCTCCGCACGCGCCAGTCTACGGACTCTAAACAAGACGTAGCGTCGAGGTCCGCCTCCGCACGCACCAGTCTACGGACTCTAAATAAGACGTAGCGTCGAGGTCCGCCTCCGCACGCGAGAGTCCACGGACAATAAATGAAGTCGTAGCGTCGAGGTCCGCCTCCGCACGCACCAGTCTACGGACTTTAAATAAAGTCGTAGCGTCGAGGTCCGCCTCCGCACGCACTAGTCCACGGACTTTAAATAAAGTCGTAACGTCCAGGCCCGCCTCGGCACACACCAGTCTACGGACTTTAAATAAAGTCGTAGCGTCGAGGTCCGCCTCCGCACGCACCAGTCTACGGACTTTAAATAAAGTCGTAGCGTCGAGGTCCGCCTCCGCACGCGAGAGTCCGCGGACTATAAATCAAGTCGTAGCGTTAAGGACCGCCTCCGCACGCGCCAGTCTACGGACTCTAAACAAGACGTAGCGTCGAGGTCCGCCTCCGCACGCACCAGTCTACGGACTCTAAATAAGACGTAGCGTCGAGGTCCGCCTCCGCACGCGAGAGTCCACGGACAATAAATGAAGTCGTAGCGTCGAGGTCCGCCTCCGCACGCACCAGTCTACGGACTCTAAATAAGACGTAGCGTCGAGGTCCGCCTCCGCACGCGAGAGTGCACGGACTATAAATGAAGTCGTAGCGTCGAGGTCCGCCTCCGCACGCACCAGTCTACAGACTCTAAATAAGACGTAGCGTCGAGGTACGCCTCCGCACGCACTAGTCTACGGACTTTAAATAAAGTCGTAACGTCGAGGCCCGCCTCCGCACGCACCAGTCTACGGACTTTAAATAAAGTCGTAGCGTCGAGGTCCGCCTCCGCACGCACCAGTCTACGGACTTTAAATAAAGTCGTAGCGTCGAGGTCCGCCTCCGCGCGCGAGAGTCTGCGGACTACAAATCATGTCGTAGCGTTGAGGACCGCCTCCGCACGCGCCAGTCTACGGACTCTAAACAAGACGTAGCGTCGAGGTCCGCCTCCGCACGCACCAGTCTACGGACTCTAAATAAGACGTAGCGTCAAGGTCTGCCTCCGCACGCGAGAGTCCACGGACTATAAATGAAGTCGTAGCGTCGAGGTCTGCCTCCGCACGCACCAGTCTACGGACTCTAAATAAGACGTAGCGTCGAGGTCCGCCTCCGCACGCGAGGGTCCACGGACTATAAATGAAGTCGTAGCGTCGAGGTCCGCCTTCGCACGCACCAGTCTACGGACTTTAAATAAAGTCGTAGCGTCGAGGTCCGCCTCCGCACGCACCAGTCTACGGACTTTAAATAAAGTCGTAACGTCGAGGCCCGCCTCCGCACGCACCAGTCTACGGACTTTAAATAAAGTCGTAGCGTCGAGGTCCGCCTCCGCACGCACCAGTCTACGGACTTTAAATAAAGTCGTAGCGTCGAGGTCCGCCTCCGCACGCGAGAGTCCGCGGACTATAAATCAAGTCGTAGCGTTAAGGACCGCCTCCGCACGCGCCAGTCTACGGACTCTAAACAAGACGTAGCGTCGAGGTCCGCCTCCGCACGCACCAGCCTACAGACTCTAAATAAGACGTAGCGTCAAGGTCCGCCTCCGCACGCGAGAGTCCACGGACTATAAATGAAGTCGTAGCGTCGAGGTCCGCCTCCGCACGCACCAGTCTACGGACTCTAAATAAGACGTAGCGTCGAGGTCCGCCTCCGCACGCGAGAGTCCACGGCCTATAAATGAAGTCGTAGCGTCGAGGTCCGCCTCCGCACGCACCAGTCTACGGTCTCTAAATAAGACGTAGCGTCGAGGTCCGCCTCCGCACGCACTAGTCTACGGACTTTAAATAAAGTCGTAACGTCGAGGCCCGCCTCCGCACGCACCAGTCTACGGACTTTAAATAAAGTCGTAGCGTCGAGGTCCGCCTCTGCAAGCACCAGTCTACGGACTTTAAATAAAGTCGTAGCGTCGAGGTCCGCCTCCGCATGCGAGAGTTCGCGGACTATAAATCATGTCGTAGTGTTGAGGACCGCGTCCGCACGCGCCAGTCTACGGACTCTAAACAAGACGTAGCGTCGAGGTCCACCTCCGCACGCACCAGTCTATGGACTCTAAATAAGACGTAGCGTCGAGGTCCGCCTCCGCACGCGAGAGTCCACGGACTATAAATGAAGTCGTAGCGTCGAGGTCTGCCTCCGCACGCACCAGTCTAGGGACTCTAAATAAGACGTAGCGTCGAGGTCCGCCTCCGCACGCGAGAGTCCACGGACTATAAATGAAGTCATAGCGTCGAGGTCCGCCTCCGCACGCACCAGTCTACGGACTTTAAATAAAGTCGTAGCGTCGAGGTCCGCCTCCGCACGCACTTGTCTACGGACTTTAAATAAAGTCGTAACGTCGAGGCCCGCCTCCGCACGCACCAGTCTACGGACTTTGAATAAAGTCGTAGCGTCGAGGTCCGCCTCCGCACACACCAGTCTACGGACTTTAAATAAAGTCGTAGCGTCGAGGTCCTCATCCGCACGCGAGAGTCCGCGGACTATAAATCAAGTCGTAGCGTTAAGGACCGCCTCCGCACGCGCCAGTCTACGGACTCTAAACAAGACGTAGCGTCGAGGTCCGCCTCCGCACGCACCAGTCTACGGACTCTAAATGAGACGTAGCGTCGAGGTCCGCCTCCGCACGCGAGAGTCCACGGACTATAAATGAAGTCGTAGCGTCGAGGTCCGTCTCCGCACGCACCAGTCTACGGACTCTAAATAAGACGTAGCGTCGAGGTCCGCCTCCGCACGCGAGAGTCCACGGACTATAAATGAAGTCGTAGCGTCGAGGTCCACCTCCGCACGCACCAGTCTATGGACTTTAAATAAAGTCATAGAGTCGAGGTCCGCCTCCGCACGCACTAGTCTACGGACTTTAAATAAAGTCGTAACGTCGAGGCCCGCCTCCGCACGCACCAGTCTACGGACTTTAAATAAAGTCGTAGTGTCGAGGTCCGCCTCCGCACGCACCAGTCTACGGACTTTAAATAAAGTCGTAGCGTCGAGGTCCGCCTCCGCACGCGAGAGTCCGCGGACTATAAATCAAGTCGTAGCGTTGTGGACCGCCTCCGCACGCGCCAGTCTACGGACTCTAAACAAGACGTAGCGTCGAGGTTCACCTCCGCACGCGACAGTCTACGGACTATAAATAAGGCGTCGTCGGCCCAAAACACAGCTTACAACAGTAAGAATAAATGGTGCATCGTCCCATTGCAAAAATATGAGGTCAAATGATTACAGGTATGGGCGCGCAAGTGCGAGCCCCCCTCCCTCCGCCTGATCTGATCAGCACCTCAGCCTTCGTGCGGTGCCGAGGGGCCCGTGCCGCTGCCATGGCCTCGGGAAACTCCTTCGAGCCAACGGAGAAAGTCCCCTCCCCCGCGCAGCGTTTGCTGTACTGCAACCCTCGCCGCATCCTCCCCGACACGACCCCAGATCCGCCGGTGGAAGTTCCGGAGGCCAGGCTCGATGGAGCGAATAGCGTCCGGCAGTGCCTCCGGTCGGCCAGGAAGATCCAGGTGAGGGTTCGCCAGCTCCTGCATGTGCCTACACCCACGGGTGTGCAGCATGCCGAGGGCAAGGGACACGCCAAGAAAGCCGCAGTGCTCCCCGAAAGTCTTGGCGCTGCGGAGTGCGACGCCCGCCCCCTCCTCGATCAGCCCAAGCGTCTCCATCAGGTCCTCCGGCCTGTGAGTGGCGTCGGGCACGTCAACGCACAGATCGCGGAGGGCCCGGTTCAGAGACTCCATTGCCCCCCAGGCCGACGTGGACGCATCGTCCAAGGCGCGGGTTTTCCCTGCAAGAGCCTCGGCCAGCTGGGTCTTCTCCTCCTGCAAGGCAGCAATCTGCCGCAGGAAGGAGGCACGTTCCTCTCCCGCGGCGCGCTTGACTTCCTCGGCCTCGACTTGTATGGATGATAAGGCACCCTCCAGCGCACGGAGCTCTTCGTCCTTTGTCGCGTGAGCGTCATCCGCTTCACGAAGGCTGGCTTCTAGGGCCCTCCGCTCCCGGATACGGACCTCGTCTAACGCGTCGCTAATGACAAGAGTCTGAAAACAGCACTGAAAGTCACCAGGTGCCCGGTAGCACCATACAAAATGCGTGGCACACGTACTCACCCTTATTTCCGAGGCTCGCAGCGCCAGTGCTAGGTGGTCTCCCTCGCACGACGACAGCATCCGCCGGTCAAGGCTGCCGCTGGCGCGTTCTGCGGCCATGGTGAGAGCACGGAGTATCTCCAGACGCGGGAGGTAGTCGAACAAGACGGGTTCTGGCCCCACCGCGTCGAGGGCTACGGAGGCTTCGTCCGCTTCGACAGCGTCAGATGCCGGCGCGACACCCTGCACGAGGTTTTGGACTTCGCGCACACCCCCGTTGCTCGATCCTTCACCACGCCCCGGAGACCTCGTCTCGCCTGATGCCGACGGAATGAGCGAGCATATCGGAGAGAGTTTCGCGAAGTCGAGCGGAGAGAAGGAGCCACGCTTACCTTCTGCACCCCTCACCGCAATAGGAGGTGGTGTCTGTTTGGCCACCGACCGGGGCGTCAGCGCCTCGGTGGTCGGGTGGGAGGCCCCCTCGGCAGCATCGGGCGCCACGATTCCAAGCATGGGGCCCGCAACGTTGTAGCGACCCTTCGGAGGCGGGGGAGACTGCATCCGAGGACGTTTCGGCTGAGGAGCCGAGGGCGATTCCTCCGTGACGTTAGCGGCCGCAGCTCCTACCGCACCTTCGGTCTCCGCCGCGCCGGACGTGTCCCTGGCAGCAGCATCATCGGCCGCGGCCCTCTCGCTAGGCGTAACGTTCCTTTCCGGGCAGGCGGGCTCCGGCCTAGTAAAGGCCGTGCCCGTACGCTCAGCAGCATCCGCGGATGGTGCGGCAGGAGGAATCGAGGCGGCGCGCCCCGCCGAACTGGCCCGGCTGGGCGTGTCATCAGTCGAGCGTCCTGCCCCAGCGGCGCCAGCTGCCGAGGTGGCTAGCAGGCTGGGTACGGCAGCCTCGGAGCGAGCCCGGTGCCGCGAAGACGAGGCGTCTGCACGGCCGCCACCACCATGATGGCCCGGAGTCCCCGCAGGAGTCTCTGCTGGTATTGGGTGTTCCGACACAGCAATACCCAAAACCTCGCATGTGCGGTTCACCCGCCCTTGCTTCGCCGTTTGGGTCGCGGCCTCGCGTAGCTTGTGCTCCTCGAGTGTGTATGGACCGAGGAACGCCTCAGCCGCGCGCTCCGCATCTTCTAGCCGGGCCACTGCACAAAAGACGGCGGGGCGGTCACGTGAGAGCAAGTGCGGATGAGTCAAGAAGTGCCTACTGCACGCTAAACAACTTACAAGGAGCGGAGGGCGGAAGCAGGCAAGACACTGACGGGCGCACCCCGTCTTCTCGGTCGTCGCCCCGTCGCCCGTACCTCCACCGGGCGGAGAGTGGCGCCACCCCGTACATTGTAAATTCTTCCGCCAAGTCGCGCATACTCAGCCGGCGTGCAACGCCGGCAAGCCTCCATAGCCTCCGGGCGTCATCGGCCTCCGGCTGAACACTTGGCGAGCTGTGGAATGAGATCGGCCCACCTCGGCATAGCAGGCCACTCGTGCTCGTCACGACGTTATAAAACCACCGCCGCGTCCAGCCAGATTCCCACCTCTCCAGATTGGCCGGCGCAGGGAACAGCGTCGTACAGGACGCTCGTAGCACGAAATCCACGCAACCAAAGTTGGATGCAGCCCCCTCAACCTTCTTGGGTCGACAGCGCGCGTCGTGCAGGATGGCGAACAGGCTCGCGCTAGGACGTCGGCCTTCCGTCCGCGTAGCCCATGTGAAGACAGCTAGGCGGACTATGGCGTTGGGCGTCAGCTGCGCTAGCTCCAACCCGTAGGTCCGAAGAACTTCGCCCACAAACATCGTTGAGGGCATTCGAAGGCCGGCGTCGAAGAACGCGACGAAGACGATCGCCTCCTTTTCCTGGGGCTTCGGCTCCGTCTCGTCACGGCGGGGTAGGCGAGCCCCATCGCGCTCCTCGATCTTCCCTTCCCGTACAAGCCGCTGCAGCATCTCTTCAGTCGCGCGGCTCCTCCCCAGCACACGGGAGCAGCGACCCCCCGAGTGTTCCATGGTGTCCCGCCGTTTGTCGCCATGCGAATGCCCCCGCAGCACCAGCTCGTAATCTTCGGAAGGGAAGGACAACTCGTCCCGGCTAGACGGGGAGCCGCCGTCAGGCTGGCGAGAGGCACCCTCATTACCGGCCATTGTTCTCAAGATTAGGGCAGAAGGGCTATCAACGCGAAATAAGCAGAGCTAGGCGACAGACGAGATAGAGTGCCCCCACCACAGCCATGGCGCTTTATAAAGCCCGTTCGCCCCCTCTGCGACCAGAAGCGCAGCCAGATTAAAAACTCCCAGTGGTTCGACTACCCACGACTGGAAAGAATCGCCGGCATCTGGAGGAGCGTGCTCGGTAGGTGGCCAGGCAGCGCACAACTCCAGCACGTGCTTGACACGCGTCCCGCTTCCCTGGGGAAGCAGCGAACAGCCGCGAGCATGCAACCGCCCACATCCCACGACGCGCTAGTTGCAAGCCGCCGCGTGCCCCACCCACGCGAAAACAGACTGCATAACGCGACAGCCTGCCCTCTGACAGGCCAGGCGTCGGCATGATTCCAGCCGTCATTTAAAGCGCACTATCAAGCCGCAAGGTCGGGGCAGCTGTGGAACGCGGGAAAGCTGGCGGCGCAGCGCCCGCCTTCACCACTGCCTCACCCACGATCCCGGCCCCGCCCCCAACATGGTCCCCGGCGTCAAGAAGTTTAAGCCCCGCAACACAGCTCCGGCTACGCCCACGGGGGACGGCGCGCGCGCGTCTACTTCGCCTAGGCGCCAGCTCCGCTTCCACCCGTTCGAAGGGTAGGGGACGGAGCGCGCGTGTCTACTTCGCCTAGGCGCCAGCTTCGCTGCTACCCGTTTGAAGGGTAGGGGACGGAGCGCGCGCGTCTACTTCGCCTAGGCGCCAGCTCCACTGCCACCCGTTCGAAGGGTAGGGGTCGGAGCGCGCGCGTCTACTTCAGCCAGGCGCCAGCTCCGCTGCCACCCGTTCGAAGGATAGGGGACGGAGCGCGCGCGTCTACTTCGCCTAGGCGCTAGCTCCGCTGCCACCCGTTCGAAGGGTAGGGGACGGAGCGCGCGCATCTACTTCGCCTAGGCGCCAGCTCCGCTGCCACCCGTTCGAAGGGTAGGGGACGGAGCGCGCGCGTCTACTTCGCCTAGGCGCCAGCTCCGCGCCACCCGTTCGAAGGGTAGGGGACGGAGCACGCGCGTCTACTTCGACCAGGCGCTAGCTCCGCTGCCACCCGTGCGAAGGGTAGGGGACGGAGCGCGCGCGTCTACTTCGGCTGGGCGCCCGCTCCGTTGCCACCCATGCGAAGGGTACGGGACGGAGCGCGCGCGCGCGTCTACTTTGGCTACGGCCTCAGCCCCTGGTCAAGTTCGAAACAGTTCACAGCCCCCGACGCTCGACTTCGCCTCGGAGGGACTGTCTCGGCGGGACGGCATGGTTTCTGCACAGGACTTCGCCGTTCGCCACCAACGCGGCCACGGTCGCGACCTTGGCTTCGGATTCGAGGAGCGGACTCGCGCGCAGGGACTCGTCCGTCGGCATTCCCCACATATTGTACGGGCAGGGGTTATGTCACGCCAAGTTTTGGTTTGTTCTCATAAACATGCCACCTTCAGTGCATCAACATTCTTTCAAAAGTAATGCGGACGGGCTTGATCAGAAACCCCGACTGAAGGTGGGCCTGTCTAAGACAACAGGGCAAGCCTTGCCGTTATATGCAAAAACATAGCACGAAGGCAGCAAGTGCGACCAGTTACCGCTAACAGACGCTAACCAAGCTCCCAAGAAAAACAGGCCTCCATCAGTGCATCAACATTCCCCAAGCCGCGTAGTGCCGCTATGGAATGTGGATGCACTGAAGAGGCCCATTTTAGGGGAGCAGCATCTATCCGAGCACACAATGCAGGTACAATGTTGCACCAGCACGCTATATATACCCCATCTGCGGGGAAGCCAACCGGCAGAAGTCCAACCGGCGGAGGAGCGTCGCAGCATCGTACCACCACGATGCTTCAAGACCCGTGCCGCGCCAAGCATGTTTCGCCACGTGGACGGCCAGGAGAAGGAACATCGTAACGTGGTATCGCCACAACCCCTCAAGTCTCGCGCCGCGTCAACCAAGCCTCGCTGGGCAGGCTGGCAGTCACCTATCGTCAAGGGCACTCGACGCCCGAGGCGCGTGTGTGATGGCTTAGGGACCCGATCCGCCTACCTATGCTGACGCATCTGACTCCGCCAACACCTCCAGTCCGGCCCGGGCAACCTCCGACCCCGCCAAATCGGAGGCAACTTCGACCTCCAGTCCGCCCCCTTACGTCGACGTCGGCCCTCGGTCGTGATGCCAACCTCGACTTCGACCTTCGCTCTGGACGGCAACCCCGACCCCGCCACGACAGGACTCTGTGGATGACGAAGCCTTCGCCAAGCTGCCCGGCGCCATACCTTCGCAATAAGGCAAACACTACACTTCGACGAACGATTGCATAAGCTCACAGGCCGCAGGGACGGAGGGGGCCAAAGGGCTCGGCAACATGGCTTCGGCCCGTGGAACCCTTCACCACGAGAGGCTCCTGTTGTAGGGGTGGCCCCCACCTAAGCCCAGCAGGCCTGTCAGAGGAATGTAAGGCCCAAAATGGGGCATGTATAATGACATGAATACCCCTGAGGGGAATACTCACGTGTAAGGGTTTAATTGTAAAAGCGCTCCTCATGTGGATGTATATATGTAACACAAGCCATGGGGAGAAACCCTAAGCCATTATACTCACCTAACTCCCCACTACCATACTCTCTCTCTGTTTGGTATGTAACCACAACAACACCAACCCAAGCTTCGATGGTAGCAACGACGACACACTCCAGATAGGTGGTCCAACTGGGGAATTGTGTAATTGGAGGTGCCCTCTATGGCCTCCAGACTTGATGATACTATGGTGCGTTCCCTTGTATTGTCGCAAGAAAAAGGGTCCTAGTGGGGTTTACAAGTTGACACCCTCTCAGATGGGTAGCCCTTTCCTAGCAAGATGGCTATGCAATAAGCTATAGCATGGTACGTCTTGTCCATCAGCCGTGTGTACCAATTACATTGGTCTAACCCAGGACATTGCGCAGTGAAGTGCGTAGTGAAAGGCTGCCCTAGAATGGTTAGCACTCAACGAGCAAAGATTTTTGGCTCGGTCTTCACGTTTAAGGCTCTTACTGACCACACTTGCGAGCATAGTGAGCCCCTGTGGCAGCATCAGAATGTGACTTCTGCATATGTGGCAAGCCTCATTATCCACCTAGTTGAGGCAAACATGTCTATCTCTTCCAAGATGCTGATGTCAAAAGTTGTTAATCTGGTTGGCTATCCAATTAGCTACAGCAAGGTCCAACAAGCCAAGCAGAAGGTAATCGAGTCTATGTATAGGACATACGAAGAGGCGTATAACCTTGTGCCGAGATTGCTTTGTAGCATTACTCCCAAAAGCTAGGACAAAATGGAACTCAAGAAAGGTGAACTTGAACAGTGGGTCCAAAATGACAGGAATTTAATGTCAACCATGACAATTTTCAAATTTCTTGAATTTTTCAGCATGTATTTAACCATATCCTAAATACCAAGAAACATCAGAACCTTCTTTCTCTAAAGCAAGCTTGATTTTCCAAATCTAATGAAACCATAGGTTTGTCGGGGGGGGGGGTACTTTGAGCCTGAAATCACATCTGTAGTCTTGTATAACACTTTTAGTAGCCTGTCCTTTTCCACCCATCAAACGTTGATTTGCATGTGTAGTTTGGATCTTGGAGCTCCAAAGAACCAAAAGCCTGTTTAAATTCCATAGTTTGAGAAATCATGTAATATGTTGAGTTCCATCTTGTAGAAACATTAAGGCATGGGCACATGTTACCTAAAATGCTACCTGAAACAACTGAGATGTGTAATTATGGGCCTGTTTGGGAGAGGTCCACCACTGAAAACGTGGATCTGGAGCAACAGCTCCATCGTGGATCTGGGATCCCACCATGGAGTGTTTGGCTTGTACAGCAGCTCCAGATCCACGAAATTGAGGTTTTGGTGGGAATGGCCACTTTTGGTGGGATAGGGTGTGTAACCAGTGGCATTGGTGGGTAATTACCACCCAACTCCACATTGGAGCACCCCTTGAGGAGCTCCATGAAATCCATGGATCTGGCCCTCAGATCCAGGATTTTGGTGGATCCAGATTTCGCGGAGCTAGAGCGTTTGGGTAAAATTTCATGGAGTGGAGCTGTTTTTCGTGGATCTGGAGCTCTCCCAAACGGGCCCTATATCTTCAAACCTATCTTACTGATACTGGAATCCTTGAATGTACTCCACATTCTCCCGAATCATGGTGAGAAAAGGGTTCACAAATCTCAGGCTTGCTTGGTATATCAAGTTTAGGATATGCGGTGCATAACGTTGGTGCAATAACCTGCCTTGGCCAAGTAGAATGTGATTAACTAACAAGTTAGCCTTCAACATCTTGGCCATTGCACCACTATTGCTTGCATTGTCCAATGTGATTGTGGACAACTTATTCTTATAATTCCAATCTTGTATAGACTTCAGGATTGCATTGAACATAGCTATACCAGTGTGGGGTGTCTCCAAGATAGAAAAATTTATGATTCTCTTCTGCAACTTCCAATCATCGTTAATGTATTGGCTTGCGGAAAACTGCTTAAGTCAACACCGTACGAACCTTCACGAACGGTGCCAACACCGTAATGCCCTTTCAATCTAGTGTGTATCAGCATGGCTGAAGTCTGTCTGTAAATATTTCCAATATTGCAACTAGTCAAATCGCATCGCACGTTATAGAAGTACTGCTGTATTATCATTTAGATTTCTACAACCGTTCGCCTATCGTGAACTACTACACTATCGCATGGTTAAGGTGTCATTCATTCCGTAAGACAGAGGCCATAATGAACGTGCAGGCCTCTTGATATCGGTTAATTTTCCGTTGTAGTATAACCCTTCCATTGCCTGTCGACACACCGCTGCATTGTCTTTTATTTCATTTCATCAAATTAAAAGATTCCGTTTTAATTTATGGGGACATATAATATGCTACACTAGGGTGGCTTAGTGACAAACATCCCGTCGATTAGAGCTAGTTACTACATTTAAATTTGGATTTTCTATGTACCCTCGTTTGTTATTATTTTACTGATGTTACAATATGTGGGATTATCAATTGAGTGTATTAGACATTTCGTTGTTCTTTGTCATGTACTGTTTATGCATGCATTTATATATATATATATATATATATATATATATATATATATATATATATATGTATTTATGTGAATATATTTACATATATCCCCATATACTTTCATGTTTGTGTGCATATATTTATACATATATAACATATTGATTTTGCCCCTCGGCTGGCCATTAGTCTTGGTCCACTCTCTCTAAATAATTTCTAATTGGTTTAGAGAATTTACATGACACTGACAAAATTAATTAAGTAATTAAGTATGCGACATAGTGATTTAAGTGGCAATATATCAGTTTTAACGGTACACGTGAATTTTCAATGTACTTATGACATTAAATTCATTCCTAATTAACCGTAAATGTTGTCTACTAATGTTTTGCATTTTAACATGACTATAAAATTTTTTCACAGTACTCTAACATGCCACGAGATCCTTCCAGTTAAATATTCACAATGAAATAAATTAATTATGAGTGCGTTTTTCCTCCCTTTTTTTCTTTCCCCTATCTTCTTGCTTTTCTTTTTAGTCATCTAACCGAATTTATACTGTTCTTTTCTCTAACTATAATTTTCTACGGATACTAATTATACTCTTCTTTACACTAAGCAAACTATTTACTTATTACAAAAATATAGACTAAAACATAATAAAATTTTTACCTTATGGATGAATCTCTTCTTGCAGAATTGGCCGAACCTCCTCCTCTCTTCTCCCTCTCCTCTTCTCTCCTCTCCTTTTCTTTCTTTCCTCTCCTCTCTTCTTCTTTCTTTCCTCTCCTCTCCTCTTCTTGCGCTCGACGTCAGCAGAGATTGAGCGAACGATCGAGTGCTCGAGCGATCGAGATATAAAGGGCATCCAATCGCTGTACCGTTGGGCAACAGGAAGTGCCACTACAAGAAATTTGAGTATCAGTGACGAATATAGTTATGATGAGAAACGAAAATGTCATAGATTAGCTATCATTCCGTGACGATTCAAGTGATTTTGTCATTAATATGAGGGACGGTACCTTTGACGCCTAGTTTTGTGACGAAAACAAATATTTGTCACAGAATATACAGAAAACCATGATGATTGTTTATATTTGTCATCAAAAAAATTATTATTCATGATGATTTATTGGATGACGAAAAAAGTATTGTCAAAAAAAAGTTAGGGCGAATGGGGCCATTGTGAAACAAACTGACATGTGGGCCATCTAGAAATAATAAACTGAGTATATCACCCCCGGTCCCCCTCCGCGACTCCGCCCCCCTCTGGCACTCCCGCTCGCACAGCCCGCCTCCTCCTCCTCCTCCATCCGCCTCACCCCGCCGCCGGCCTCCGCCTCCGTCTCCCCCCGGCCGCCGGCCTCCGCCTCCGCCTCCACCCGGCACCGGCCTCCTCCTCCCCCCCCCCCCCCCCGCGATAACTCTCCGCGACTTCCGCCCCCCTCTGGCAGTCCCGCTCGCACGGCCCGCCTCCTCCTCCTCCATCCGCCTCACCCGGCCGCCGGCCTCCGCCTCCACCCGGCGCCGGCCTCCTCCTCCGCCCCCACCCGGCCGCCGGCCTCCTCCTCCGCCCCCACCCGGCCGCTGGCCTCCTCCTCCGCCAGTCCGCCCCCAGATCCGCCTCCTCCTCTTCCATTCGCCTCCTCCGCCCCCCACCCGGCCGCGGGCCTCCTCCGCCCCCCACCCGGCCACCGGCCTCCTCCTCCACCCCCAGATCCACCTCCTCCTCCTCGCGGCCGTCCACCACCCCCCGTCCTCCTCTCGGTCAGCCGCCTCCCACATCCTCCTCCCCGCCGGCTGCCACCCGGCCGCCCCACCGCCCCCGTCCTCCTCCCGACGCCCTCGTCTCTCTCTGGCTTGCCTCCTCCTCCCCCGTCTGCGCTGCGGCGATCTAGGGTTTGATCCCCGACTCCGACGCCGACGCTGCCAACCTCCTCCTCCCCCGTCCGGCCTGGGATGAAGCATGTTTATTATTTTCTCATATTGTAACTTTGATGAGCTTTACCTGTTCTTTGTAACTGATTTAATTATATTGTTGGTACTTGCAGCAAGAAAGGGGATTGATCAGATGCCTCAGAGCATGTACAAGCTATGATTTGTGAGAATGCTAATGATAAGCTGCCTAATTGCAGTAAGTAGTTATATAGCTATTAGTTTTTTCAGCTTAAAATGCACTACTAGTAGTATTTAGGTTATTGACAGTACGGATTTTCAAGAGTTTATGTGAGTTAATTCGCTAGTTTGTAGTCACTAGCGTATTGATTAATTTTCTGAGAGGAACTTCACTTAGAGAATGTTAATTGCTTCCCTGTTCGTGATCATGCATGATGAAAATCGCATTACAGTTGATTAATATACATGGGGAAACTGCGATCCCACTGAATATATTGTTCAGGAGGGTGTAGTGTGCACGGGTTTGTCTAAGTTAGGGTGAGCTGATTTCGGCTATGCCAACGAAGAGTGTTTTTTTGTTGAAATGAGATGGAACGCTCGGCTGTTGTGTGGGTTGGGTGGCTTTGCATTCTTACAGAAGTTGTGGTTTATGGTAGCTCAGCAAGTTCAGAAAGTTCAACTTTGTAATTTGTTAGCATCAAGTTCTGGGTATTACTTGCAAATGTGTAACTCAATCTCCATACAATGAATCAATGAATTATCTTGTCACTTGAGGTTTTTGTTGATTGTTTAGTGGTTTCTGCATTGACCATTGTTCAGTTAGTTGGGATTGCTTACTTGGTGGCTAATGTTCCCACATTCTATATGTGCTTTGCTAACAGATTTCATACAAATGGCTCAGTCGGAACTTCTCTATATCATCAAATGATGCCAAGAGGTAATGATTCACTCTATGGATATTTCCCTTGGATAACTCTGAAGTCTGATAATAGGTATTGCACCTTTCAGTCCCCTTGCTTTGCCCCAAAAACCATATGCAGACATACTTACAAAGGAAATGTGAGAGAAGACAATCAGATGAGATTAGTATGAAATGGATGAGAGGAGGGATGTTATATAAAGCAGCAATGCAGATTGTTGATGAGATTAGTATTAATGTGTGTGTATGTAGATTGTTGATGCTATGTAGTTGAGGAATGCAATTTTATTGTTTGATTGTTGTAGTGATATTGCACAGGAAGCAATTGTGTTGAACCAATGATTGTAATGGCATGTATTGGATAAATGTCAATTAATTCTATATGCTTTGATGGAACAATTCTATGGTGATTATCTGGAGAATTATGCTACTGTTCATGACTTTTTTTGTCATTCATGTATGTCTGGATTAAATTTTGTGACGTTGCAAATATATTCATGATGAATAATTTCGTCATAAATTACACGTCCTGGACCACATAACGGTGTCATCATAGAAAATATTTTATGACACTAAGTAAATCGTCATAAATATTATTATATGACGATCTGTTATTCGTCATAAATGTGTACTATTTTATGACGATTTTCCAATGATCGTCACTAAGAACATTCTATGACGCAGAATCTGTGACGATCCGAGTGACGCAAGAAAATCGTCACTATTATGCTTTTATGACAAAAATCCATGATTTTGTGACAAATACGTATCATCACCGATGCTCAAATTTCTTGTAGTGTGCTATCGCTAAATAGTTAGGCGACAGCACCTGTCGTCCGATCATTGGGCGACTGTATCCATGTCGCCCAACGGTATAGCTACTGTCTGCGTGTCGCTCGGTCGTTGGGCGACAGAGTTCGGTCGTCCAATGGTTCGGCTATAGTAAGTTACTTTTGTAAAAATGAAAACGTGGGTATAATTTTATATTTTCGAATAAAAAAGGTTTATTTTTTAAAAAAAATCCGTGGAGTTGCAAAGGTTACGAACAGTTTAATCTCTACACCGTGCAGATGTCCAGATATTTAGCGCACCTGGAAGGAATTGGGCCTGGCATCTTTGGGCGGCTAGCTTCTCGTCACTGCTAGGGGTGGAAACGGATCGAATACGATCGAATAGTCTCAAATACGAATATAAATCCATATTTTTAAAACAAATATGAATACGAATTCGAATATTCTCAAATACGGATACGAATATTCTCGAATACGAATGCTGATATTTTCGAATACAGATTTTCTCGGATACGAATATCGGATAAAACGGACTCCTAGCGGTTTTGCCGATTTGTCACTGGTTTTTGACCGCCTAAACTCAAATTTTGAATCACAAAATTCGTACGGATTTTTCATGGGTTCTAGAAACGGATTGAATATGAATCGAATAGTCTCGAATACGAATGCGAATACGAATATTCTCAAATACGAATACGAATATTTTCGAATAGGGATTTTGCTTATCACATTCGTGTTTTCTCGGATACGAATATCGGATAAAACAAATTATCTGTTACCGTTTTCCACCCTAGTCACTGCATTGCATACATGATCATTCATCAATAAGATGTGCTATGCTTTTTTTTCCGCAGAAAGAATACGTGCTATATATATGCATGTTACTTTGCTGGAGTTTTTCTAGACACATCCAATAAATCTGCCAGACTGCACTGATATATATTCACAGAAAATATAGAAAAATCGGAGTCAAAACTGATAGGGTCCCAAACTAATTGCATGCTTGCTTATGGGGGTGCGCGAGAGGCCGTCTTAGGCTGCCAAGCGTAAGCACGTATTTCCCATCACACTACGCCCAATTAAGGCGAAAGCAATCGGCCCAAACGTGTGAAAGCCATGGCCCATACTGCATTAACCTAGATCTGGGCTTCAGGGGGGCCGTGCCGCCAAGGACTTGGGCCAAGGCCCATATTGCTGAATGATGTACCGTCTCACGTGTGCACCCTCTGCTTTATATATTTTTGTCGGACGCAACTACAGCGTTTTTAGAGCAACTCTAGCAGACCCCCTACTTGAGCCATCAAATCTCATATTTGAGAGTCAAAGCAAAAAATGAAACTCCAACAGGCCCCCTACTTGGCTCTCAAAAATAAGAGGCCTCTCAAATGAGGCATCCAAGCCCTCATTCCTAGGGGCCGTGCACCTGGCTCTCATCCTACGGTTTTTATCCCGCGCCAGTGAAAAATCTGCCCCGCGCTCTGCCAAAATCGCCCGCCGCCCCTCTGCCCCCGTCCCGCTAGATTCCCCCGCCGCCCCTGCGCACCCCGTCCCACCCCTCCTGCCGTCGTCCCGCCCCTCCTGCCGCCGTCCCGCCAGATCCCCCGTCGCCCCCGCGCGCCCCCGTCCCGCTCCTCCTGCCGCCGTCCCGCCAGATCCCCCGCCGGCCCCGCGCTCCCCCGTTCCGCCCCTCCTTCCGCCATCCTGCCAGATCCCCGCCGCCCCCACGCGCCCCCGTTCCGCCCCTCCTGCCGCCGTCCCGCCAGATCCCCGCCGCCCCCGCGCGCCCCCGTCCCGCCCCTCTTGCCGCCGTCCCGCCAGATCCCCCACCGCCCCCGCTCCCCCCCGTCCTGTCAGATCCCCCGCCGCCCCCGCGCCCCCCGTCCTGTGAGATCCCCCGCCGCCCCCGCGCGCCCCCGTCCTGGCCCTCCTGCCCCCGTCCGGCGATCAAGGTACCTGATGGTTAAACCTTCTGGATCAGCAAATGCTTTTCTGAATAGGATTTCAATTCTCAATAGCAATTGTAACTTGTAACTTGTAAACTCCTGAATAGATTTTAAATAGCAAATAGGCACTGTGATATGTCTGTGATCTTGTGTTTGAAACTCAGAATGAGAAATTTGATCCAAATAGGCACTGTGCGCTATTCCAAATTCCTGATCCTCCAAAACCGTCAGGGACTGTTGCAGCTGTTGTAAAGGTATGCCTTTCCAATCACTTTGCCTGGGATATATATGACAGTTATATCATATTTTAGAAGTTGGTTTGCAATTTTACATTATATTTGTAGGAGCTTGTTTGACAAGTAGCTTGTGTGTATGAGACATGGATAGAGCTATATGTATGCATTATTCAAAAAACCAGAACAGGCCAATGATAATCAGTGGGTTGTGAGCAGAATGTATCTTGCAGAGTATATGACTTGTATCATCTAGTTCCTTGGAGAGTGGGTACAATGACAGAAATGTTCTGAGCATATCTTGCAGAGTATATGACTTGTATCAACTATACAACTATACATTCATCATGAATGGGAAAAAAAGGTAGATAGATTTATAAGGGGAATTCTGTCCAGCACTTTGCAATTATGTCCAACACTTTGCAATTCTGTCCAGTCCTACTTCTGTCCATCCCTTTGCAATTCTGTCCAGCCCTACTTCTGTCCAGCACTTTGCAATTGTACATATCAAAATGCCTTTGCAATTGTTTGTGATTATGTTTAATTAGATTGTGGTGTTCATAAGTTATTATTTGTTTTTGCCAAATGATAAACATAGTTGAGCCCACTCCTCAGCTTCATTGGCTTTCCAGTGTTTTGCAATGTTGTCTGAGAGTAACATCATCACATATGATTGATCCAAATCCACAGCTTGAGATATGTCGCAAGGAGGTCAGTGGTCAAGGATGATGTCCAATGAGATTGGGATTGATGATATTGATATTTCACCAATTGGTACGCAATCAATTGTGTCTCAACCAATTGCTAGTGAACCTAATGCATCCAAAAAGAAGCCAATCCGTGCTGCCAACTACTCTCAGCAAGAGGATCTCCAGCTATGTGAGTCATGGGAGAATATTACCATGGATCCTATTACTGCAAATGAGCAACCTGGTTCAGCATATTGGAAGCGAATTCATGATAACTACCACGCAAACAAGAAATTTGAATCTAGTAGGACTACCAGCTCTCTTGAGCATCGGTGGGGCATAATTTACAAGGAGTTGCAGAAGTTTCAGGGCTATTTTGAAGAAGTTGAGCGTCGGCATCCTAGCGGTGTGCCTTTCCAGGAACATGTAAGAAATCCTTTCATATTGACCATTACTATGAATCAATTCATTAATATACCAAAAATGCTGACTCACATATGTCTTTGCTTTCAGGTGTTGGAAGCACAAACTATATATGTAGACAAGGAGCCAACCAAGAAGGGTTTCTCTTTCTATCACTGTTGGTTGAAGGTTAGGCATTGCCCCAAGTTCACGGCTCTTCTGCCCTCCAAAAGGCCTAGGACAAGCAACTCAACACCAATTGATGTTCCTGATCAAGAAGAAGATGATAGTGGCAAGAGCCAAACTCCTGACTCATCCATGCCTAGTGCAAAAAGGCCTATGGGGAGGAAGCAAGCAAAGGAGAAGGTGAAAGGGGGAGGGGAAGAATCTAAGTATGCAGGGATGCTTGAGAAATTGCTTATGGAAAAAGAAAAAATTAGAGAAGATAGATGGCACGAGACCAAGATGATGCAAGAGCGCAAGGCATCGATTGAGGAGCGCAAGGTTGCAAATGAGGAGAGAAAGTTGATGTGGGAGCAAGAACAGAAGATTATGTTTTGTGATCTCAACACATTGGACCCCGATGTAAAGGCATATGTGATAGCAATGAGGGCTCAGCTTGCAGCTCAAAGGATGGCGGCCTTCAATAGTGGTTTGGGTGGTAGCAACGATGGCAGTGGAGAGTCTGGTGGCGGAGAAGAGATTTGAGACATCGATGTTTGTTTTGGTTTATTACTATGCATGCTCTATGGATGTTTATGTTGATTTCTATGTATGGTTGATGACTATTTAATTTAGTTGATGGGAGTGGACTATGTATGGTTGATGACTATTTAATCTAGTTGATAGGAGTGAACTATGTTGGTTCTTATTATTTCCCTTATTGTGCTGTGCATGGTTGAATTTGTTCCATTCTCTATGTAGGTCCTTTAAAAAAATATTATGTTGTCCATGGTTCATTTGTTTACTCAAAATTCAGTGATGTACTGCAGATGGTGTTTATCGATGATGATGATGATTTTCTTGAGCAATGGTGGGAGGAAGAGGAATCAGACGATGATGATTTGGCTGCGGCTGTGCTCATTCTTGCTGATGCTGAAGAAAGGGAACACAAGAAGGCTTGGGGTGGTTCGGTGCCTGGTCGTCAAGTGGTACCACGAGACATCCATGCTGGGAACCTGCGCATTGTGGCAGATTATTTTGCAGACCCCCCAGTTTACAATGACAAGTTCTTCCGGAGACAGTTTAGAATGTCAAAGGCATTGTTTTTGAGAATTGTTGAAGGGGTGGAGACACATGATGATTATTTCAGGCAAAGGACAAATGCAGCAGGATTGCTTGGAGCCACCGCCCTTCAGAAGGTGGTTGGATCTTTTAGGATGCTAGCATATGATGTTCCTGCAGATTCCATGGATGAGGTTGTGAGAATTGCAGAGAGTACTATGATTGAGGCCTTCCATCACTTTGTAAAAGCTGTGGTTGAGGTTTTTGGTGAACAATACTTGAGGCCACCTACTATTGAGGATACTGCAAGATTGATGGAGATAAATAACAAGAGGGGTTGGCCAGGTATGCTTGGATGCATTGACTGTATGCATTGGAGGTGGAAGAATTGCCCAACTGCATGGAAAGGGATGTACTCGGGACATGTGGATGGACCAACCATGATACTAGAAGCTGTTGCATCAGAGGATTTGTGGATTTGGCATTCATTTTTTGGATTGCCTGGATCACTTAATGATATCAATGTTCTGAAGAGGTCCCCTCTATTTCAGCGGCTAACTTCAGGAACTTCACCTGCTATTGAGTATATGGTGAATGGCAACAAGTACACCATGGGTTATTATTTGGCAGATGGGATCTATCCATCATGGGCTACATTTCTGAAGAGCTACAGAAACCCACAAGGTAACAAGAAATGTCATTTCACAAAAGCTCAAGAAGCGGTAAGGAAGGATGTTGAGAGAGCATTTGGTGTGTTGCAATCACGCTTTGCCATGATTAGAGGTCCTGCAAGATTTTGGAATAAGGAGACACTATGGTATATAATGACAGCATGTGTGATCATGCATAATATGATAATTGAGAATGAGCGAGATGCAGATGATGTTGGGGGCTATGACTATGATCAAGATGGAGGTGAGGAGCTGAGGGAGGAGGAATACCAACGCCGCAATCCACTTGTGTTGTCGGAGTTTCTCAAGATACACAGGGAGATTGAAGATAGACAGGGACATGAGAAACTCCGCGACGATCTTGTGGAACATTTGTGGGCGATACATAGCGCTAGCTAGTTGTTTAATTATTTTCGTAGACTTCATTTTATATGTTATGATGGATTATATCAGTTTATTTGATGTTATGTGATGAACTTTGTGCTTTCAATTTAAATTCGGAACAAATTTAAATTTAAATTTGAATATTCGTATTTGAATTCATAAATTTAAATATTGTCCCTCATTGCGAAATCATAAATATTTTATTGTTTATTGTGCTTTTGTCCCATACATATGCATAGATGGTGAAGAAATAGTGGAAATTGAGAAATAGGAGCCCTGTTTTGAGAGCCCCTGCTGGAGTGCAGCCCCAAAAACAGGGCTCTCAAAAATAGGGGGGCCTCTCAAAACAAAAGTAGGGGCCCTGATTTGAGGGCTATTGCTGGAGTTGCTCTTATGTGCGCTATAGTCTTATCGCGCTCTCCTACCTCGACATATGCAGCCCACTCGTTTGGCAATGCTTCTCTCGTTTGTGCACACGGCTTCACCCCTATCTAAACCGTTAGCCCAAAACATGTGTGGCCCGGGCATCCACCTCACGCTTTCTTTTTACCGAGCGTGCACATCCCACCACTATTCTGCCTGTTCTTTTGTGGTTATGGTTTGTGACTTTTGACTGCGGTTTGTGATTTTTAGTTGTTCATGTAAGATATTACAGAGTAACTGAAATTCACGTGCGGCTTTTACCGATATAAATGAAATCGTTATAGTATGTACTACAATAAACTAGTAGATCCTATCTTAAAAAAACTTCGTTTAAAAGCTAATTTCTTTAAAAAACTAAAATTTAAAATCAAAAGCTACAAAAGATCATCCCCTATTTAGCTTCCGTGAGTCTTCTGCCCTTTTACAATGTACGGCCATCCGGACCCACCACTTAATTATCTTACGGCTCAAAACGCATGGCCCATGCAGCGCATCTATGATGCATGTCTCCATATACCCCCAGGTGAATGTCAGTTGCAATTTACCATCAGTAATCAAGTCAACATTCAATAGCACACTAAGTCATCATTACTAGCACACTAAAATTCACCATAAGCCGGTAAATTTACTATTCGTAGCATACTAAGTCCAACATATTTTATCATCATTAGCACACTGAGTCACCATCTCTGGTTCAAAAAATTATCACCCTAAAATTTGAAAAATACACTATTCAGATGTATTTGTTTAACACACATGCATGGCATCTTTCATGAGAATGTAACAAAAAATATCATCAGTATATAATATGGACAAATTATCACCCTAAAGTTCAAAAATACATAACATTTATGGAATAATCATATAAATATTTGGTCTTATATTCATAGCATTTACCACTAAATTATGTCATGTAACTTAAGAAATTCAAAAACACAACTAAAAAAATAAAAGTTATCATATGAATTTTAATAAATTATCAGACGAAAGTCACATAAATTATCATCCGTTAGACCCTAAGTTATTACTAATAACTTAACAAATCACCAACATAAATTTAGAATTACCATCAATTTATGAATTTGAGAAAAATTTAGGAATTAGCTAATTCAAATCCTATGTTACCATTATAGTTTTAAGATATTATCACCATTAGTTCAAAATTACCATAACTTCTATAAGTTTGAAATATTTTAAAACTTACCATCAATTGCACTAAAGTTACCGTCAGCTGCACTCTAAGTTATCATATCTATTTTTATAAATTACTATCCTATTTTATGAATTTACCATTATTTTATGGTATCATCACTTTTAACCCAAAAATAAACCCAATCCTTTAAAACTTAGCATGAGTTTGGTCCTAACTTATTAGCTACAGTTTTAATAAGCTACCATTCTAATTAAGTTTCAAAATTATCATTATTTTTAATTAAACAATAAAATTACCATCCATTTGCACCCTAAGTTACTATCTATATTTTTGATAAATTATTAGCCTAAAAACCATTTAGATCAAGAACTCACACATCGCAAGTCATCATTTTGGATGCATGGAGCTAGCTCTGATTGACGACTAACGAACTAACTAGTGCTGACAATCATTCATGTTTCTCATGCATACTACTAACTTACATGATGATTGATATATGCATGCATATTGATCAGAGTTGCCGTCGAGAAGTTTCATTGATTAATCTTTTTCAATTATATACTGTGTTATTCGGTCTTTTCTGCCTCTGCTTTTGCCACGTCTAATGCACTGGCTTATTTGACTTTGTGTGTTCGAGGAGACGTGGCTAGCACTTGCATTACTATTTGCTACACCAGAGGCTGACCTATCACTGGAGCGTGGTCCTGGACGTGTATTGGCCGTGTATCGGGAAGCAACGTCTATATCGTGCGGTGGAGAAAATGATGCGCACTAGCTCTGTAGCGTGGCTAGTAGCTCCAACTTGCAACAACGAAAGCAACAACTCACAATTGCAAAAAAAAAAAAAAAAACCCCTAAGAACATGCAAAGCCCCGATGTCGGACTGACCGCTCTCATGCTTCTTGTCTGAAATTTCAGCATAACTTTAAATCCACAAATTGACCTAACTTTTGATCCAAAGTTCCAAAATGATCTTGATGAGTTATAAGATATCCCAACAAACCAAAACACGACAAGAAATAAGCTAGAAACAAGTGGAATCAAGAAACCTCAAATCCAACTCAAGAAGGCAAGAAAACTAAACAAGTACACAAGAGAGATATAATGAGCAAGTTTGATATTCTATTACCACGTTGAGATGAAAGATTACAATCACTTAGCCGGAGGACAAAGCCCCAAGGGCCAGTTTCAGGCACTCCTCTTAAACCCTAATTTCTCTCAAGTTGGCATGAGTGCTATCGCTCCTATCCTCTTTCTCTCTCTACTCCCCTTTTATAGTGGAGGCTAACAATAGAACCCTAATCCTAGCAAAGTGGATTTTGTCCACTACACACAAATGGGAGCCTATTAACCCATTAGCCACACATATTTTTCACTCACTTTTCAAAGCGTCGTCTTGAACTTTGGCTTCAACAGCCCAATTCTATCATGCCTTACCGTCCTTGGAAATTTTTGACTTAATCGGCTTAGGCCTCTGCCATGGTTTCACTCACTTTTCCGGTTTTGAGCAAATGATAATAATGCCCCTCAACCAACTTGTCGCTTTTCTTTGTTTCAAAGTATCACATATACTTCATCATCTTTTATATGATCCCAATGACTTGCTGCCAAGAGGATGCCATCAAACCGTCCTTGCTTACAAACAGATCCATCGCTTGGTGCACCATATGTTTCGCTTGACCTTGACCACTTGTGTCTTTCATGGTCCTTATTCATCTTGCGGCTTGGCTAAGTTTAACCGTCCCACTCGGCCTCTTGGTTTTCTCAACCAAGTCCCGTTCTACCTCACCGTTAAGCATAATTGTTTTGAAAACTACGTGCACAACAATAGATACTGCATCAGGATTTTTTTATTGAAGGGAATTTTTCTAAAGAAAAACCAACAGAAACGTTGTGCCAAGTGTTTTTTTTTTGTATCTTATGCTATCAGTTTCATGGTGATGTCTGTGATTTAAAGAGCATTGTTCGGTTGTCCCTGCTGTGCTAGTGTGCTACATCATTATCAACGAGGGTTATAAACATCTGAGAAAACCATCTTATGCTGCCAATAATGCTAATATCATATCGGTATTGATTTGGCGATTCTGGCCCTTGGTACGCCAAGTCGATGTTACTCTTGGAATCTGGATGCGTTTTACTTCAGTGATGAAAATACGCCTCTTCACTAAATCGTCCTATGCAGTCAATGTTATCTATCTGCTGTTTTTTAAAAGCATTATCTATATTGCTGTCGATTGTTGTCACTACTATAAAATAAGTTATACTAGACGTCTCATCACAGACGGTTCATGGGGAACCGTCTGTGCTGTTATTATCACAGACGATTTTACAGGAGTGATTGTTTGCCATCTATGATGAGCCACTATCATAGGCAATTCATGTTAATAACCGTCTATGATAGTTCACAGATGGTTATTAATACAAACCGTCTGTGATAGTTGAAGATATCACAAACAATTCATATTAAAAACCGTCTGTGATAGTTCACAGACGGTTATTAATACGAACCATCTATGCTAATTATGTATTACAGACGGTTTATAGTTGGATGTGTCTGGGATACGCCGTGTTATTAATTAATATCAAGCCAGACCAGTTCCGACAGATCTATCTTTATTGTGCTGCATTGAAGGAGGCGGCCAGCTTTGGGGAAGTATATCGATTGTAAATCTAGCTGCTTATAGATCAATTTGTTCTAGGTGATTAGATGTTAGGATTTATTTTTAATTTATATGCCTTGGTAGTTTGTTGCAATTTAAGAATGGATCAGTACTTCTAGTTTACTTTAACATATTAATTCTTGCTTGATATATTTTGCTTCATGATAGTACATAGCTGGCTAGCTATAGTGGAATTAATAATCTAAGTCGACTCTAATTTGTTACATGCATAGTGTAGATTGATCGAAACTGGATGTACGTTGAGAATCGTATAAGTGAAGAGTACATTAATGGCATGTCTGCTTTTAGAAGAGCGGCCGAGCAGGATATATTGAAGAAGAGGATGTAATATATGTACTGTGTATGCATTGATTGCAATAATATGAAGATATTTACCAATTCAGCGTAGATCGAAACTCATTTGATTCGAAAGGTTTTCAAAAAGGGGTATACATGTTGGACCAGTCATGGTGAAGAGAAGATTATACAGGAAGGTATCGAGGGAGACAACGATATGCCAGTTGCGGACTGTGCTTTCGATGAGGATAGGTCATATGATGACAATCTGGATCTGATGTTACGCGATGCGAAAGAAAACTATAATGAGAGAAAGTTTGGTAAATTTGAAGGCTTGACAGAGGACCTGGAGAAACCTTTGTTCCTAGGTTACAAGCTGCAATACACATGGTTGTCATTTGTTCTTGAACTGCTGAATTGAAGGCAAACAATGGTTAGTCTGACAAGAGTTTCACGGTGTTGTTAGGTCTTCTAGTGAACATTCAATCTTGACAAACTCATTGAAATTCGAGAAAAGCTCTCCCAATTCTTGATATCGGAGGTCACAAATAAGACTGGAGAGTTCTACTCCAGCGATGAAGATTAGATGTTGAAATATTTAATACAATTGTAATCACTCAATTGTGCTTAATCAAACAATTTATTGAAATGTACTTCATTTAGTTGTTTAATTCATTTGTGAGATCTGTGTAATAATTATCGTGTGCTATATATGTAATATGTTTGCTTGTTTTCAGAGGGTATGACTAGCATTTTCTGTGGCTAGCCGAAAAACAGGAAATAATATATATATATATTTAAATAGCTATCATAGATGGTTTGTAGCAATAAATCATTTGTGCTATATGAATATCACAGACGGTTTTTGGTATTAGCCATCTGTGATATGTAAGATATCACAGACGGCTATGTTTGAGAACTGTCTGTGATATATGATATATCACAGACGATTTTTGACATTAATGGTCTGTGATAATTAGTATATTACAGACGGCTATAGTTAAGAACTGTTTATGATACTTGATATATCATAGACAATTTTTTTGATAAACCGTCAGTGTTGTAATTATCATAGATGATTTGAGAGCTATTTGTGATAACTACTTATTATCACAGACACAAAAATTCAGACGATTTGATAACTATTTATGATGATACTTATGAACCTTTTGTGATGGTTCTTTCTGTCGTGTATTAAATGTTTAGTCCCTGACGTGCTTGCCGGGGAAGTCGATGCTATTGATTCAGCTTGATATCTACTCTCTAGCAACAATGCAACACAAGCTAATTACATTGATATCATCTCAAGATCTAATATAATAATAAGCTCTCAAAACTTTACATGCCCCTCATTTTAAGGACATTCAGGATTTCAGGTCACACTGTATGTCAGAACTAGTACTACACCAGCTAATCATCTTAGAAAGTGCCTATAATCTGCTGCAAAGAAGTGTATGTGCCGGTGACTGCAACAAACACCCCGAGCAGCAGGATGCCGGTGATCGCCGCGATCTCGGTGCGGCGGATGCCTTCGGCCTTGTAGATCTTCAGGTAGCAGAAGCAGGGGAAGAGGACGGTCGCCATGACGCTGAGGAACGACCCGATGAACGACATGAGGTAGCCGAAGAAGGGCACCGTGGACGCAACCAGCACCGTGCTGACAAGGACCATGGTGCTGATCACCACCCTCGCCCACCCGCGGCCCAGGAGCGAGAACCTCTCCTCGATCGCCGCCGTGATCGGCGCGACGAGGAGCGCGTACTTCGCCAGCGGGTTGATAAGAGTCATCACGATGGCGATCTTGGTGTACAGCTTCCCGGTTGGAATATTCAGTGTCACCTGTGACTGCACGTCGTCTCCATAGATCAAGTAGCCTAGCACTGCCGTGAGTCCATAGTTCACGCTGCAGAGCACAGACGACATCAACAGAACCTGCAATTGAGCAACACATACAGATCAGCCATCGGTGTAATCGTGTACAACAGTTCAACTGACCAAGCACTCATGTAATTAAGTACTAGCTTTAGTTAATTTGTACCTTGGAGAAGTGTTTGTTGTTCTTCATGGACGAGTATATCGTCGGGAAGACGGCGTGGCCGGTGAAGCAGACGAAGTACAGGCCAAGGGCGGTGGGCAGGCCGGTCAGGTTCAGGACATTGCTGCTCCTGTGAAGCCCGGTCTCGTCTAAGCCGGCCCAGACCAGCGACGCCGTCAAGGCCGCCGACGCAACGAGCCCGACCGCGGACACATAGGCGAGCATGCCGAGGTTTTTGAACCAGGTGGTGGGCAGTATGACGGCAGCGGCCAGGACAATGAAGAGCTGCTTCCCATGCAGCTGGTAACCCAAGAGCTCAATGCTCGTGCCGGGGAATAGCTTGTCGAGGTTGTCGCCCTCGAGGACGAGGAAGCTGACGGCGACGAGGTAGAGCTCGACGTACATGAAGAAGGCGATGGTTCTCCGGCCGGCGGAGCCGAAGGCGAACTGGCCTATGTCGGGGTAGCTGGTGATGGAGCCGTCGGCGCGCATGCAGCGCTCGATGAGCGTGCCGGTGTAGTAGCAGATGGCGCCGACGACGGCGAAGAGCGCCAGGCTGAGCCAACCGCCCTGCGACACCGCGTACGGCATCGACAGCACTCCAATACCTGAACAAATATGTATGTAATTTTGTTATTAGCTCCGTGTGTATCTAATTGCAGAGTCGACACAAATTATTAGCTATATGTTTATGTGAGACGTGCCTGAGACAGCGTTGGTGAGGTTAAGGCACGTCCTGGAGAAAGAAGCGCCGGTGCGGTAAGAAGGGAGCTGCGCCTCGAGGTCGTCGGCGAGATCAGCTTCTTTCCCCGGGAGGAGAGGCTCGGCGAGGGGGCTCGCCTGTGCAGCCGCCGCCGCCGCAATTATATTTTGATCTTCCATTCGAGTGGATGTAACTGATCCTTCGGAGAGTGTGATGCGTTGGGTAGCTACCTAGCTTAGTAGCTTCTATGATGACTACAAGGCTCAGCTTGCTGGAACCAAGCCTGACTGCTGAGCTATATATATAGTGCAGCGTTAGTGTGGTTCTGCTCTCGGAGTCTCACTTCAGTGGCCGAGTAACCGAGGAAGGTTCCAACCTCATTCTAAGGGTTTGTTCTAAAGTAGTAGTGGTTTTTAGCTTTTATTTGAAACAGTACCGTAGTTTCTATTAACTTTTTCTGATATATTTAATTAAAAAAGTAAAAAGAGAGTAAAAGATGTTATTATATCTCACGAACAGTGTAAAAAAGTTACATTAAAAAACACTTTTAAACGGCTTTTAAAAGTTAGAAGTTATCACTGTGGGAGTCCTAATTCCGCTTACTAAATGCCTGGAATTCTAATGGCCTAGTAGGTCACCCGGTTCAATTATTGACTACCTGCATATGCAGTAGTCCGCAAGCGACGGACGCGGACGTACGACCGAGCAGGAGTAGAGCAGAGCACTCAGGTGACACAACATGAATATTCTAACAGAAAAAAAATGTGAAAGCCGTGGCCTGCAGCGTGAGCGAGCGTGTGGGCGTCAATCGGTTAACGAGTGGACCCTGGTTAATTTTATTGGGCCGCAGGATTTTTGGGCCATTCATGTGATGACTCGTGAGTCACGTGCTGGCGTGGATAGATGTCCTTCTCCCGTTGCGTGGAAACTGTGCGTTTTATTATGTAGTGGATAGATGTCCTTCTCCCCGTTGTGCGAAAACCGTGCGTTTTACTTGTAGTACTGTATAACCACTGTACCGTACAAGTGGTCAGCAACTAGTCAGAGCGTCTCTAATAGTATTACTTTAGTGTACAAGTGGTCAGCAACTAGTCAGAGCGTCTCTAATAGTATTACTTTAGTTGTACTACGCCAGTAAATTATTATGTAAAAAAGAGAAGAGGTGATAAAAGATAATATGTTATATATTATGTAAAAGACAATTTGAGCATACAAATCAAAGTAAATGGTAATGAAGTGTGGGAGAGAAATATAATAAAAATAATATAAAATATGTAGAAAAAATTAATTTTAAAGATGAACTGTAGAAGATATTATCTTTAGTGCTGTCTTTAAATAAGGTAAAAGTTTTAAAGACAATCATCTTAAAACATGTACTTACCTTAATTGAATAGTACAATTAACTAGCTTGATGATGAGTTATCTCTCGGGTTTGCAGCAGCTGCTGGTTTTTCCTTTGAAGGGTGTTGCTAGTTAACTAGCTAGCTTGGAAATAAACGGTCAGTGTAAGCATGCTACGTACTGTGCCGCCAGTGGCAGTTCAACCAGGGAGGCTACCGCACGCCGGTTTGAGTTCGACATTTGAACAAGGCTGCACTTCCAGCTTCCAAGTGGTAGTCTCCTTCTGGAACAAGGAATTCTTATGTCTCAATGCTCAGTCTGACGATAGTTTGTCTTTTTTTATTATAATTAGTTTATTTTTCATTATATCTGATGTTGATTTATTTGGTGTAATTAAATTTTAAAAAATTAAAAATACAAAAAACAGGTTGGCCCATCATAGATAATGTGAAGGAATACAAGAAAAAAAGACAAAAAAGCCAGAAAAAGATGAAATTAAGGAACGGTGAATTAAAAGCCAAAAGTCAGAAGCTGAAACTGAAACAATCAGGGCCAAGCGCGCACAATTACTCTGTCACCATGTCCCCCGTTTCTTGGGGTGGGGAATGGATACGAATTATCTGTATTATCCAGTTACCGTATTCAATAGGATACAAATACAATATATATTTTTTCATCTAATTGACAATTTCTCTTTTGTTTATATTCGTAGTATTCGAATTCACATACAAAATATAGATACGAATATGGTATGGACTTTTATTACCATCCAAAATATTTTTTTATCCGGACTATTCATATTTGACGAAGCTATATACATATTTTATTGCAATATAACTAATTAGTTGGACAAGATTTTTTAATTCAATGTTAATTCATATTTCTTTAGGTGAAGTAAATGAATTAGAATGATTAAATGTGACTATATGAGAATAAAATGTCATTAATATCTTCATACTACCAAGTTATGAGATATTCGAATTTGACCGAATTAAGTAGATATTTGATTCGAATTTGTATTTGTTACAATATTTGATTCGTATTTGTATTTAAGAATATTTGAATTTGTTTTTATATTTGTAGGTTATTGTCTAGTTAAGCACTCTAATTTTGAAGTAAACGGTCAGTGTAAGCATGCTACTGTTCTGCCGCGGTAGTTTAACTTGGAAGGTTAAGACTTGACTTCCAACATCCGAGTGGCGGAGTCTCCTTCTAGAAGAAGATGTACGAGCGAGCGATCGTCACGTGCTGACGTGCGCCGGTGCGCGCGCAGCCGGTCAAGACACGGTGTGGACTTGGTTCCCTCGGTGAAAACAGATGGGATACAGATTAGATAGTGCTTAAATTATATTTATATTTATATATTTAAATATAAATTGAACATATGTTAGATATGAACACAGATCGAAAAATTGTCAGATATTAATTTAGATCAGATCATACTTAAAATTGGATCAGATTAGACTATTTTTTGGATTCAATAATTTTTTTTATGGTTTTTCATATTTAAAACATGGCACCAAATTACTTTACCATTTTAAATTGATAAATAGGTGATTCTAACATGTAACTGTGCATTAAATGTTGATATCAACGAATGAATTATTTATCTCACGTATTTATATAATGCCGCTTTTGAGGATAACTTCATATCCTATGGCACAATGAACTTTAACAAATTGACACCGATTTTACAGTAATATTTATGCCTATTTTCTCTAGTTTATCACGTAATCATTGATTATGGTGCTATTTTTATCACTAATCATAACTAATTCTAGATATATTACAAATAAATCGGTTATAAACATATCAAATTTGGCTAAAAAGAGTATGCAAAAAGTTTTATTGAGAAGTGTACCAAAATAAAAAAATAAAAAAAAACCAAATTAGAGTTTACCATAACGATGGACTCGTTGAGATAATCGAAATGCATATATAATATACCTAATTTGGAGGTCAAATGCAAAAGATGTGTATTATCTAGATGCGGCTAACATATCTGCCAAATCCAGATATCCGACTCTAGATCTTATTCGGATATCCGGTTCTGAATCCGCATCAGTCCATACCGAATTCACATTCGATATCTGAGCCTTTGTCAGTTTAACATCCAAATTTAGATATGTTTTCTATTCGGATTTTCTGGATTCGACAAATCCGAGCTCGATAGTTGGATAATACGACTGAATTTGGATCCATTTTCACTCCTAGTTTCCCATGATTTGTGGCTGTGCGTTTTTGTGTGTTCTGTATGTGTCGTACGGAGGAGGAGAAAGCAGCCGGTTGATCTGCAGTCGACAAAAACAACTTCTATTTCCTGTTTGAAATGTAGAATTTTTTCTGATTAAAAATTAGATTGTCTTCGATAAAATTTCTACGTTTTCTAGATTGTCTTCGATAAAATTTCTACGTTTTCAAACGGAGCCTTATCTACATTAATTAATTGGATACAATAACTGTGTTCTTCCTCGCTGAAAAAAAAGTGGCTTTGATGTGTTGAGGATGAGTGCTGTAGGGTTTGGAAGTGAACCGTCGGTCAGTTCAAGCGTGCTGCTGGTGGCATATGCGGTTCGACTTGACAAGGCAGGCCGCAGGCGGCTGCGTCTACCATTAAGACTGGACTTCCGGCTTCCAAGTTGCCTCTTCGGATGTTCCAGTTCTTCTTTTGGAAAACTTTTTTTCCCCACTGAATAATAGCGGCTGCATCTACCGTTGAGAAGACTGGACATCCGGCTTCCATGTAGCCTGTTCTGATGTTCCTGTTCTTCTGAAAAACTTTTTCCCCGCTGAATAATAGCGGCACTACTGCACTGTATGAACATAAATCCCTGTTTTCGTTTTCGCGTGTACGTTCTTTGGTTCGTAGGCGTGCACGTCTCGGTGAGCCGTTTGGATCAGGAGTAGACCATCTGAAACATCCATGCGTGGCGAATCGAGGAGGGATGACATCATCCATTTTTTGCTGTGTAAGACTGGCTAATACAGAAATACAACATGCGTACAGGATGTTAGGCCTCACTCATTTGTTTAGTCCCACTTCCCTCTTCTCATGTCTTCTTAGTCTCACTGTCTGCACAAGATGCTGGGCCCTACTCATTTATTTAGCCCCACTTTTCCCTTCTCAGGGCATCTCCAACAGTATGAGCTAGTTACTAGCTCTAAGACAACTTCTCCAATAGTACTAACTTTAGCACATAGCTCATAACATAAATAGCCTCACATGACACTCTCACATAATCTTGGAATGTGTGTATGAGACTAGCTCTTGATCAAGAGATAGCTTTTCTCTCTCTTCTATTAAAATATGAAATAATATACTTAGAGCTAGCTCATAAGTCACTGTTGGAGATGCTCTCATGTCACTCTCATCTCACTGTCTCTTGCATTAATATTTCCATGGAAAAATTGTAGCCAACTTCCTCTACTACTATTCAAGCTCTGTTAGTTGGGCCTCATTGTTGGTATGTGGCAACACAAGCCAAGCTACCAAAGCGGCGAACCTTAGATGAGGCGACATAAACTGCCATGACGGTGGGGTAGTGCTGACCAACGCAACTGAATCAAGGAGCTACAGAATCTTTGGTTTGGGATTTTAATAATTTTGCTTTCAAGGTTATCCCAACTTGCTTTCAGATTTATACTAATTTGGTTTTTTTCGAAGGGTTTTCTTCGTAAGATTTTTGCATTGCCCTTTTGCTTTAGAAATTATCTTGAATTTGCTCGTAGAATTATGCTGATTTGCTCTCAAGTTTATCCTAAATTTGCTTTCAAACTTATCATGAATCTGCTGTCGACTTAATCTTGAATTTGCTCTTAGAATTTTGCCAATTTGCTCTAAACTTGTCTTGAATTTGCTCTATGAATTATTCTGGTTTACTCTCGAACTTATACTGATTTGCTCTAAATATTATCCTAAATTTGTTTTGAAATCGTGGACTGGGTAAACAAGATGGGTGGTGCATTGAGAGGTGGGCCTTTGATGGGCCCTAGACGTGTGTGGAGTGCGTGGAAGAAAACACGTGACTCAAGCGTCCGTGCAGAAGAAATTGATTATTTTGGCTCACTGTGAGTTAGACAAGCGTATTTTTTGTCGTCTAGCTACATATAGGTGTGCGATGGACATGACAGGGGATGTACGGCCGGATTGTAGCTACGTTCCTATTTGAATATGGTTCAGGTTCAGATTACGAGTCAGATTCAGATTAGCCGCCTGATGTCGCCGTACACTATACTAAAGTAACAAACTTCTCTGCATCTTCTTCCTAATTACATGCTAGTATAAACAACAGGAATTCAGGAAATAGACTCTTTCTGTTTTAGCTTTGTCTCCGAATCACTCAGTTATTCGGTTGCCGTTTTCGTGATTTGTATTCCAGCTCTTGCTGTTGTACTATAGCCGATCCGGCAATACCATATATACGAAGCACGACCAGGCTGTTTGCCTTGTGCTGTGTTCTTCCCACTCAGAATTCTTCTTCTCTAGTTTTTCATGGTATCAGAACTAGTATCCATTACTAGCATGACTACCTCGGGTTCTTCCTCCACTGCAATCTCTTCCTCTAGCACCTCGGTTGGCATCTTGCCGACGCCAGGTCACTACATCAGTCTCAAGCTAACACAAAAGAATTACTTGCTTTGGAAGGCTTAGTTCCTGCTGTATCTTCAAAGTCATCAACATGTAGGATACGTCAACAACACTACTAAGTGCCCTGCAGCAACCATTGTCAAAGCTGATGAGGTTGGCGCGGCAACGACACTACTGAATCCTGAGTACTAAACCTGTCTCCAGCAAGACCAGGCAATGCCGAGTGCGCTACTCTCTTCACTTTCCAAGGGCATAGTTGGTCATGTTCTCTTCTTGGAGACGTCACGAGAGGTGTGGGATGTGTTGGAGATAATGTTCTCACAATCTAGCACTTGATTGATGCAGCTACAAGTGCAACTCGCCAACATCAAGAAGGACATGGTAGTTACAGAATACTTCAACAAGATTAAAAGCCTTGCTGACACATTAGCCTCGATCGGCCAACTGCTCAAGGATGAGGAGGTGATCTCCTACCTTCTTACCACGCTGGACTCGGAGTATGATCTGCTGGTTAGATCGATAACCACGCGGACAGACTCCATCACACTCAACACCATGTTTGCCCATTTGCTCAACTATGAGATGTGGCTAGAAAATCGCTATCCTAGTGTACTAATTGAGGAGCATTCGACACACTTTGCTGGGCATAGCAATAGATCGGTGCTGCACAATAGAGGACGCAACAAAGGACAAGGTGGCACTGTCTCACATTAGCACCAACAGCCACGGCAACATCAGAATTAGCAGAACACCGGCTGGGGCAATCGACCAGTCTATGAACTCTATGGCAAGATGGGTCATGTCGCTACAAGGTGTTATTGGAGGTTCAATCATGCCTTCAAGGTTGACGATGAACGTATTGTTGCTGCTGCTATCACCACTCTAATGTACAACCTTGACCCAAGCTGGTACGTCTACATTGGAGCCACTGATCATCTCACCAATAAGTTGAACAAGCTTGTCATCAAAGAACTGTACAAAGGGAAGGACCATGTACAAACAACGAACCATTCAGGTATGCGCACACTTCATGTTGTCCATTCCAATCTACATACACCCTCACATTCCCTTCAAGTAAAGAGCATTCTTTACGTTTCGCAAGCCACTCATAATCTCTTATCCGTTCAAAAATTCACACGTGACAACAATGTTATTTTCGAATTTTATCCTGGTTTTTTGGTCAAGGATCATGATACGAGGAAGGTTCTTCTTAAAGGTTGATGTTCCGGTGGCATCTACAATCTTGTTGTCACTCCTCTAGTCAAGCAAGTCCTCAACAGTGCTAGAGTTCCTCAAGAATAATGGCACTCACGCCTTGGTCATCCATCCTCCGAAGTAGTCAAGCATGTTCTTCAGAAAAATAGTCTTCCATTTTCATTAGATCCAAATAAATCAGTGTGTGATGTCTGTCAACAAGTAAAGAGTCATCAACTTCCTTACTCACTTTCACATAATATTGCATCTACTCCTCTTGAACTTGTGTACTCTTGTCTAGGGTCCTGCCCAAACATCTTTTGGTGGTTTCAAATATTATGTGAGTTCTATTGATGCTTTTAGCCAATTTACTTGCCTATATCTTCTTAAATCTAAAGCTGATGTCTTTCACACATTCATTCAATTTTAACAACATGTTGAACGACTATTGAATAGGAAGATCATTCACATGCAAACTGGTTGGGGAGGAGAATATAACGAACTCAACTCCTTTTTTTTAGGAAATTGGAATTGGGCACCATGTGTTATGTCCACACACCCATCAACAGAATGGTTTTGCCAAACAGAAACATTGACATGCAGTCGAAATAGGACTAGCTCTACTTTCCCATGCGTCGGTTCCTCTGCTTTTCTAGGACACTACATTCTCCTCGGCAGTCTTCCTCATCAACTAGCTCCTGAGCTGAGTTTCACACCAATAGAAAAACTTCACAGTACAAAACCAGATTATTCCCTCCTTCGAGTATTTGGGTGTGCCTATTGGCCTCATCTTCGCCCTTACAACACCCATAAACTTGCCTTTCATTCCCAACAATGTGTGTTCATGGGTATAGTAACCTTCACAAAGGTTACAAATACTTCCACGCAGAGGGTCATCATAATTAGTTCTAAATCCTTATCATAGACGATTTTGAACTATTTGATTTATCGTATCTATCATAACAAGTGATTATCACATATAGTTTTTGAGCCGTCTGTGATAAGTCATAGATAGATGGTTTGTATAAATAACCATTTATCAAGACCAACAATCACAGATGGTTTTAACCATGAAATCATCTGTGATATGTCAGCCATCACAGACGGTTGTGTTTACGAACTGCTTATGATGGGCTATATATCACAGACGGTTGGTGCACAGAACCGTCTATGATAGAGGTGTTCACAAACGGTTTATATCATAAAACTGTCTGTGATAGTTCGTGCTATACATAGAATTTTTTTGTTTTTCCAGCTAGCCTCAGGAAATGCTAGCATGTCCTCTGAAAGCAATATGTAGATAACAAATACAAGCAAATACACAAAAACGTAGATATATCACAGATACATACATACATATAGCACAGATAAACAAATTTATAGATTGATTATAGATGAATTGTCATAATATTTTTACAACATGTTTATAGATACAGTAAGAAAACATTGTTTGTCAGTAAAAATTTTATTCAGCCTCAGCCAGATGAAACTCTCTTTTTGGGTCAATGACCTCTGTCATTAAGAAGGTGATGAGTTGTTCTCGAATTTTGGAGAGTTCATTCATTTGTACTGTACTTAAATGGATATTGATGCCTTGTCACTAGGAAGAGTAAAGTCATAAGCACTTATATATATATTAATTGATAAATAGAAAAAAAAATTATTGTGAGATTGACAAACCTTTGGATCCTTGGGCTACAACCCATGATTTCTTTCATATGGTGGCAAATATAGAATCCGCATATGTTGTCTTGTAGCTACTAGTGGCATTGCAAAAATAGAATTACATACATAGATTTGTTTAGCTGAGAGGCATTATTATGAAGTATGATATAGGATTATTGCGATGTGTCTCCCTCTTTTGGCAATGTACGTGATGAACGACCGATGTACGTGATTTAAAAAAGTCAGCCTCAGACATTGCAAATGAAGAGTACATAGAGTTATTTATGGATGAAATGAGTTTGCCTGTCAATTAAATGTTACACAAATGTGAAGTCATATTTGCTCTTGATTAGGGAATCAAGGTATATTATCTTGTTCCACTTTGGTACAATGACAATTATAATCTAGTGCCACCTACACATATATGCTATAATAGTCCTTAAAACTAAGTTCGTGTTGCATATGAAGTACAAATTAATGAGTATAGCAATGAGTGAAGCACTTACCCCTGATTGTAGGGTACAAGTATGTACTCCTTGTCATTTTGAGCATGTAGTCCCAGTGTTACATAATCCTCGACATATGATGCATTTTGGTTGATGCATTGCTTATAGATCAAGTGTGGGTTGAAAAAACTGACTAGTTCTTTTCTTCGTTTGGCTTTTAGCATCATGTATCTATACATAATCAAGGAGTTATGATATTTATTGGTATTACATAAATATAGACTATAATTGTACACACTTATAGTGTCTAACACCTTAAAAGTGACGCGTCGAGGGCGTCTAGGTTGAAGAGTTCAAACAAGTCATTGAAGCCTACCACAAAGAAGCCAGGCTCATGGAGAAAATGCCTCACCATATACTTAATGGTGCAACTTCTAGGGTGTTGTGTCCTCGTCTCATTGGTCTTTCCCATGTACCACAAATGCAAAGAAGCAGCACCCATTGCAAGCTGACTAAGAGCATATCTAGAACAAATGGCTTTCCTAGAAAGAATGTCCAGCGCTTTTGAGGTACCTTGGTTTTCTTGTATTTGGTCTTGCTGACATGCTAGTATGTGTTCTTCACAGGAGATGATTGGGCACGTTGTTGTTTCATGCTCGGTGTGGTCTTCATGGGAGCCAATATGGTGGCCTACCAATGTGGATCAGGTGCATGTGGTGACATCGAAGGGAGGGTTGGAGAGGCCACAGGCTGTAGATGGTCATGTAGAGAGGCCAGCTATTCATGCGGGTAGCTTCCAGCACGAAAGGGATGTCTCTCTTGGGTCAGTAGACAAATGTGTGGATGACATCCCCTAGTATTATGATCTCATTGTTTGGAGCTTCTCTAGTGGAATAACCCTAAAAACGTTATGTACCATGTCCACCTGGACCTTCACAAAACCGGTCCCTAGCTAGGCATTGTGCACCAACGTCCTTGGTGGGCATGGATACACCATCCCCCTCCTAGCTTCAACGGAAATGGAGCCAACAAGTTTGACTCTGAGATTGCATGGTGTGGGCTCCTACATAATGATACATGATAAGCTAAAGCATCTAATGGGTTTATCTATGTAATATTCTAGAGATGTACATTACCTTGATATCATCGATAGGTTATTAGATGTCGCTATGTTCAGAAAGTGGCATGGACACACAGCTACTTTGATGTTGAGGGGGGACTGGCTCCCAAAATAATAGGGGCAGCTTGCAATTAGTTAAGGAGTTGATTCAAAGTTTCCTCCAATAATGCTATCTATCCTCAAAATTCTGCATGAGTCTCCTCTTTCAACAGTTCCTCACGCTCGTCCTTGGATCTCTTCCTACTTCTATACTCCTTGGAGTCGTGTGGGAATCCCTGCCTCTAAGGTACGTAAATCCCAACGCCTCACGTGTGACTCAGGTGCTCCTTGTTTTCCAAAGCCGTGGATGGTATATCCCTCTCTCTGACTGCTTCGACAGAGCCTTGAGAAGATTCAGCACTGAATATTTGCTGTAAGAGGCCATCATGGTATTTTAGACCCTATGAAATTATGGACTTATTAACAACTAGGTAGTTCGACATTTCTTACCAGATGTTAGGACACTTCTTCATTTCATAATTTCCCAGACGGTTCGTATTAATTTAATAATGAAGTTATCACAGACGGTTCGTATTAAAAATAGTCTGTGATATGTTTCCCGCCTTGCAATTCCCCAAAATTTCATAATTTCCCGCCTGAGTCCGATAAGGATTCAGTTTTGAGACACCTTTAGTAAAACGGGCATAACTTTTGCATACGGTGTCCGTTTTCGACGTTCTTGTACTCGTTGGAAAGCTAACGACGAGCCCGATAAACAAAAGACACTAGTTGCCCCTAAGACCCTGAAAATCGGCCATCTTTGGATCTAAACCTGCGTCGCAAGTTTTTGGTTTCTGTTTTTGCCTTTTTTTTCTTGGTCTTCCTTTCGGAATTTGGATTTTGCTTCAACTGAAAAGTTGTAGATCTCATCGAAACCTTTCAAATGAGTATATATAAGCCATATAAAACTTTGCTATTTTATCTTTTCAGGCTAGTTGTTTATTTTGCATCGGTATATAAAATTTTGTGCTCTAATTCACAGACGGTTGGCATATAGAACCATCTGTGATATTCATTCATCACAGACAGTTCTAGCTACCAACCATCTGTGATAATCTGACCGCTGGGCCCGTCGATCCTCCTCAACCCAATCCTAGCCAATAGAAATCCACCAATTCTCACCCCACGGATCGTTAGCTCCGCCTCTCTGTCCCCGCGCCAAAAAATTTCGCACTCCCTCCCCTATAAATAATCACCAGAACCCAGCCTCCTTTATGTTCTCCTCCTTGCTGTTCTCCTTCTCTTTGCTGTTCTCCTCCTCCTCCTTGACCCATACCATAATAGCCCCACGAAGCAGACGATGCACAAGGCAGCGCTCAATCAACGACGACGATGGTGGGCGTCAAAGACATCCAGCTCATGCGCTGTATCAGGGGCGAGAAGGCCTAGGCATAGATGATCTTTGCTTTTCTCTGCTCTTGTTGTGTTAGCTAGATGGGCAACCTATTTGTTGTTCTCCTCCTTCTTGTTGTTTGTTGTTTGTCTGTCTGTTCTTGTAATGGTATTTTCTAATCTTAATAAAAATAAAATGTGTACTGTGTTTCATACTATATTTGCTTGTTTTCATTTCAATTAATTGATTTGTGAAATGAATATTTTATGCTTGTGAAATGAGTTGAGATGTGAATCGGATGTATACATGTATATGTTGATCTGCTTATTTCAGAGGGCATGGCTAGCCTTTCCTGAGGCTAGCCAATAAACAGAAATAGATTTAGGGGTAGAAGAGAATAGCACAGACGGTTTTTAACTAAAAACCATCTGTACTAGATATCACAGACGGTTTTTAACTAGAACCATCTGTGATATCTATATATCATAGACGTTTTAGTTAAAAACCGTCTGTGATATTTACACCACAGACGGTTCGAAAACCGTCTGTGATAACCTTCAATTATCACTGACCCATAAATTCAGACGGTTTAACCGTTTGTGATGACGTTTTTGAACCATCTGTAATACGATTTTCTGTAGTAGTGACATGGCTATAAATTTGGCAGCGGACTCTATGTTAGGATTATCCCCAACATTCTTTCCCGTAATCTTGACTCGATATATGGCCCTGTTCTTTTCAGCTTCTAAAAACTGCTTTTTGGCTTTTTTACAGTAACTAGCTTTTAAAAAGGAGTATCTTTTCAAAATAGGGTCTACTAGTTAATTATAGTATATACTGTACCGACTTCATTTGTATCTGCAAAAACCGCACGTGAGTTTCTGTTACTTTGTAATCTCTCGCACGAACAGCCTAAAAGGCACAAACTGCAGTAAAAAATCATAAACCACAGCCAAAAAGAATAGGCCCTATACTCTTAGTTTAGTCTCAACGCATTATCTGAATTACCAGCCACACCTTCATATAAAGCGATCTACAAACAAACTAAACACATAGTTACATGTAGGAACTCGACTCAATTGATACATATCTATCTACATACAAAGACTCTAACTCGACTAACAAAAAATTAAGACAACACCGGTCTGACCGGCAGAAGCAACCTGGTCAGACTGGGTGGGCTAGTCTCGTCAGCGTGGTGGGTGGTAGTGAGGCGCACATATGCGACACCATCAGTAGGGCTGTGGTGTAGGGCGTCATGCCGAACGCCTCGGACAAGGAAGTGTTCAAGACACTAGCGAAGGAGTGATGAGTGTCCCTCCAATACCTAATGCTCTCATACCAAGTGTGGAGATCAAATAGAGAAACGACGCACACAAGAGAAGTTTCTTTGGTGCTCGGCAGCTAGTGCATAGCCATGAGCTTTCTGATTTTTCCCTGGCTAACTCATATTCGGTTACAAGACTCAGCTTTGCCTTATAAAAGTTGATTACACGACTAGTACAGTAGTTCTTGGACTCTACGGCAAACTCGACTTCTTCTCCTCGCACTATTCGGACTCTGACGCTAAGCTGAATACGTACTAGACTTAATCTCAAAGTTGAACACGGCTTTAACTTACGCACTACTCTACGTCAGCTTTATTCCCAACAGAGCCACAGAGGTCCTGGACGCAGCCCTTGTCGGCGAGCTCGCTGTCATGGGACGCGAATGGGCAGTGGGCAAGGAGGACGGCGCGGAAGGGGCCCCGGGTGGTCTGTGGGTCTGTGAGGGTGCCGACGACGATGGTGACGCCCGCGGAGGGAGGAGGCCGCTGTCGCAGAGGACGAGCGCGCGGCGCGGGGGTGGGGGGTGGGGGTGCCAGCCGGAGGCGAGCAAGCATGCGGATGCGGTCCTCCTCACCGTCGTCAGAGGAGAATGCGGCGGAGAGGGTGACGGCGTCGCCACCGGGGAACCACTCCAGGACGCTTTTGACGATGGCGGTCATGGCAGAGCTAGCTAGAGCCCGGGTTTTGGTTTGATTTTGGCTGGAGTAGCGAGGGGGTGGAGGCGGTGGTGGCTTTGTGGTGTGGATTGAGGTGTAGGAAGCAAACCTAGGGTTTGGTGCTCGCCTCGTCTTCCTACCTTGCTGGACCAACCAATTGTCGGAAGCGGGTTTGGGTATTGATAAATATCATCCGGATGTTTTCTTTCTAACTATCATCCAAATTTGTGACCGTTGGATTTGAGATCCAAGGGCCACAAATTCTCCTCACCCCCTCAAAAAAAAATTCACCCCCCTCCAAAAAAAATTTCCCCCCCTCCAAAAAAAAAGAGACTTTGGATCTCTAATCCAACGGTCCGAAATTTGGATGATTGTTGGGAAGAAAACATCCAGGTGATACCTATACACACACAGCGGGTTTCTGGCGGGCCCATGAAAGTAACTGCGGTGAGTGACCACTGAGATGGAATGTTCTTGCAAATATTTACTTCTGCCGATGCACTGTCTCCGGAGTTGATTAATGATTAATCTGATTAACTACAATTTAAACACCTAATCAGATGGGCTTGTGCTTCTCTGCTCTTGTTCCCCATTTTTAATTAGCAATTTTGTTGTTGACGTAGTAGGATCATGTTAGGAATAGTAGGCAGCAATAAATGATTTAATATGCACTACTACAGAAAGCCTAATATTAGACGCCAAATCACAGACGGTTTTGTGAAACCATCTGTGATGTACACTACCATAGACGGTTTTAATTTGGAGGCCGTCTGTGGTGTTTGTGGCGGGAAAAAGGAGTATCACAGACGGTTCTTACCGTTGAACCGTCTGTGATACTAGAATATCACAGACAGTTTTTATTATAAAACCGTCTGTGATATTCCAGATTATCACAGACGGTTTTTATTATAAAACCGTCTGTGATATGCCAGTATCACAGACGGTTTTTATTATAAAATCGTCTGTGATAATATGGAATATCACATACGATTTTATAATAAAAACCGTCTGTGATATGTTTCCCGCCTTGCAATCTCTTAAAATTTCATATTTTCCCGCTTGAGTCCGAATATGGTTCAATTTTGACACACCTTCAGTAAAACGGGCATAACTTTTGCATACGGTGTCCGTTTTCGACGTTCTCGTACTCGTTGAAAAGCTAATGACGAGCCTGATCCAAAACAAATGACTTGCTTGTGCTAGTCGACCTCCAAGACCCCGAAAATCGGCCATCTTTGGACCTAAATCTGTATCGCAAGTTTTTGGTTTATGTTTTTGCCCTTTTTCTTGGTCTTCCTTTTGGAATTTGGATTTTGCTTCAACTGAAAAGTTGTAGATCTCGTCGAAACTTTTCAAATGAGTATATATAAGTCATATAGAACTTCGCTATTTTATCTTTTCAGACTAGTTGTTTATATTGCATCGGTATATAAAATTATGTGCTCTAATTCACAGACGGTTCTATATGTAGAACCGTCTGTGACATTCATTCATCACAGACGGTTCTATATGTAGAACCGTCTATGATAATCTGACAGCTGAGCCAGTCGATCCTGCTCAACCCAATCCTAGCCAATAGAAATCCACCAAGCCTCACCCCACGGATCCCCGCGCCAAAAAATTTCGAACTCCCGCCTCTCCCTCCCCTATAAATATAACCAAAACCCAGCCTCCTTGCTGTTCTCCTCCTCCTCCTTGTCGTCCTCCTCCTTGCTGTCCTCCTCCTTGCTGTATGTTCTTCTCCTCCTTGCTGTCCTCCTGCTCCTTGCAGACGACGCACAAGTCTACGGGAGGCAAGACATCGCAGAAGCAATTAACTCGTGCCAACCGTGCAGACGCTCAATCAACGCCAACGATGGTGGGCGTCAAAGACATCCAGCTCATGCGTTGCATCAGGGGCGAGAAGGCATAGATATTTGCTCTTTTTCTCTGTTCTTGTTGTGTAACCTGCTCGTTGTTTAGGATATTGTAATGGTAGGCTCTAATCTTAATAAAAATGGATGTTTTATGTTTGTGAAAAGAATTGAGATGTGAATTGGATGCATACATGTACATGTTGATCTGCTTGTTTCAGAGGGCATGGCTAGCATTTCCTGAAGCTGGCCAATAAACAGAAATAGGTTTAGGGAATATCATAGACGATTTTTAACTAAAAACCGTCTGTGATATTTGCAATACAGACGGTTCGAAAACCGTCTGTGATGACCTCGTATTATCACTGACCCATAAATTCAGACGGTTCATAAAACCGTCTGTGATGATGTTTTTGAACCGTCTGTGATGACCTTTTATGTAGTAGTAATGGTACAAGCTAGCTTTACTGTAGTTAGTAGTACTAGCACTAACTACCAGCAGCCTGTAGCGAGCATGTTCACTTATGAAAAGGGTGCACACATAACTCAAAAGTACAATTATCGACTAGAGGTGTACAGATACTGCTACTAGCATGAGACAACGCAACATGGAGAAAATCTGAACATACCAAGAAGCAAAGCAATATACATCAACAGTGAAAATAGCTTTGTGCAAGAGCACAATTTTCTTACCAATTAGCTAACAGAAACAGATACTACAACAGAAAGGCACCATCATAAATGCATGGGCAAGTTAATCGACACAACTTTGCATAACCACACAATAAAATGCACTCACACAATAGAAGAAATCAGAATGTCCATGCATAGATCTAAGGCATGTGCATAACCAATCAGGATATCTGCAAACCATGTAATATGCTGCCTGGTGGAACAAATCATTCATTTAAAGGAAATCAACGAGGTTGTAAGCAAAATTGAGCTCAGATGTCAACAATATACCATCAATTTGGTCTCAGCTCTGCTAACTTCATCACTTATAGATATTCACGCTAGTAAAAACACTGTTGCCCTATCTTCAAAACTTACATGCCACAATGCCTTGCATGTAGATACTACCACAGAACACTAACCACTTGCAGAGAAGGCTAGCTTGGATGATGATGCACACACATAGGCGGCTTTGAGTTCAGTAGTAATCGAAAGGGTCGCTAACAGAAAAATCAGATGCTCCATGGAAGCACCAATTAAAACCTCCTTGAGGAATTGTACTCTCAAAGACCGTCACACTACGACCTTCACTGGCACTTTTTACAGAATTAATCAGTTTAGCATCCACCTCATCCGATGAAGAGAAGCTTCCATTGACAAACACAATAACCATCTCCTGCAGCACTTGTGCCTTCTCTAGGATGAACTTAATGAAGGCAAGCTCGCTGCGCTCCCTTCGGTACTCATGGAAAACCACCTTCTTGATGCGAGACTGCACGCATTCGATGCGACCGGCCTCCTGCCAGAACTTGAGATTGAGCTTGCCAGCGGGTTCATCAGCTTTCTCAGACTACAAATCAAATCACTTGGCGGTTCAGCTAGCAAGTGATGGATCATTCAGCAGCAATCAATCAATGAACCAAATGCTTAGTGACGATGCAAATGCTTGCCAAATTGATGAGGCGAGCTGAGCAGGGGTTAATTCACCTCGACATGCAGCGTCTCAACATTGGAAAAGCATCTGAGGAAGCTGGGCAGCATCTTGGCTTCATTGCGGACTTCGAAATGCACCTTCAAGGCCAACACATTGACGCTTGGGACGATTGTGCTTGGGCTCGGCTTCATCCCAGCCTGCAAACAATTATGCCATGCAAAGATCACACACAGTTGAAAGAACTGTCAAAAGAAATGGTGATCGAAAACGGGAAGGCATGCACCTTGACGATGGTGTTGCCGATCTCCAGGACATGTATTCCTGGCCTCAAGTATCCCAGTATGCGTAGCATGGGGGCATGTCCAAACTTGAACCTGGTGCGCACCACCCCACCATCTTCGTAGTAACAATACGCCAATACATCCCACAGGAAGAGCCGCTCCAGGCGCGGGGTGTCCACCAGGGCGATGTCATCCGCGATGCACATGCAGAGCTGCACGCACCGCAGGCTACGGCTGACGAGTCGGAGGAGCACTTGCCTCTGGCTCCAATACACCACGAGGGCCTCCAGGACGGGGCTCTGGGCGAGCACGAAGTCGAGGTCCTGGTCCTCCATCGCGACGCAGGAGAGGCCGAGCTCCCAGAGGTGGGGAAAGGCGGCGCCGCGCGGGAGGGCGGCGGTGTCCGGGAACCTCCAGAACCCGAGGTAGAGGCGGCTGAGGGAGGCCAGGGTGAAGACGGTGGCGGGGAGGGGGCACTACTACAGAAAGCCTCATAGTAGACTCCTTATCACAGACGGTTTTGTGAAACCGTCTCTGATTAACACTATTACAGACGGTTGTAATTTGGAGGCCGTCTGTGGTATTTGTGGTTGGAAAAAGGAGTACCACAGACAGTTCTTACCTCTGAACCGTCTGTGATAATGGAATATCACAGACGGTTTTATTATAAAACCGTCTGTGATATTCCATATTATCACAGACGGTTTTTAAACATAAACCGTCTATGATACTCCTTTTTCCCGCCACAAACACTACAGACGGCCTCCAAATTAAAAGTCCGACAAACAGAGATTCCCAGATTTTAATTCAAGACAGATTTAATTCATTACAAAAGTTCGACAAACAGAGATTCCCAGATTTTAATTCAAGGCAAATTTAATTTATTACAAATATAAGAGAAAAAGAGATTCCCAGATTTTAATCTTCTGGGCTTCATATGCTTCTTCTTCAACTTCTGGAGTTGGAGGATCAGCCGCTGAGTTCTCGAATGTCGTGAAGATTGCCCTTGCCCTCTCCACTTCCTCCTCTAGCCTGGGTAAATCATTAGCATGGCCCATAATCTCAAAGAGGATGCCATGAAAATCTTCAACATAATCGGCTGATTCTGCTTGATCGGAAAGATTATCTATCACACTCTGCACTTTCGCAAGAGCTTCCTCCGCTTTGTGGACATTGTAGAGAAGAACAAGGCTGAGGGTGGTTTCCTTTTGGTGAGCAGCAACGAGACACCTCTGTCGACGGCGGATGATGAGGTCTAGTTGACGGACGATATTGGAAGCGAGTCGAGGAAGGAGAGCAGGGCGTGAGCGGAGGAGCTGCTCCAGACGTAAATTGTTGGCCGCCTGTGTAAGGTTGCGGCCAAACAACTCATGATGGATAGATGAGAGGAAGGAGATGAACAAAATTTTAGATGTCATTGTTGAGAAATGTGGTGATGATCGAAGAAGATGATCGAGGGCGGGAGAGGACAGTTTAGATCAAAGAAAAGGAATAGTGCGTGCAAATATAAGCATTATCACAAACGGTTCATATTCGAAACCACCAGTGGTGCTTCGTTAACCGCCGTCTCTTAATTAATATCACAGACCGTGACGCTTCGTATATAACCGCCGTCTCATACATTACTGCCTTATCCCGATCTGCCTCCCCGAAGCGTCCGTGAAATGAAGCTTATGACAGACGGTTTTTTATAACAAACCGTCTGTGATAATATTTATCACAGACGGTTTTTAATTAAAAATCATCTGTGATATGGCTAAGGCATTTATTGCGCTGCTCAGACCGCATCTGTCTTCATTTCGATCCAGATGTAGCCACTGCTGCGCACTTTTTCACTCGGGAGGAAGCTAGGCGATTTCATGCCAGTTAATTTGGTGGGAAGAGGCAGAGATTGAGCTTTGAAGATTCAGACTTTCCTGGTTGCTCTAGATATGGTTAGTAATGAAATTTATTTTTTCTTTAATTGCATTACAATTTAGGTCTAAGTAATCCATGAGTGGTTATTGAAGATGGTTAATTTGCAAAATTGTTGGTTATATAATAGCTGTTGTGTTTGTAATATGAATTGAGCTAGCAAATTAAGTCTCAATATAATAAATGTGGCCGGTATATATGTAGTTATAATTAGTTAATCTAGATTTTAATACTAAGTTGTTATATATGTACGTAACGTAGGACCGAAGCTGGATGTATGCCGCGAGCCGTGTGAGTGAAGAGTACATTAATGGCGTTTCTGCTTTTATAAGAGCCGCCGAGGAGGATATGTTGAATAAAGGGGTGGAATATATGTGCTGTCCATGCACTGACTGCGAGAATTTGAAGATGTTTAAGAACCGAGGGCAAATTGAAGCGCACTTGATTCGGAGGGGTTTCAAAAAGGATTATACGTGTTGGACCAGTCATGGTGAAGTGAATGATCATATGCCGCCGGATGACATCGCCGGTGAAGTGAATGACATGCCGCCGGCTGATGTCGATTGTGGCTTGGATTCGGATAGGTTGCACGATGATAATCTGGATCAGATGCTTCGCGATGTAGAAGAGAACTATGATGAGAGAGAGTATGTTAAATTCCGTGGCTTGATGGAAGACTCAGAGAAACCTTTGTACACGGGCTGCAAGTACACGAGGTTGTCGGCCGTGCTTGAACTGTTGAAATTGAAGGCAAGCAACGGTTGGTCCGACAAGAGTTTCACGGCACTGCTAGGTCTTTTAGCGGACATGCTTCCGGAGGGAAATGAGTTGCCTAAAACCACGTATAAAGCCAAGAAGGTACTTTGTCCGTTGGGAATGGAAGTAGAAAGAATACATGCATGCCCGAACAACTGTATCCTCTACCGTAAAGAGTATGCAAACATGCATGTATGTCCGGTGTGCAACGCATCCCGATACAAACGTAACAATCAATCAGATGATGGCGAGGGAACAGAGGCGAAGAAAGGACCTCCTGCTAAGGTGGCATGGTATTTTCCTATAATTCCCCGTTTGAAAAGGTTTTTTGCAAATCCAAAGGAGGCAAAACTGCTGCGTTGGCACTCGGAGGAGCGCAAGAAGGATGGAATGATAAGACACTTTGCTGATTCCGCGCAGTGGAGAAACATCGATAGGAGTTTTGCAGAGTTCGGTGCAGAACCAAGGAATATAAGGTTTGGACTGAGTACAGATGGAATGAATCCTTTCAGTAGCATGAGTAGCCGACATAGCACATGGCCCGTGACTCTCTGCATCTATAACCTTCCTCCTTGGTTGTGTATGAAGCGAAAGTACATTTTGCTGTCGATACTTATCCAAGGGCCAAAACAACCTGGGAATGATATCGATGTGTTCCTAGCACCGTTGGTGGAATATCTAAAAGTACTGTGGAACAAAGGGGTACAGGTATGGGATGCATACAAACGAGAGAACTTCACTCTGCGCTCCTTATTGTTCTGCACCACAAATGATTATCCTGCCCTTGGTAACCTATCGGGCCATAGTACAAAAGGTGCCAAAGCTTGTACTCACTGTTTAGATGGTACCGAGAGTGTGTGGCTGAGACACTCACGCAAAACCGTCTACATGCGTCATCGTCGGTTCCTTCGGAGGGCTCACCCATACCGCAAGATGAAGAAACAATTTGACGGAGAGAAGGAAGACGGTTCAGCTCCAAGGCATTTAAGGGGACACGTGGTTTATGATATGGTTAAGGATTTAGATGTTGTCCTCGGAAAGGGACATAAATTGAGGGCTAATGAGAAGAACACCTGGAAGAAGAGATCAATATTTTGGGACTTACCTTATTGGGAGTACCTAGATGTTCGGCACTGCATCGACGTCATGCACGTAGAAAAGAATGTGTGCGACAGCTTGATTGGTCTCTTACTGAACATCCGTGATAAAACAAAGGATGGTGTCAACGCACGGCTTGACTTGGCTGACATGGACATCAGGCCTGAGTTAGCACCGACAAGCACTGATAATGGACGAACGTACCTTCCCCCTGCGTGTTACACTCTGTCCAAGGCGGAGAAAACAGAACTGTGCCAGTGCTTGCATGGTGTCAAAGTTCCGTCTGGTTACTCCGGCAACGTGAAGAAATTTGTTTCGATGCAAGATTTGAAGTTAAATGGCATGAAGTCTCATGATTGTCATGTGCTGATGACACAGATGCTCCCTATTGCAATTAGAAATATTTTGCCGATCAAAGTCCGAGAGACAATCATGAGGCTATATTATTTCTTTAACACAATTGCTTAGAAGGTCATCGATCCCGAAGGACTAGATGCTCTGCAGGACGAGGTGGTGATGACTCTATGTCACCTTGAAATGTATTTCCCTCCTTCGTTTTTTGATATCACGGTCCATCTCATTGTTCACGTTGTGTGGGAGATAAAAATGTGCGGGCCCGTATTCCTACGTAGCATGTACCCATTTGAGAGGTTCATGGGAATTCTCAAGTCCTACGTACGGAATCGTTCTCGGCCGGAGGGCAGCATCGTCGAAGGTTATGCAAGCGAAGAGGTCGTTGAGTTTTGTGTCGATTATATGGCTCGGATTCAACCGATAGGTATCCCTCAATCTCGTCATGAGGGGAGGCTGAAGGGTCTCGGAACTATCGGAAGGAAAGCAATCACTCCAGATATGGACACGTATACTCAAGCCCATTTCACGGTGTTGCAACACATGACTGAAGTGGCGCCTTATGTGGACCAGCACAAGGATGTGCTTCGGCAACAGAATTCGGAGCGACCGGATGTTTGGATCATGAGGCAACACAACTGTCGGTTCAATCAATGGTTGAAGGAGCAAATCGCTAGGAGCTTGTCGAGTGAGACGCTGACATGGTTGGCAAAAGGGCCGACATTTACAGTTGTGACATGGCAAGGATATGACATAAATGGGTACACATTCTATACGCAGTCTCGGGATGTCAAGAGCACTAACCAGAACAGCGGTGTCCGCATAGATGCATTCAGTACCGATGGGTCGAGAAACTCGTACTATGGCTTCATAGAAGAGATTTGGGAGCTCGACTATGTGGTTTTCAAGATCCCCTTATTTCGCTGCCGTTGGGTGCATCTCCCACAGGTGAAGGTTGACAAGTACGGTGTCACGACCGTGGACCTCCAACGTGTCGGGTACAAAGACGAACCATTCGTACTCGCCAATCAAGTTGTTCAAGTTTTCTATGTAACCGACCCGGCAAATAAGAAACGCCATGTAGTTCTTCATGGAAAAAGGAGAATTGTCGGAGTGGAGAATGTAGTGGACGAGGAGGAATACAATCAATTTGACGAGTTACCTCCTTTTGGAAATGGCATAAGGGTCGATGATGAACAACGTGACGAAACTAGTTACGTACGCATTGATCAAGATGAAGGGCTAATTTTTAAAGGAAATAAGCAAGTACAATAAGAATGTATATGTGAAAATGTGTGACAATTTTGAGATGTATATGTGAAAATGTGTGACAATTTTGATATGTATATGTGAAAATGTGTGACAATTTTGAGATGTATATGTGAAAATGTGTGATGTAGTCAATTTTGAGATGTATATGTGAAAATGTGTGATGTAGTCAATTTTGAGATGTATATGTGAAAATGTGTGACAAAATGTATATGAGTATTGGCATTTATGTATATGTGATGTATATGTGTGATGTACATGTGATGGTTGATATGAATGCAGCTGGTTGGTGTTGTATATGAATGCAACTGTTTGGTGGTGGATATGAATGCAGCTGTGGTTATTGGTGTTGTCTTAATAACTACAGTCGCAAAGGCTTATCACAGACGGTTCTGAACTTAGAACTGTCTGTGATATCAATATCACAGACGGTTCTAAGTTTAGAACCGTCTGTGATAACCTCCCTATATATACCCTCTGACTAGGGTTTTCCCTGTGCGCTTCGCAGTTATTCGATCTAGATCTAATTAAATCCCGAGCCCGTCGTCGCCACCGCCTCCCCGAACCCTCATCGGCCGCCTCCCCGAGCCCCTCGCCGGCCGCCTCCGTCGAGCCCGTCGTCGCCTCCGCCTCCTCGAACCCTCGTCGGCCGCCTCCCCGGAGCCCGTCGCCGGCCGCCTCCCCCGAGCCCCTCGTCGCCGGCCGCCTCCACCTCCCTGAACCCTCGTCGCCTCCACCTCCCCTCGATTACCGTCTGCATTGTGAGCACTTTCTGTGATGGACTAGGGTTTTGAGTATTGTGAGCAGTTTCTGTGATGGACTATGGTTTTGAGCATTGTGAGCATTGTTTACTACAATAGCTTAATTAGTTTGCTATTTGGTACATATTTGTCGGGACCCCGGATTTCCGAACCCGGACCCTTTGTGTATTACTGCACTAGTCCCAGATCAAAGCTAGTGCACATAGTTAAACAGAAATGAATACATAACCAGCAACGCTTTATTACAATATTAAAGAGTATAGACCGAAAGGTCTCATTATTACAATAGAGGTTTCAAGACCTCGCACACATGAAACACAGCGGAAGCAAAAGATAAACTCGGTGAAGACCCATCAATACGCCACAGGCAATTGACTGGGGAAGCGCGACCTAGAACTCCTGGAATCCTCCGTCGAATCCACCCGCGAAGAAGTCGTAGTCGCCTTCTTGAGCTTCGTACTCCTCTGGGGTTTATTTTAAGTGTAGCATGTGAGTACATAAAGTACTCCGCAAGTCTTGGGAAAAATGCATAGATGCAAGGCTTAACAAAGGAAGGCTATATGGTTCTTTTGCACAAAGCAACATTTTAAAATTCAATTACTACTAATTATTTTCGAAGGCATCAATTTAATAAAATAAATGTTTTAGCAGAAACTATCATCAACTTTCTAGTGAAGGTTCCATCTACCAACACTAGCCAACCAATTACAATTGGTCAAGTTTAAAACTGCGGGTTCCATCCACCCTCTCTGGCTCCAACCGCCAGGATACCCTTCCAAGAGTTCCCTCCACTCTCGGAATACAAAAACTTTTGATTTTAAAACAAAACCAGAAATCTACCATGTGAATGCATTCCTTGCCCGCCCTTGACCGTGGGCACGGCTATTCGAATAGTTTTACACTCTGCAGAGGTTGTACAACTTTACCCACAAGAGATAAATTATCCTAAAAGTCAACACGCTTCCTTTGGCATGAGACCCAGATAAAATATCACAAAGCTTTTACCTTACTCTAATCTAGCTAGATACCACCCGCTGAGGTTTCACCGCAGGTAGGCTAACTGCCCGAACCGAAGCCCCCTCTTGCGCCATATGAGTACAGTAAATCCCTGTCCCTCACTGTGAATAACCAGTCCATCCCTGGCATCCACTTTCCACTGGTGGCACCTAAACTAGACTATTGTAAGTTAGTCAGCTAGGTCGTACCCATATAGACTTGTGGTTGTACGGTTAATGCTCAGTCTGGACAAACACAAGCGTCGGTCCTTAATTGACTAGGATGGAACATACACATTACAAGATCTCGTGCTTACTGCACCAATGCAACTAACCATCCACCCTAATCTAAACCAAATTTTCTCATTTTAATTTATTTTAAATGAACAGTGGCAACTCCAATTACCACTAATTTTCATAAACACAGGGGTATTACAATAATTCATAATTTCCCATTTTCAAGATTTCAAAGGTATTAAATAGCGAGACTAAGCATTATACTACCATTCCACTATTCACAAAGATTCAGTAATAATCTCATTATTGAGACAAATGAAATTCTAGGGTGACAAAGGTACATGGCATTCAATTTCAATGGAGGGTATAACAAGGTTGGTTTAACTAACCCTTAAGATTTGAACTAATATTCTATATAAATAGCAATGCACATAATTTAAAATAATTAAAACATTTCGAAATCATAGGTTCAAGATGATCAAAGGAGACTTGCCTTCTTGGATGCTGGTTGGGTCTTCTTGCTGCGACTCGACGAGTTCCTCGGCGACGGCGGAATCTACGCGCGTAAAGACGGACAAACAAAACAAATAAAATCAAACAAAATTTAAATAAAATTCAAAAAATTAAAAAGAGTCCATATTTGGATAGTTTATGATTTTAGAAAAATTTAGAAATTTGAACGGCTCAAATCGGAGTTAAAACGAGAAAGTTATGGCTTCCGAAAGATTAAATAGGAGGGAAAAAGGATAAACCGGATTTCGGGAATTATTTTTGTATTGGAAAATGCCATTTATGACATCAGCAAATTTCGAATTTCTTGAGCGGGAAAGTTATTTGAATGACGGGTGGGTCCGGTCTACCGTGGACCGGATCCACGGACCATGGGCCTTGCCGACGTGGCGCGCCGGCCACATGGCGCCACGCGGGCGCGGGGTGGCGGCCACGCGGGCGGCCACGCGGGCAAGGCCGGCCGACGTGGAGGCCACGCGGGCGGCGCGCTCAGCCGGCTCGGGAGGCGCACGGCCGGCGGCCTCGCCGGCGGCCGGCGGCCGGAGGTGGGGGCGGCGAGCGGCGGCGGGATGAGGGGGGGTCGGCGGCGGCTTACCGGCGGCGGCGACGGGAGGCGCGATGGCCGGCGGCGGCGCAAGAGATGGTGGCGGCGGCGGCTTTTGATGGGGGCTGCGGTGAGGCAATGGGGGGCGGCCGAAAGGAGGAGGAGAGGGGCGGTGGGAGGCGGGGTGAAAAGAGGGGAGGGGAAGGGCGGTATTTATAGGCCATGGGAGGAGGGGCGGCCGAAAATGGGGAGCTCGCCGGAGTTAATGAAATCCGCAATTAGGGGGCGAAATTTGAGGGGAAACGGCCGGAGGAATGGAGGTAATTGATAGAGGATCCGTTTCCACCATTTAATCGAGATTTTATGAGGGAGAAGCGCGGGATTTTGAAGCTATAATTTCGGTATTAATGGAGGTGGAAAGAGAGGGTGGGAGGAGAATGAAAGGAAGGTAGAAGAAGGATATGACAAGGGGGCCCCATGTGTCATAGAGAGGGTGAATTAGTGAAGGGGTACGGGCCGTTGGATTCGTGACACGTGGCAAGTGAGTGTATGAGAGGCTTTGGATTTTATGAAGGGGTAAGTTGTGGTGGATGGCTAGGATTAAAACGTGGAGAGAGGTTGATTTAATCTGAGAGCGACACGTGGCGGGCTGGGATTTAATTTGATTTTTATTTTCGGAATAAATTTCAGCAAATACTAGAAACTTTATAAAAGCTTGGAAAATTAATATTTAATGTCTAAAAATTCCAGAAAAATCATAGAATATTCCTGGAAGCATTTTAGACTTATTAAAAATATTTTTAATTTCATATTTGCATTTTAATAATTTATAAAATACTTTTTAACTTTGAAAATTGATTTTAAATTTCAGAAAATTCTCAAATAATATTTAAAATTTTAGGAGAGGTTAGGAAAAATATAATTTTCCCTTTTTGGCTTTAATAAAATATTTAAAATACATTTTCTTGCTTTAAATTTTGAAATAAAATCCAGACAATCAAATAAAAGCCAAGTAAAATCCAATTACTTTAAAATAATTAAATTGAATTTAAATTTTTCCAGAAAGCCAAATTTTGGGATGTTACAATATTACATTGGTACATTGTTTACTGCAGTAGCTTAATTAGTTTGCTATTTGGTACATATTACATTTGTACATTGTTTACTGCAGTAGCTTAATTAGTTTGCTATTTGGTACATATTACATTGGTACATTGTTTACTGCAGTAGCTTAATTAGTTTGCTATTTGGTACATTGTTTACTGCAGTAGCTTAATTGTTGTGTTAGTATATAGTATTATAGTATATAGTATATGCACATAACCCCTCTCTCTGTCCACATCACCCCCTCCCTTCTCCCCCTTCCCTCTACTCCTCTCCTCTCTTCCTAACATTGAGCATCATGTTTCACTTTTCTTGCTTCCTCATTTAGTAGCGGGACGGCCAAGATTAATCTTGTGCAACCCTACAATTTGAGAGCACAAATTAACCAATCAAGGACCACTCTAGTGTATATGCCACATAGACCTTCAAGGGGCATTTGCTTCATAGAACTTTGTTTAGAGACCTTGTAGTAATAATATATGCCACATAGACCTTCAAGGGGCATGAAGTAAATGACACACTCGAGTGTTCCCATTCAATGAACCGGATACACTAGTTTGTGGCATTTGCTTCATAGAACTTTGTTTAGAGACCTTGTAGTAATAGTATATGCCGACTACTGCCGAGATGTGATGTCCACTCCCACAATCCTTCTTTTTCCTTCTTAAATTCAAGGCAATTTTATTACAAAAGTGAAAAAAAGACATTCCCAGATTCTTCGTGAGCAGCCGACATAGCCGACTTCTTTGGTAGCGACTATCCATCTGCTTCTTCCCACTTCTTTTCTTCATCTCTGGTCTCTGGATCACGTACGCCAGTAGCGATGATTCAGAATCATCGCTACTGGCGTACGTGATCCAGAGACCAGAGATGAAGAAAAGAAGTGGGAAGAAGCAGATGGATAGTCGCTCACCGAAGAAGTCGGCTATGTCGGCTGCTCACCGAATAATCTGGGAATGTCTTTTTTTTGCACTTTTGTAATAAAATTGCCTTGAATTTTGCGGGAAAAAGAAGGATTGTCAGAGTGGAGAATGTTGTGGATGAGGTTCCTAGATAAAGAAATCTTGCGATTGTTGCAAAATATACATGGACCATTTGGGTGGAAAGATGAACTGTTTCGTCAGGCGCATGACTGCCAATTCGAAGCATAGCATCCGAGGCACATCCGAGGTCTGCTGCCGTGTCATGAGGAATGCCAAGAGCTGGTCTTCAGATGGAGCATAGCATCCGAGGCACATCCGAGGCCTGCTGCTGTGTCTTGAGGAATGCCACATCTGAAGACCAGCTCTTGGCATTCCTCAAGACACAGCAGCAGACCTCGGATGTGCCTCGGATGCTATGCTATGCTTCGAATTGGCAGTCATGCGCCTGACGAAACAGTTCATCTTTCCACCCAAATGCTCCATGTATCTAGCCAAAAAACAGCAAATGAAACAAGTGACCTACTCTAGTGTTCCCGTTCAATGAACCGGATACACTAGTTTAGGAACTTTGCTATTTGGTTTACAGTATTAGCAACTAAAGTAGGTGCTAAGATAGGCACATCACCCTCTCTCTATGTCCATATCACCCCCTCCGTTCTCCCCCTCCCCTCTACTCCTCTCCTCTCTTCCAATTCAATATGATCACTTTCTCATCTTATCTTAATAGACCCACAAAATGAGCAACATGTCACCCGCGCATTCTTCAACATCATCGCCGGAGGCGTCCGCTCCAACATCAAGACGCCAAGGAAGAGGGCTATCGAAGAAGCCAGAGGGCCAACAGACCATCACAGCGGTAAATGCATCTGGGGTCCCTATCCTTCCTAAAAAAGCGGTAAACGCATTCCGAAGCATGGTCGGAATAGTTGCACGAGAACGAATTGAGATCACATACAATTCGTGGAAGAACGTGCCTGACACTCAGAAACGTGAGCTGTGGACCGAAATTTTGGCATCGTTCAAGTTCCCAGAAGAACACCTATACGCTGTGCAACGACAAACTTACCTAGCGGCGTGCAAAGCATGGAAGAACTTCAAGAGCACGCTTGTCAGGAAATACGTGGAGACAGACGAAACACCTTTTCATAAATACCCATTCCTGGAACCACAATGGGAAGAGTTCAAGGCGATGAAGACGTCCGAAGATTTCAAAAGTACAAGTACGACGCACAAGGCCATTCAGGCAAAAAACACACACCCCCACAGACTTGGCACAGCTGGGTATGCGGGTAAAATCCCGCAGTGGAGGAAGGAGGATGACCTGGCAGCTGCACAGGACATCGCCCCGCCGTTTTCCAATATCCCGGATGACCGCGCTCGAAATTGGATTAGAGCAAGGTCATCTACAACGACATCGGGGGACGTCTCCTTTCGAAACCCTGCAGACCAGCAAGTGTCCCAGCGCCTGGTAAGATATCGATAGAACTACGTAGCTTGTAATTACTCCACAACTTCGTATGAATTGAAATGACATTTCGTGCTCTTGCAGGAAGAGCTGAGTTTTGAATCTACCCTGGGATCATTCCAGGGAACAAGGGAGAATGATATGCTCTCCATGGCTGTGGGAAACAAGGAGCACCCGAGTCGTACGAGAGGCCTTGGGCTTTACGTTCCTTGGAAACATGGTTTCCAAGATGACTCCAGAATGTATCGGCGTAGGAAGAGAAACAAAGTCGAGCGTGACGCACAGCTACGAGAAGAGATCAAGGCATCTCTTAAAGACGAGATACTGGATTCGCTGGCTGATGTAATCAGAGATGAGGTGCGGAAACAGACAGAAAGTCAGCAGGCCGCCACCGCCGCTGCTGTGCTAGCTAGCCCGCACAACCGTCCGAGTAGCTGCGCGTCCAATCCGACGCAAACCCAGTCCAAATTTCCTGTGGACGACATCCTGGTAATAATTATTACCTCTCGAATGCTTGCTCCATTGGTTGGCCTATTCGAGTAGCTAATTTTGTATCGTTATGTAGGAGCCTACGAAGTGCAGGCTCCAAGTGAGATATGGCTCCATTCCCTTGTACGCTGCTTGGGGCCAGGCATATTCGTCTGGTATCGGGGCCATGGTGCACGGTCAAGCTTTAGCGCCAGGCTTCGCAAAAGTTAATGTGGATGGTGTGTATGTCAATTTTGAGGTGGTCCCGCTACCGAAGCCCCCCAACGACGAGATCGTGACTCTAGGACAGGCCATTGGAACATTCATCTAGTGGCCCAAAAGCGACATCTCCCTGGAGGCTTCTTCACCGGTGGCAGGACCAGAGCAACATGCACTGGTGCCATCTCCATTACAAGACCAGTCGGTTCCACCACCGGATACTGCACCGGTGCTATCTCCACAGGTCCTATTCTCGTCAGAGCAACTTGCACCGCCACCAGCAGAGGCTATAGCCGAGGTGCTACCTTCAAAGTCAACTGCCGTGAAGTCGAGCTATAGCCGAGGCAGCAAGGCCAGCAAGGGCAAAGCAAAGAAGACCAATGATGATATTTCGTACCTACCTTTGGCCCGCAAATTCGTACTTGGCAAGCCATTGCTCGAGCAAAAAGACCTCCAAAAGCTACCACATAGTTGCATGCAATTGCACACGTGGTATATGCAGCAGTCCAATAAGCTAGAGGCAGAACAGACTTCAAGTATCACTGTCAAATTCATGTTTGAAGATTTACACCACAGTCTTCAAGAGTGTATGTTCGTGGTCGCCTTTGAGGATTTATTCGATCTGTTCACGCTCAACGCTCTTGACGTCTCAATCATTCGATGTTGGACACTGTAAGTGTGTACAATCACAGTCTCCGTTAATGTCATACCGATAAATGCCATATCTAATTTTTTGCTTTCGTGTGTATATATATAGACACATGCTGACTAGAGCTAGATTATCCAACTCATCAGCTGGTTTCTTGGACCCACACTTGGTCGCCAAGGATACCATCGACCAGGATACACCCCTCGTCGAGAGGTACATTGCATCAGGACTGCTGGGTTGCCGCAATAAGGAATATGTACTTATGCCCTTCCATCAGAACTTTCATTGGATTTTAATAGTAATCGTACCAAAATGGAACAAAGTATATTACCTTGATTCCCTAAGTAAGAATAAAATGGACTTCACAGTTGTCAGCCAAGTAATCGATAGGTAAGCACATATTCCCCCTACATATCTACATTGTACTCTTTTTTTCCTTCCGAATGATTAAGGTTAACTTTTTTGAATTACGTAGGGCGTTCGCGATGTACATTGAAATGGGAGGTGACTCGAAGCGCGGGGCCAAAGGCCTGCTGACACATGTTCAAGATTTTAAGGTATTCGCTATTTCACATTAATTAATCCTATGCAACAGTTGGTACTGATGCCTCTTGAACTAACAAATTCCATTTTTTGCAGTGCCACCAGTAGCAGCCGGGCAACACATGTGGATACTACGTTTGCCAACATATGGAACTACTCCTCGATTCCTCGAGGCTCACCAATCCCAAGGTTTGTCACTCTTCCCATAATTACTTCATACTTATCACGTTACATATATACGCACATTGATATTCCTATCGACAGGCTGCGTCCATCCCGTCAACTGCATTGAAACAGTCTGATTTTGGAGGGATTCGAGGAGAGTTCGCGTACTTTTTGATGACTCAAGTCATAAAGCCAGGAGGACGGTTCCACTGCGCACCATGATTTCTTATTGGTCTTATCACTAAGTGCAAATGCAGTGTAGATTTTTTGTAACTGTGCATTTGTTAATGGATATTTCATTTCAATTCAATTAATCGATTTGCGAAATGGATGCATGCTTTATGTTTGTGAAATGAAGTGCGATGTCAATTGGATGTTTTATGTCCGTGAAATGTATCTGAAAGGAAATGAGATGTGTGAATTGTATGTTTTTGTCTGTGATTATCTGCTTGTTTCAGAGGGCATGGCTAGCATTTCCTGAGGCTAGCCAATAACAGAAATATATGTAGGGGTCGAAGGGAATATCACAGACGGTTTTTACTCAAAAACCGTCTGTGATAGCTGATAATCACATACGGTTTTTACTCAAAAATCGTCTGTGATAATCAGTATCACAGACGGTTTTTAACTAAAAACCGTCTGTGATAATCAGTATCACAGACGGGTTTTAACTGAAAAACCGTCTGTGATAGCTGATAATCACAGACGGTTCGAAAACCGTCTGTGATGACCTTCGATTATCACTGACCCATAAATACAGACGGTTCACAAAACCGTCTGTGATGACGTTTTCGAACCGTCTGTGATGACCTTTTCTGTAGTAGTGGGGAGGTCCATGGTCATAGAATAAATCCCGTGCCCACGTCATGCATGGCACTGTTCATATGCATGACATTGTTCACGTGTACGGTTACTATTCATGTGTACGTTCGTACGCGTTCGTTGCCGAAACGCCGCAGCGCTTCCGCGTAAAGGCATGCATCGCGACGCTTCACGGAAGAACTGCCAGGCGTAACTGTGATGTAATGTTGTGTATAAATACTTCAAAGAAATCAGTGAAGAAATATTGATTCGTAGCAGCAGTCTACAACTTCCTCTCGCATGCGTGAGTTTGAGTATTCATCTCTGAAGCCTCTACTTCGCGTGGCGTTCTGAAGGTAGGCGCAGAACTGCGCGCGGCGGCGCCCCGGCCGCCGAGGAGGACTGCCGTAGCTACTGCGGTTCATCCACGTCCGTGCTCTGCGAAGACGGCGCCTCGAGCGTTGGCGGCGAAGAGGCTGTTGCGCCCCGCTGTTCGTCGCTGCCGTTCGATCTGAAGCAGCGCCGGGTCCCGGGCGTTGTTTCCAAGCCGAAATCAAGTTTTGGTTTCTACACGTAGTATCAGAGCCACGTTTCGTGAGACCATCACAGTGGGTGCGATTGGCGTTGTGAAGATGACCGGCGGAAATGGAAGCAACAGCGCGTCGCGCGAAGTCGTGGTGGAGCACGTGTGCGGGAGGCGGGCGCGTCGGCTGTCTACCCCGAGTTGACGCGCACGAACTACCACGAGTGGGAATTGGTTATGCAGGTGAATCTCGAAGCTCAAGGACTGTGGGAGGCAATCGAGAGCACTAAGGTTGAGCGCCGCGAGGACCGGCTGGCCTTGGCCGCTCTCCTTCGCGCGGTGCCATCCGAGATGCGTGCAACCCTTGTAGTCAAGAAAACGGCGAAGGAGGCGTGGGAGGCCGTGAGGATGATGCACATCGGCGTCGCCCGCGTGCAAGAAGCCAGCGCCCAGCGGCTGTTGAAGGAGTTCGAGACCATCACGTTCAAGGATGGGGAGACGGTGACCGACTTCGCCATGCGCATCACCGAGCTCGTCAGCAACCTTCGGTCGCTAGGCGAGCAAGTCGAAGTTGTGCGCGTCGTCAAAAAGATCCTGCGAGTAGTTCCACCCCGGTACTCTCAGATCGCTATTTCAATCGAAACTCTCCTTGATCTTAAGGAACTCTCGGTCGAGGAACTGGTCGGGCGACTGCGAGCGGCTGAGGATCGTTTTGACGTCGATGCCATCACCGACAAGACAGGGCGGCTGATGCTCGCCAAGGAAGATTGGCTTGCAAAGTATAAGCACCGCCTCATGCCCGAATCCTCGTCCAGCGCGGAAAAGGCATGCGGGCAATCCCATCCCAAGAACAAGGGCGGAGTGCGGCCGGAGGACCGCAACACCGCCGTGAAGCTGACCTCTAAAGGTACACCACGTCGGAAGGGAAGTTGCCGAAATTGCGGCAAATGGGGGCACTGGGCCAAGGAGTGCAAGAGGCCCAAGCGCGAGCGCAAGGCGGAAGTGCATCTCGCGACTGCGGAGGTTGATCAACCGGCGTTGCTCATGGCAACATCGAGCATGATCACACGCACGACGACGCAGTTCGTGCACCTGAATGAGCAGCGCATCATCCCCATCGATGAGGACGACGACAACATCTGGCACCTAGACACGGGGGCCAGTAATCACATGACGAGGTGTCGCACGGTTTTGGCGTCCCTCAACGAAAGCATGCGCGAATTGGTGAGATTCGGCGACGGCTCTGTTGTTGAGATCACCAGCCTCGGCTCGGTGTTGATGAAAGCGATGGACACTGGGCACAAAGTCCTAACAGAGGTATATTTCATTTCGAAATTGAAAAGCAATATCATAAGTTTGGGGCAACTCGAGGAAGGAGGATGCAGGATGGAGATCGATGACGGCGTCTGTAGCGTGCTCGACGCTAAACGCACGCTGCTGATCCGTGCACCGCGCACTAGGAATCAGTTGTATACCCTAAAACTGAACCCGGTAGCGCCGGTGTGCTTGGTGGGCAAGGCAGATGACCAAGCGTGGCTATGGCATGCTCGTTATGGTCACATCAACTTCCGGTCGCTCTGGGAGTTGGGCACAAAAGAGATGGTAGAGGGGCTACCAATGATCAAGCGCGTCGAACAGTTCTGCAACGACTGCACCCTCGGCAAGCAGCACCGCTCTCTGTTCCCGGCTGTCGCACAGTACCATGGCGAGCAACCTTTGGACTTGTTCCATGGTGACCTGTGCGGTCAGATCAAGCCCAGCACCCCGGGAGGTAAAAACTACTTCCTGCTAATTGTCGATGATCACAGTCGTTTCATGTGTGTTGAGCTGCTAGCTACGAAGGATGAGGCGTTCAGGTATTTTCGCAAGGTGAAGGCTCCCGTCGAGAACGAGCTCAGCGGCAAGCTCAAGGCATTCTGCACGGATTGGGGGTGGAGAATTCAACTTCCTCGAATTCGAGACGTTTTGCGATAAGCATGGCATCAAGCATTTCACCACCGCGCTATACTCACCTCAACAGAATGGCGTTGTCGAGCGGCATAACCGCACGGTGGTGGAGATGGCGCGATGTCTACTGAAGAGTAAGGCGGTCCCAGCTGTATTCTGGGGCGAGTCGGTGAGGACGACTGTTTACATCCTCAATCGCGCGCCCACAAGGGGACTCGAAGGACGGACACCGTATGAAGCGTGGTACAAGAAGAAGCTGAAGGTGAATCACCTACGCACTTTTGGCTGTGTCGCACATGTCAAGCGACTCAGCCTAGGAGTGAGCAAGCTTTCAGATCAATCGACTCCCATGGTGTTTCTCGGGTATGAACCCGGGACAAAAGGCTACCGGGTCTATGATCCAGTGGCCAAGAAGCTGCACGTGACGTGCGATGTTGTGTTCGAGGAGAACCGCGCATGGGATTGGAACGCGGGGGACGACGTCGCGACATTGCCCGTGACATTCATGGTGGAGTACTACACAGTGGCGACTCCGAGCAAAGTGACTGGTGAGTCACCACCGGCTGCACCAACATCAATCGAGGCACACACTCCGGGGGTGCCGTCGACACCAGCTACTCCAACAATCGAGCATGCGACCCCACCATCCGATGCAGCGTACGACACTGAGGGGTGCCATTGAGGTACCGCACGGTACAGAATCTGCTTGACACCACCGACGAGATCCTCGACTACGAATACAGCGGCCTCTGTCTCCTCGCCGCTGAGGAGCCTAGGAGTATTGAAGAGGCGCTTGAGGAACATTGCTGGCGCGAAGCAATGGAGGTGGAGATGAACTCGATTCATGCCAACGAGACGTGGACACCGGCAGTTCTTCCACATGGACACCGTGCAATTGAACTAAAAAAGGATCCAGCCGGTAATGTGATTAAGTACAAGGCACATCTAGTAGCCAAGGGCTACGCACATCGACAGGGGGTGGATTACGATGAGGTCTTCGCACCAGTGGCGCGGCTGGAGACGGTGCGTCTGCTACTCGCTCTCGCCGCGCATGGCACCTGGCAGGTACACCACATGGATGTTAAATCCGCTTTTTTGAATGGTGACCTGGACGAGGAAGTTTATGTGCATCAGCCCCCAGATTCATTATCGACAATGACAAAAGCAATGTTCTCAGATTGCCTAAGGCCTTATACGGGCTGAAGCAGGCACCTCGTGCCTGGAACGCGCGCCTTGACAAGGAGCTGCTGGCACTCGGTTTTGAGCGCAATCCTCTGGAGCACGCCGTGTACAAGCATGGTGGCGGTGCAGATCTCCTGTTGGTCGGTGTGTACGTTGATGATTTGGTCATCACCGGTCCTAGCAGGGAGGTCATTGCAGCATTCAAGGAACAGATGATGAAGAGCTTCAGCATGAGTGATCTTTGTCTGTTAAGCTACTACTTGGGCATTGAAGTCAAGCAAGGCAATGGTGAGATCACTTTGAGTCAGAGTGCTTATGCAGCCAAGATCCTTGAGGTGGCCCGCATGAAGGGATGCAATCCGAGTCACACCCCAATGGAGAATCGATTGAAGCTGAGCAAGAAGGATGGCACAGCACCAGTTGACGCCACAAAATATAGGAGCATAATTGGCAGCCTGCGCTATTTGGTACATACTCGTCCCAATCTTGCTTATTCTGTCGGAATTGTGAGCACGTACATGGAAGATTGGGCAGCAGTTAAGCAGATTCTGCGCTATCTAGCAGGGACCATTGGTTTCGGGTGCTGTTACAGGAAGACAGAGATCATGGAGCCGGCGCTTGTAGGTTTCAGTGACAGTGACCACGCCGGCGATGTTGATGATCGGAAGAGCACCAGTGGCAATGTATTCTTCCTCGGCTCTAGTTTGATCACCTGGACATCACAAAAATAAAAGGTTGTTGCTCTTTCTTCATGTGAGGCTGAATATATTGCAGCAGCGGCATGTCAGGGTGTATGGCTCAGTCGTCTTCTTGGCGAGCTGACAGGCCGGCACGCACCTGCAATCAGACTATGGGTGGATAACAAGTCGTCAATCGCACTCAGCAGAAACCCGGTGTATCATGAATGCAGTAAGCATATAGACACTCGATTTCATTTCCTGAGAGAATGTGTTGAAGATGGCAGGGTAAAGATTGATCACGTCGATACCGTCGGGCAGTTGGCGGACATTCTGACCAAGGTGCTAGGGAGAGTCAAGTACATCTAGTTACGACAGTAGCTGGGTGTGGTAGAAGTGGCACGGGATTATGGGGTGAAATGATAGAATAAATCCCGTGCACACGTCATGCATGGAACTGTTCACGTGTACGGTTACTGTTCATGTATACTTTCGTACGCGTTCGTTGCCGAAACGCCATAGCACTTCCGCGTGAAGGCATGCATCGCGACGCTTCGCGGAAGAACTGCCAGGCATAACTGTGATGTAATGTTGTGTATAAATACTTCAAAGAAATCAGTGAAGAAATATTGATTCGCAGCAGCAGTCTACAACTTCCTCTCGCGTGCGTGAGTTTGTGTATTCATCTCTGAAGCCTCTACTTCGCGTGGCGTTCTGAAGGCAGGCGCAGAACTGCGCGCGGCGGCGCCCTGGCCGCCGCGGAGGACTGCCGCAGCTACTGCGGTTCATCCACGTCCGTGCTCTACGAAGACGGCGCCTCGAGCGCTGGCGGCGAAGAGGCTGCTGCGTCCCGCTGTTTGCCGCTGCCGTTCGATCTGAAGTAGCGCTGGGTCCCGGGCGTCGTTTCCAAGCCGAAATCAAGTTTTGGTTTCTACACATGGGCCAGGGGTGGTTCACGAAGACGAGCTCCTGAACGCCCTTAACTGCGAGCAGTGGAGCCAGAGCGCGAGCTCGGCACGGTGCGCGTCCATGTAGCTGCAGGTGAGGTTGACGCAGCGGTGTTAGCCGCCCTTGCTAATCTCGCAAATTTCTAGCTCACGCTTCAAATGAAATGCATACACAAGAAAAGCACAAATATTTTGGTGCTACAAAAACACACTCAACTGCAGCGTTTTCTTCTTCCTTTTATAGAAAACAAAAAGAAAAACTGAACCTACAAACGCGCCATGCCGAGCAAATACTCTGGTCATGCGGCAATACTAGCAAAAACTGAAGATTAATGGGTACGACCAATAATGCAGAATGACTGCATGGATCTCACATGACTGCATGGCTTCCACACAACTGCATGGCTTCCACACACGTTGTGGGCTCATGCCAGTTATTAATACAAGCACTAATTGTTAATTAATATGCATAACATGCGCAGGATTAAATTATTAACAATTCTCCCCCTAATCCTGCTGCCGTGTGACGACCTCGACGATGCCCGCCTTCTTGCAAAGTTCATGAAACCTAATGCTCCCGAGTGGCGATTAAATGAAGCTCGTCGGAGTCGAGCTCCACCGGCTTCGAAGTGGCGAAGATGTTGACCATGCTTCTGTAGCGCCGCGGTGCCCCGTGATCATCGTCGACGTCGGGTTCAGCAGTTGGGGGTGATACGAACTCGATGGCGGGTTCCAGAGTGCGTGGCGAAGCAAGGTCGTTGGGAGCCGCCGTCTCCAAGTGTTCCGGTGTTGACGCCTGGCCTCCCGGCGCCATGCTGGATGGCACAGAGGAGGAAACCACCTCGTAGTGGACGGTAAACGAATCACCCAAGGAGGCCGCAACGGACTCTCCTGAAGCCGCCCAATCCCACTACGCCGCTTCATCGAACACGGCGTCGCGGGTAACACAAACACGTCGGGACGCCGGGTCATAAGCGCGATATGCCTTGGCTCCCGGTTCATAGCCGAGGAACACCATGGCCTTGCTTCGGTCATCGAGTTTCTTCAAATGCGGTCTCACGTCCTTGACATAAACAACGCACCCGAACGTCTTGAAGTAATGCACGGTAGGTATTCGACCGTGCCATGCCTCATACGGGGTCTTGTTACGAACACTCTTTGTCAGCAAACGGTTCAAGATGAAGACGGCAGTGGATACCGCCTCGCCCCAGAACTCCCCCGGCATGTCCTTCGCCTTCATCATGCAGCGCGCCATGGCCACAATCGTCTGGTTGTGGCGTTCGACCACGCCGTTCTGCTGAGGGGAGTACGGCGCCGTGTGGTGCCGCTGGACACCCTCGTTGGCACAGTACAGACCAAACTCCACGGAGGAGAATTCCCCTCCTCGGTCCGTGCGAAGTACACGCAGCTTGCGGCCGGTCTCGACCTCGACGCCGGCCTTGAAGCGCTTGATGGTTGCAGGAGCATCACTTTTCACCGCCAGCAGAAAGAGCCACATGTAGCGGGTTAGATCATCGATCAACAACAGAAAGTACCTCTTGTCACCATGGGTTGCCGGCGTGATGGGCCCGCATATATCACCATGGACAAGATCGAGGCGCTTCGACGCACGGTACGCTGCCGCGGCGGGGAACGGCGTTCGCTTCGGCTTGCCGATCAGGCAGCTGTCGCAAACCTGATTTATGCGCTCAAGCTCCGGTAGGCCTCGCGCCATCCCGCACCGAGCGAGCATGCGAAGTGAGTCGAAGTTGAGGTGGCCGAAACACGCATGCCATGTCCAGGCTTCCTCCATGCCCCTCGCCGCAAGGCAAACAGGCTGTGCAGTGTCGACGTTGAGCACATATAGATGTCCGGCGCTCCGTCGAACCCGGCACAACAGCCGGCATTGGGGATCGCGCAGTGTGAGGACGCCATTCTCGATCTACGTCTTGCAGCGAGATTCGTCCAGCTAGCTGAGGCTGACGATGTTGTTGCTGAGGTGTGGGATGTAGTAGACACCGATGAGCGCGCAGTGATCGCCATTCTTGCAGGCGAAGAGCACAGTGCCACACCCCTCGATGCGGACTCGCGAAGCGTCACCGAACTTGACAGAACCGCGCACGCTGGTGTCGAGTTCGGAGAATGCGTTCCTTGCGCCCGTCATATGATTCGATGCGTCGGTGTCCAGGATCCATTCTGGATCAACTGGTTCTCCCTCATCGCGGAGAGTGACAAGGGCACGCTCCTCATTTATAACGAGTTCGGCGTCTGCTGGTTCGATGTTGATGGCGGGAGAGAGATCACAGACCTGAGCCATTAACAACGTGGGCTCGTCTTCGCCCTCAACCTGCTCTGGTTCAGCTTGGAGAAGATTCGCCTAAGCCAACCTCTCACGATCCCGCTTCGCCTTTCGGCAGTCCTTGGCCCAGTGGCCCAGTTTGCCGCAATAGAGGCATTTGTCCTTGGAGATGTCGTGGCACGCGGCCTGGGATGGCCCAGACTTAGGTTCCCCGTCTCCCCCGTCACGCCCGCGGCTGCGCTGACCGCGCTGGCGTGAGCGCGACGTGTTCCCGCTGTTCACAGTAGCCTGGTCTCCTTGGTGTTGTATGATGACCATTCCTTCTCCGTGAGTAGAACCTGGTCTCCTTCCTCATCGTCTGACTCTCCACGGTCCTCGACAGCGTGGAGCCGGCCGGTAAGGTCCTCGATGGACAGAGTGCTGAGGTCAACCAAGGTTTCAATTGACAAGGCGATTTGGTGATACCTGCAGGGAACAACACGCAGAAGCTTGCGGACCACCTTCTCCTTCGACAACTCCTCCCCAAGGAGGCGAAGGTCGCTGACGACACCCTGGAGCCAGAGACTGAAGTCCTCCACGTGCTCGCCATTTTTGAATCGCATCGACTCAAATGTCTGGCGTAGCTTCTGCGCCTTGGATTCACGCACTCGATCCGCCCCAACCCTCATCGCCTTGAGGGCGTCCCAGGCTTCTTTGGCGTTGTCCTTCTCGGTGAGCGGCCGGAGCATTTTCGGAGGCACCACGTGCAGGATCGCCGAAAGGGCCTAGCGATCTTCCTGGTATGGCACATCACCGGTGTCGACGACGTCCCATAAGCCTTGAGCCTGCAGGTTGACTCGCATCAACACCGCCCAATCGGAGTAATTTGAGCGTGTGAGCGTGGGGTAGGAGATGGAGCCACTACTCTCCTTCACGACCCGCTGGACAACGAGTTCACGCTGGCCGCCATCACGTCAATGTGGGCGGCGCGTCGGTGGGGATGGCGAGCGTCCACGGCCGTGTCGTTGTGGTGTACAGGAGTGGCCTACGGCAAGGACGGGGGCTGACATTTTGCTCTGATACCAATTGTCAGCCGCCCTTGCTAATCTCTCAAATTTCTAGCTCACGCTTGAAATGAAATGCATACACAGGAAAGACACAAATATTTTGGTGCTGCAAAAACACACTCAACTGCAGCGTTTTCTTCTTCCTTTTATAGAAAACAAAAAAGAAAAACTGAACCTACAAACGCGCCATGCCGAGCAAATACTCTGGTCATGCGGCAATACTAGCAAAAACTAAAAATTAATGGGTATGGCCAATAATGCAGAATGACTGCATGGCTTCCACACACGTTGTGGGCTCATGCCAGTTATTAATACAAGCACTAATTGTTAATTAATATGCATAACGTGCGCAGGATTAAATTATTAACAAGCGAAAGGGGCCCGGGTGGGTCTCGAGGACGCGGGACACTGAGGCGGTGACAGCGCCGGAGTCGGCGTGCGCGGGCCTGGCCTCGGCGCCGGGCGGAAGGAGGTGGGTGTCCACGAGGACGAGCGGCGTGGAGAGCCAGAGGCGGCGCCAGCATGAGGAGAGCGCGGCGGTGCGCGCTGCGTCCTTGGCGGGGAGGCGGGAGACGAAGCTTCGGAGGAGGTCGTCGGGGAGGGCGCTGACACGGTCCTCGGCTCCGCCATCGGCAGCACCGGAGAGGAAGGCAGCGATGGAGACGGGCGGGATGGGGAGGGAGCAGTAGAGGAAGGAGTGCATGAGGTCCATTGTATAGTCCAGCAGCTACGGGTCCAAGCCGTGGTTCTCCATTTCGACAAGCATCTCCTCCATGGTGGTCGGCGGTGCCTGGTCCATGGCGGGCGCCGTGGATGGAGGGGACGAGGGTTTTGGGTACACCACTAGTAGTGATCTGATTCTGTGGCGTGGTTGGTGCGGTTGTGAGCGAATTTTGGGGCACGGGGTTGCTGGGCCAAATGTCGCAAGCGGGCTGCACGTGGGTCCATCTCCGAAGCCGTGGTCGAGGATGTAGTCGACAAGCTATGATCGGTAAAGTGATCGATGAAGCCGTGGTCGAAGCTGTGATCGGCAAGCCGTGGTTGGTAAATCGATCGAAGGCACCGTGATCGAAAACGCTATGGTCGAAGTAGCCGTGGTCGTAAGGCATGGTCTGGTACCGTGGTTGACAAGACATGGTCGTAGAGGGACTCGACAGAGAATCCGAAGAAGGTCAAGTCTGTGTGTAGTCGTAGACCAGACCAGGTAGCAGTTAGTCTGCATGTAACAGGTCGTGTCCACTAAGCTGTGTAAGGTGGTTGGTGGAATGAGTCATTTGGGTAGTGCAAGTCATGGAGATCATGCCGGAAGACTCAGGTAGTTCGTTAGCCTGTGTACATATAATCTGTGAGTATAACTAGAAGAGAAAATGGAAAAGCTGTGAGCAGATTGACGCAACGCAAACTCTTGTGTGTATTGACTTGATTAGATATATTTGTGTGAGTTTCGACTACCGTGTGAATGCGTTCTGTTCCGTCCCTGGGCCAACAAGCACCAGTCGAAGCCCACGAGGGGCGGCGCTAGAGGTTGCCACTGTCGTTGTCGTCCAAGAAGTCGTTGAGGTCGGCGTCGTCGAGGACGAGCGCGTGGAGGCCCAGCGGCCACAGTGTGTGGAGCGTGTGGCGTCTTTGGCAGGTGGAAAATGATGTTAGAGAGCAGCGCATCCGAAAGTTGGATGATGCGGTCCTCGCCGCCAGCGAAGGAGGCAACGACAGAGAGTGGGGCGCGAGCAGTGGAGATGGGCGGGGTGGGGATGCAGGTGAGAACGGTGTGCATGATGGCATCCATGGCATCAACTGAGCCGCCGTGTAGAGGCGGAGGAGAGGCGAACCCTACTCCAAGCAAGAAGAGGGTTTGCACTTCTCAGGAGGAACGAACTTCTCGCTTCAGTGGGTTGGTGGAGGTGACAGCAGTAGTTCATCCTAGGGTTTGGTGCTCATGTTTGCCCCAAATGTCCTGAGCCGGTCGGATAATTTGTGCCATCAGGGCACTGCCAATGCTCCACATCAGTTAATGTCTATAGCTTTAATTGGCTTGTCACGTAAACAAAAATCTGATATAAAAGCATATTTAAGGAGGAGAGAGGTGAGAGTAATGTCTCATACAAGACATCACCTTTGTTAGAGAACAAGGCACATGAACACCAAAAGAAACCCCCACTAAGATAAATTGGATGTCCATATCACACATTTTGTGAGCCTAACTAGATTTTATGTGCTCATTCGGATCTTCGACCTGGTCTTTTATGAAGTTGGTAAACTGACTACAAGATTAAAAAAATAGAGTAGATCATAATACATGTAACAATAATGATATTAAAATAAAATATATAGACACTATCCATTGGGATAATTATATCTAAATATTTATTTAATATATATTCTCTCCTTATAGACATTGCTATGGAAATTACTAATTGGGAATGCCCTTCGAAATTCAGAACAGCTGGACCTTAATTTCACTGCAACTCTTAATTTTCACATTAATCAGGCAATTAAATAAGGGACTACACATGCATCAACATCTAGTTAGTTAAACCAAGCCTTACAGATAATCACAACCGCATCAAGCAGGTAAAATTCTTTTAGCAGTATCGATTGGCAACAGTACCGACTAGACAACAGAAGAATAACCACAGAAGAAACCGGCAACAAATTAATAGATGATCCACCTGCTAGTGCAAAGCATCAACACTATGTCCACAGGCTTGACAGTTAGATGTAACATGGCTTTAGCTCCCCCCGCGCCATGATTAGTTCCAAATTAAAGTGATACCACAGCACACCATGATTGTGACACAGAATGAACTATTTGTGCCATCTTAACAACTAGCTCAACCTTTCAGTGGCAAAAATACAGCCCCTTACATAAAGTTCCACTTCTCAGTAAGCACAACACACACATGCATCTTGAATGTGATCAGTGACCAAGAACAACTTTTATAGCACCAAACAGCAACTCCAAACCTTCCAGATAATCACAAATTCACAAATCGCATCAACGATATGTATACTTCAACATGATGCTGCGAGGATAAATGGATCGATACTCTGTTACGGTTTGTGCACGTGTGCACCACCACCTGCATGAATCGGCAACAAAGCAGTGCATTTCGACCAATAATGAACTCGTGAGTAAAGAAAAAAAAGCTCACATGAAATGCATAATATCTGCCATTTAGATGGCGACACTTGAGTAACATGAGCCATCGCATGAACTACTGAGTAGTAGTACTGACTAACTAGCTCTCTTCTAATGTTCAAAACTCTCTCTCTTCTGGCCGGAGCCGACAACTAATGTAAATAAGCGTCTTGCCTATGTATAGACGACACTGAACAAAGGACTAGCATATCGCATGGCCATCAGCACCCTTGAGCTTCAGCAATCGAAGGGGTCACTCAGGGAGAGATCGGATGCTATGCGGAAGCTCCAAGCGCTGCCTTCGTTGCGCACCAATCAAGGTTTAAAATAGCCGGCTATAGCCACCGCTATAGCCGGATTTAGCCTTTGGGAAGGCTAAAGGCTAAGAGAAATCACTTTTAGCGCTAAACATTTTTTCCCGCTATTAGCCGGATTTAGCCCGCTAAATCCGCTAAATGGACTGCTATTTAGCCGGCTAAGTCTGGAGGGAAAAAAAAAATCTGAAATGGGCCGAATTCCCGTCTGGCCCAACTCGTGCTTAACCCTAGCTCCACAGCGCCACAGCCTCACGCGGTCACTCCTCAACCTCCCGACACCAGCCTCCCGACTCCCGAGTCCGGACTTCGCCCGCCGCCGCCGCCACGCCTCCCGAGCCCGTGCCGCCCGCCGCCGCCGCCACGCCTCCCGAGCCCGTGCCGCCCGCCGCCGCCGCCACGCCTCCCGAGCCCGTGCCGTCCGCCGCCGCCGCCACGCCTCCCGAGCCCGTGCCGTCCGCCGTCGCCGCTGCCACGCCTCCCGAGCCCGTGCCGCCCGCCGCCGCCGCCGCGCCTCCCGGCCGCGCCCACCGCTTGACCGCGCGCACTCCCGCACGGCGCGCTCCCGCGACTTCGCGCGATCCCGTCGGTGGCGGCAGCTGAGGAAGATCATGTCCCAACCAGAGCAACAGCAAGGCAAATTTTACACTTTTACTCTCCTCTGTTCCAGTGTTCTTCTTCCTTCCTCTGCTCCATTCAGACTTTAGAGATTGAGAGGTTTTAGTTTGAATAGCTAGCATGTTAGTGCAGGGATGCTCATATATTACTAATCCGCTAAATGAGGCTATAGCCCGCTATAGCCTTTGTAACCTCTGCGGAACCCAGCCGCTAAATGTCTTAGCCGGCTATTTGAAACCTTGGCACCAATATCATTAAGTTTGGGTCTCTGCTGGCGCGTTTGGTGCTGCAAGCTAGAGGTTTCAGCTTGGTGGCCACCCCCTCCTCCGAAGCAGGATCTCCATCGGCCAACACGATCACCACCTTCTGCAGCACCTGTGCTCTCTCCAGGACGAACCTGAGGAACGCGAGCTCGCTGCGGTTCCCTTGGAAGTTCTTGAACACCACCCTCTTGATGTGTGAGTGCAGGCATTCGATGGGGCCAACGTCGTGCCAGGATTTGAAATTGAGCTTGCCAGTGGGCTCATCAGCTTCAGCAGACTGCAGAATAAGCATGTAGATAAGTTCGGTTAACCACAGATCACGGGGCAGCATTCAGCAATCAGATGCTAGAGACGATGCAAATGCTAAATGAGGAGATGGGGGAAATGGGATCTCACCATGACATGCAATGTTTCGACATTGGGAAAGCATCTCAGGAAGGCTGGCAGCATCTTGGCCTCGTTGCGGACACCAAATCGCACCTTCAATGCCAGGATCATGACACTTGGAACCGTGGTGCCTGGGCTCGGCTTCGTCCCGGCCTACAATTCATGTGCAATTCACGATCAATCACAATGCCATGGATCATTACACAATGCTATGAATATGATATATCATTGAAGAAATTAATCTGGACCTCGATGACGTTGTTGGCGATCTCGAGCACATGGATGCTTGGCTCCAGGTAGCCGATCACCTTGAGCTCCAGTGTGTAGCCAATCTTGAACCTGGTGCGGAAGTCGTTGCTGAGGCGGGCACCGGGGCACTCGTTCCACAGGATGAGCCGCTCGAGGCGCGGGACGACGACGACGACGACGGCGAGGTCCTCGGCGATGGACATCCAGAAGAGCACGCAGCGGAGGCTGCGGCTGCGGACGCGGACGTTGCGCGGCCTGTTGTAGTTGACGACGAGCGCGAGCATCTCCAGCACGGGGCTGCACTGGAGCAGACGGTCGAGGTCCTTGGTCTCGATGTGGGTGCGGCAGATGCCGAGCTCGATGAGGTGGGGGAAGACGTGGGCGCCGCGCGGGAGGCGTTTGGTGTCCGGGAACTCGTCCCAGAGGCCGAGGTAGAGGCGGCGGAGGGAGGAGACGCGGAGGACCTCTGTGGGGAGATCGACGTCGAGGAGCCAACTGGGGAAGTTGACGAGGACGAGCTCATGGACGGCCTTGGCGGCGAGGAGGCGGAGCCAGCGCGCGAGCGTGGCGCCGTCGCGGGAGGCCGCGTAGTTGCAGGCGTTGGTGAGGTGGACGCAGCGGAAGGGGCCCGGGTGACCGGCGAGGACGCGGGAGACGGTGGCGGTGAAGGCGCGCCAGTCGAAGCGGCTGCCTTGGTCGTCGGGGAGGAGGTCGGCGTCGTCGAGGACTAGCGGCGTGGAGCGCCAGAGGAGGCGCCAGCGCAGGGAGAGCACGGCGGTGCGGGCGGCGTCCTTGACAGGGAGGCGGGAGACGATGTTGGAGAGCAGCGAGTCCGGGAGGCGGCTGATGCTGTCCTCCCCGCTGCCGTCGGGGGAGGAGAAGAAGGCGGCGGAGAGGGAGGCGGCGTCGGCGGCCGTGGAGGAGGGCGGGGTGGGGACGCAAGCGAAGACGGCCCGCATGATGGCGTCCATGGTGGTCATGATCGCCGCGCCGGAGGAGCAGATAAGAGGCGAGCAAGAAGACGGTTTTGAGGAGTCGAGCACTCGGGCTCGCCCGCTCCACTGCGAAGGTGGTGGAGGCGGTGGTGGTTTCCCTTTCGGTTCTTTGTACCCGTGGCAGGCTGCGTAGGGTTTGGTGGCCCCTTCTTACTGGGCCAAATGTCGGGAGCGAGTTTCTCACCGGGCCATAAGCCAGTTGTTTATTTTTCTGTCGGAAGAACGGACGCTAGGGGGCACTAATCAGTAATCACTAGCACTTGATCACTAACTAACTTACGAATTTTGGACTCATCTGGATCCTTAAACATCCGAAATTCTATTTTTGACTCCCAAACCAAAAAAAATTCCGAATCTGGACCCCCGCCCGAGCGCGCGTTCGCCTGGCGCCGCCACCTGTCTGGTCGTGCGGTGTGGTACCGCACGACCGCACTGTTCATCGCCCGAGCGCACATTTCTTTCGCTCCGACCGCACGACCGAATCCCTGACCGCACGTCTCGTTTTTTGATCGCAGGACCCGCCGCTCCGACCGCGGGATTGATTCCCCGACCGCACGTCTCGGCTCCTGTCAAATCGGCTCGCCGAAAGCAGCGTCTCCCTGGCCTTTTTCACCCCCGAGCAGCACAAGCAGCACACGCGTCAGCAGCTAGCTCGCATGGCCCCTCTCACTCACGGATGAATGCACAGATAAGAGGTCATTCTCATGCGCGTATGGTCATCCAGGAAGCTCATTTGCAGTTGGTTCGAGTGAAGACAGAGCGAGTAAGGGAGGCAGTGAAGGAAAGTGAGGAGTGAAAACACAAAGGTTTGAGTTGTTTTCATTTGGAATCAGCGGGTTTGGCAAGTACAAAAGTTGTCGATCGTCTCGTGAGCTTCAAGAAGAGGTAAGTTTTGTGCCCATGCAACTATAATTTTATGTATGACATTAGTCTATAATTAAGCAAACCTTGTTTTGTTAAAGTTATTTTATGTCACTCTTTGATACGGTATGTATTTGTAGCAAATCTTCGATATGTTAGGCATGATGTATTGTAGTGTATGTAATGTTGTACTCTTTTTTTGGTGAACATACGTATTGTAATGTAGTTTAATGTTGTGCGAAAATATGAACTTGCAGATGTGTAGACGTTGAGAAAGTACATATTTATCTTAGAGCATTTGTAGGTGATAACAATAGTAGCAGGATTAGAAACATACAAGAAGTACACTTAGGGAAGAAGTGGATACAGTGCGCTAGGTGGTAAAAATAAATTGGAAATAAATTTGGTACATTAGAATTAAAACGTAATAACAGTAATAAACAGTTGTAGTACAAATAAATAGAGCATGCATTAAGTAAAAGTTAGAAAAGAAATATAGAAAAATTAGTAATTGGTTTTTTTGCATGAATTGGAAAAACATGCAATAGAGAGTAGTAGTGAAAATAAAAACAAAAATATAGATTGAGAAATTAAAATAGTAGTAATCGATATTGTAGGTCATAGGAATATGTAATTTGATGTATGTTAGAATTTGGAAGTAAAATAGTTAGAAATAAATTGTAGTTTTACAAATACAAAACATATAGTAATCAATTTTGTAGGCGGTAGGAAGATGTATGAAATACCGCACTGTTAATGTTACAATGGGGTAGTGGGTGTTTGATGGTACGATTGTTACATGCTGTGTACTAAAATGGTTGATTATGTACTTTTGTTAGGTACACAATGGCTGACATTCAAGATTGTTCGTGTTTTATGGGAGTGGTCTCGTACGCGATGGGGCATATGGGGCGGACCTGTCAAATTGCGACCGGACCGTGATCTGGGCACCCGGTCTTAACGCCATGAGCTTGTATGAGCTACGGAGGTGTGTCCGTTTGGTGTTCGATCGACACACCGCAAGGAAGAAGTTACGGATCGAGGCAGTCTATGCCTCAATGGTGGGTGATGGAATAGAGAGCATATGGCAACTTCTGAAGGTGACCAATGACGCCTCATGGGCGAACTACATGGAGGTCGTGTGCAACCCTAATGCTGCGATATATGCCAGGCCAATGGTGTATGTCGAGTTCGTGGAGAGGGCAGAATCATCAGCCATGGTTGGTTCTGATGCCGCTGGTGGTGATGTAGTGCCTGGGTTCATCTCCGGCGGCCATGAAGACGCTTCTGCGGGAGAACATGTGGGCGAGGAAGTGGGTGATGAAGACCTCAGGAGGCGTGCGGAGAATTTCCAAGCCAACGAAGGTGTGGACGAGAGGTGGTGGGCCGCTCGTATTGACTGTCATGAGTACCTTGGGGACCAGGTGGAAGAAGTGAGCAGCGAGGAGGATGAGGAGGTGGAAACGGGCAGTTTTGGAGAGGACGAGGATGGCGAAGCTGCAATTGGAGGGGTGGTAGGTCGTGTTGTGACCACGGACGGTGCGTACGTGTCGTCCAGACTGGACGACAACGCAGCGGCAGCCCTAGTTCTGCCACAGGCGGAGGAGGGAGAATGGGGGTTTAGCGAGGGCGCACTCATTTTGGGGCAGTGCTTCCGTAATAAGAGTGCTATCCAGCAGGCTATTGCTAGACATGCCGTCAACATAAGCCGGATGTATCGGATCCACAAGTCAAAGCCGGACACGTACGTTCAGAGTACAGAGTTCCATGCAGCACTTGTATGCAGCACTTGTATGCAACCTGGAGTGCAGAGTTCCATTCCTACGGGGTATACATGCACTACAGGGAATTATGACCAGGGGAGATAAAGTGGGTGCCCAACGATGCACTGAAGCATGTCGGTCGTGGAAGACGACAAAGCCGTTGCATCCGCAATGACATGGATGATAGCCAGCAAGGGGATCGTGTTCGGCGCCCGAAGTGTAGGCTATGCAAGACGATTGGCCACTCCCTTAGCCAGTGCCCAAATAGGCCGGCATCAAGCAACGCTCCGTAGTACGAACCACAATGTTTTCTTGTACCCATTGTTGCTTCCATGTGTTCTGTGCGTTGCGATGTACCCTGCATTATTCAGGAGGTGTACGCTGCATTGTTGGTTTCATGTATCTATGTCGTGCACATTACCATGTTATGTATGTTTTCGTACATTCCATATGTTTCCTTGTCGTGTGGGTCATATTCGTGTGCACATTTTATGTATGTTTTGGTACATTTCGTACGTTTCCCTGTCGTTACATTTGTTGTTAATTATGTTGTCATTTGTTGTTAATTATGTTGTCATTTGTTGCACATTTTGTTATAAATTTAGACTCACTTGTTATCCTTCTTTGGCAGGACATGGCGTTCGAGTTGCTAGACCCCCGTTGGGATGAGCACCACCGATGCCATGCGTGGTCGTCGGGAGACGCAGAAGGGCCTCCTTGCTTCGTCCTTAGGGGCCCCCGAGAGAACTGGCGTCTCGACCAGCGGTACATCCCACTACTACAGGACACCGGGCTGCTGTCCATTGCCCGCATGTTGGATCTACCGCATGCGTTCTAGTATGATGCGCCGCTGCTGTCCGCTCTCGTTGATCGATGGAGGCCGGAGACTCACACCTTCCACTTCCGGTGGGGGGAGATGACGGTTACTCTGCAGGACGTGGTGATGCTTACAAGTCTACCCGTCCGTGGTTCTGCTGTAGTGCCACCCCCAAAGGCAGTAGATTGGAAGGTTTGTCTGGGTCACCGGTTCGGTCATCCGATCCCAGACAACACAGCTGGTGTGCCACATGGATGGCTTTGTCGGTACATGACCTGTCCTGGACACGCACATGAGGAGGAGGTGCGGACACACTTCGTTGCGTACCTGCTATATCTGTTCGGGTGGGTCTTGTTCCCTAGCACCACTGGAGACTCCGTGCAGCCTAGCTACATACACCTAGCAGAGTCCTTGGCGGATGGCTGGCCTGGTCAGGTGCCACAGTATAGCTGGGGATCAGCAGTTCTTAGCGCCACATATCGAGGCTTGTGTGACGCCTCGCAGCGTAGCGCGGCCAACGAGCCGGTCCTAGCTGTCTACTACCTTCTCCTTCAGTTGTGGTCGTGGGAACACTTCCCCATTAGCAGGCCTTACTTTGGTAGTGTTGTGCACCCTTACGAGCTCAACCCACAATTCTACGGCCTCGGTGGTGGCGACGACCCCGTTGATGGGCCCACAATGGGTACACGTTGGACACATGGTCAGTTGCGGTGGGCCAGGGACAGACCGAGACGTGCGTACATGGATTTCAACAACAGGTTCGAGATTCTGCATGAGGCCGACATAATCTGGTGGCCATGGACTCCACGGTTCATTATGGACACGGCCCCCACACGTTATCATCTCAGTGCGGGCAGGATCACAGGTACTGGTTGACGACCTGCCACTTGGTGTTCTCGCACTGCGTCGAGCCATACAACCCATAGCGAGTCATGAGGCAGTTCGGACTGTACCAGCATGTCCCCCCTGGGAGGACGCACTCTTGCAGACAGCACCCACCGGTATGTCATTACACCATAAATTTAATTAATGCATTAGTCTGTGCCCCTACTAATTGTGTAATGTCTCAATGAACTTGCAGGCAATCGAGGAGAGGGCGAGCGACAGAAGACTGGAGAGCCACACAGCGGCCGTGGACAGACATGTGGCGTGACCAGGCGGATACGATGGTTGTGGACGAGACACGGCCAGACGACCTCGCGACGTATAGGACATACCTTGAGTGGTACGCTCCACGCACCCGCATTAGGCTTACTGGGGAGCCGCCACATCGTCCACTTGAGGTCGTTCACGAGGCCGCTATACAGGCAGGTCCAGACCGTCATCGAGCGGCACGGCACGACCAGATGGTACGAGATTAGTATGTCATTATCCAGTGCAGGATTACATTTTAAGTCACTGTTTGTATCACTGCAGTTGGACCGGCTGCATCGTATCCAGGACGAGGCTGCTCAGGCTATACACCGTGGGAGGTCAAATACGGTTGATCGGATGATCACTTCGATGCGCAGCATCTACGATGACGCCAGGGCTGCGATATGGACCATGAGTTGTGGTCGCCACCGAGATGACGTTGTTGCTCGACGTGGTGGCGGACGTGGCTAGGGACCACCACCCCCCTCCGCGCCGCCGTCAGCACCAGCATCAGCACGGCCATCGTCGTCGCGTCCATCACAGTCCGGGAGTCGGCCCAGCTACGCTCGCTCGGCCTCCACGCGCCTCGGACCGGCGGTTGGACAATTGCCAACTATTTGTTCATCCACTCAATTGCCATTTATGTCTAACCACATGTTCTTCTTGCAGTAATTGCGACAGGATAGCTTGTTGCTACAGCCATCGTCATCACGGAGGGCGACGGAGGAGCAAGCGTGCTCTCCAGGCCGACGGGGGCCCACTCCAGAGAGCGACCCTGACTCAGCGCAGCAACTAGAGGGGGCGATGCCCTCGTTCACCCCTAGCGTGCAGTCCAACCTACAAGACCGGGACAGGTGGTTTGGACAGACCTATCAAGGATACACATCGCATGAGTACATGCGTGACTACCCATCGACATCGTCATTTCTGCACCCACATACCCCGGTATGCACTAACGTACTAAGCTAAACATGTCTATTTCAAAGCCATCTAATCGCACTGGCAAAAAAATGTAGGTTTACTCAGAGCAACAGAGCCATGACGTTCACGGTGGGTCATCCGCTTTTCAGAGTACCCAGGTAAATGCCTTGTGATATTAAGATTCATTACAAACATCGCTGCCCATGTCCTAATTCACATGTACCATCTCAGCAGCCCATAGACCCCTCGTCGACCGAACGGTTGAGCTCTATTTTCGGGCCGCCAACGCAAGTCTCCACGCAGCCGTACGCAGGACCACCTCGGATGCAGGCATCATAGTATGACCTTCGAGATGCACTGCACTCGCCTACCCGGTTCACCTTCTCGAAGGATCACATACGCCGTCCGAGGAGACGACGACGAGATGGTTCACAATGAGTTTTTGTAATTTAGATTGCATAACGTCGCATGGTTTCCTGCAATTATTTATGCAATGTTGTGCAAATTATTTATTTACAGCTTGCTTCGCACATACATACATCAACCCTCTGGCACTACAACAGACGATAACAATAAACACAACATAGAACATAGCATGAAACATTACCAACATAGACGAGAATAACGTCCATGACTACGACTTGACGATAAAAATAAACACAAGAAAGAAAATAGCACACAACATTACATTTATCTTCCACTCCAGTCTATCGATTCGATGCCGCATCCCGACGGGGTCTTAACCCCCCCACGACAACTCTCTCATGGCGAACAATGTCTGTCCTAGTGCCCATTTCATCCTCCCACACCCAGAATCAGAAACCACCGGGGGCTTCCTGCGATTCCATGAGAAGAAGATTTTTAAACATACCACCACGATTTGAATGAACCCAAAACAATCTTACTCACCGAGTGATAGGGGCACTTGTAGTAATGCCGCCCAGGATTCGCGATCGTCTGTGAGGTCTTACATCTAACAACCGTGTTGCATTTCGGGCAAATCACCGTGGGTGTATGTGAAGAGCTGCTGAGCTGATGTCGGAACCCGGAGCAACGACTCCTGGATCCTCTGTGTAAATCGCACTAGTCCAGGATCAGCTAGTGCACACAGCGTACAACAAAGATAAATATCAACCATAATGACATTTATTAACTGAATATGGGCATGAATGCCAAAGTTTACATCAACGGCACATAAGCCAAAATTAATTAATAAGCAGCGGAAGAAAAACCGAAGCGGAAGAAGCCCACTGAGCCTGCCCACAGGCAAACGACAGTAAGACGCGGCCTATTCGTCCAGATCTTCACCGTAGTTGACGTCTTCCTTCTCTGTGTGGAAAAAGCAACGTGAGTACAAACTTGTACTCCGCAAGTCACCCGGGAAAATGCACCATAATGATAAAGGCTTGAAAGGAAGGCTTATAGGGTTAGTTTGCATAAAACAGCATTTAAGAAATACAATAGATAGATTGAAATCGCAGAATTTAATACAGTAAGTAAAAACAATACTTGTAATTAAAAATAATACCGTCAGTGCCGGCTCCGACCAAACACCAACCTATCCACGGGCATCCCACCCGGACCATCTTTTCCAAAAGACCGCGTATGGATTCCATCCATCCACACGCTTTCACTGCGCAACTCTGATGAATTCCATCCATTCACCAGATTTCAATCTCTCACGGATTCCATCCATCCGCAAGGTTTTCATCACTCGTGGATTCCATCCATCCACAAGGTTTTCAAAAACATTTTGAAAATCAAAATCTAATCTATGAAAAACCTTTACTCAGCTTGCCCATGACCGTGGGCATGGCTATCCAGGATAGATTATACACTCTGCAGAGGTTGTACAGCTTTACCCACAAGACACGATCATCCTTTTGTGCCACGCGATTACACACTTCCTTAGGTGTGCGGCAAGGAGTCGTGACAAGGCCTTTACAATGCAAAGCCTTCAACCTGGTCGAGCCAACTCTAAGGTTTCACCCCAGTAAGGAATCCACCAGACCGGGACCCCCTCTTGAGCCTAGAAGAGACTTCTCATGGCTTAACCACGCTCGCCCAAGTGAGACTTCACATAGCACCAACCACGCTCACTTTCAACCTACGACTCAACTCAGATTGGGACTTCACAAATTATTCAGCCAGGGCTGTCCCATACCAGCCATGTGGTAGTACGATTAGGGCTTTGCAACAGTAGCTCACAGACCGGTCCTTAATTGACTCAGGCCCAACCACATATCCCTGTGCACGACAATCAACCACTGCGGCTCCAACCAACAGGGCATGCCTGCACCCACCACTCTAACCAAATGCCTAAGTCTAAACCAGTTTTATATTTGCTTTCAAAATAATTCATAAACCTCATTGACTCACCAAAGTCAAGAGAACATATCATTTTATGTAAAAAGGGTCATCATTTTATGTGAAAGATATCCCAAAAACAAAATAATATAACTTCGCAGGGCTAAGCATTTGATTAAACTCTCTAGCCAACACTATTGTATTAACTAGAGTTTGATTCTAGGGTGACAAGGTATTGAGGAATTCAAATTCAATAGAGGGATTAACAAGTAGGCAATAACTAAATTTAAAACTGAATTGAAATACGTTGAATAAAAATATGCATGCAACATAATTTAAATCAACATAATTTTATTTTGAAAACTGGGATCAACATGATCAAGGAGGGTGACTTGCCTTGCTCTTCAAATTTGTTTGAATCTTCTTCGAAGAAATCTCCCGAATCGTCGAAGTCTACACGTCAAAATAACCCACCACAAGCAAATAAATTCAAAATAAATTCAAATTGACTTCAAATATTTGAATTGAGGCTAGAAATGGATAGAGGAGAATTTTTGATGAATTTAGAAATTTGAATGGGCTAAATCGGAGTTAGGACGGAGAAGAACGGGCTCCGGGAAGTTTGAAAAGAGGGAAGAAGGAAAAATACTGATTTTTGGATTTATTTTTCTACTGAAAAAGGAATTGATGATGTCAGCCTTGCGTCAGCTCGGGATTTTTGATTTTCGGCCGATTTATTTTTGCATAGGAAAATGGGGGAGGGGCTGACATGCGGGCCCGGTCCATGTGGACTAGGTCCATGGACCCGGAAGGCTGATGAGGTGACGGGGGGCTATCGGTGGCGCTGACTGGGCCGAGAGAGGCCGAGGTGTCGCTGGCGTGGCGCCATGTCACCGGCCACGTGGGCAGTCCGGCCGGAGAGCGCACGGGGGTGGCGGCGACGTCGGCGCTCCGGCGGGCGGCGGGCGGCGGCGAGGGCGGCTACGGGGAGAGGGGACCGAGGGGAGTGCGGCTCACCTTGTCGCGGGGCTTGGTGGGCGCGGGAGGTGGCCGGCGGCAAGCGAAAGGCGGCGGAGGCGCTCGGGTGGTGACGGCGAAAGGGTTCCGGTGGCGGAGCGGCGCGGCTGAGGGGCGGCCGGGGTGCGCACGGGCGCGGTGAAGCTCGCAGAGGCGGTGTCAAGGCACGAGGGCGACCGCGTTGGGCGCAATTGCTCGTCGGAGCTTTCGCCGGCGCTCGGGGAGACGTCGCACGGCGCGGGAGCTCTCAGGTGGCGGAGGAGGAACGGGGAGCGGAGGGGGAAGTGGAGCGAGGAGAGGCGGCGCTCGGGGTGGCTTTTATAGGGGCGGAGGGCGACGGGGCGGCGCGGATTTGTCGCCGGAGGTGGGTGGTGGGCGGCGGCCGTTGCGGACGGGTGAGGCCGAGCGGGCGCGGGTCGTGGGGAGGGAGGTGGGCGCGGCTTGCGGAAGGGGGCGGCGCACGAGCGGGAGTGGGGGCGTGGCCGAGGAAGAGGGGAGGTGGCCGGGAGAAGCGGGTGGCGGGCGCAACGGCCAGTGGCGCGGGGAGGAAGGAGGAGGCGGGGGAGACGAAGCTGACCTGCGGGGCCCACGCGCAGAGAGAGGGGGCGATCGACGGCGGACGGGCGGGGCCCGCGGGGCAGAGGGAGACGGAGGGAGTGGCTGCCGGGTGGGGCCGGGAAGGAAGAGAGAGGGGGAGCGGGGCGTGCCAACAGGTGGGGCCGGGCGGCCAGCGGAAGAGGGAGAGTGGGCGGCCGAGATGGGCCGAGCGGGCTGCGTGGCCTCTATCGGGGCCGGACAAGTGGCAGGCGAGGAGGGGAGGAAGGCGGGATCCGGCGGGGTGACGTGGGCGCAATCCGGCCGTCCACGTGGCGGCCGGAGGGGGAGGCTGGGGATTTTATTTTTGAATATTGATTTTGGATTTTCAGAAATTGCTAAGAAATGCAATTGGCCTCAGAAAAATATGAAAATAACTCCAAAATTTCCAGACAAATTCATAGAATCTCCTGGAGACATTTTGGACTCAATAAAAATATTTCTAACTAATGTTGGTATTTAATTTTCATAATTTAAAATACTTTTTAATTTCACAAATACATTTTTAAACTCCAGAAAAACCAGGGAACCAAATAACTCCAAATAATTAATTTGACATAAGATTTTTATAGAAAATCAAAATATCATTTTATTTAGTAATACTTTTAGGTTTTTCTGAAATTGCTTTTCAAATCCAGCTTTTTCAAAAACAAAAATTCAGGGCAAATCCAAATTTGAACTTTAGGCACAATAATACTTATTTTAAATTAAATTTTATTTTATTCCATTTTTATTATTTATTTAATTATTTTTATTTTACCAAAAATTTGGGCTGTTACAGCTGACTCATTGCCTAGTCGGGGGGAGTTAGCACGACAGAAAACTACACAGATTGGGAACAACTAATTCATGAGATGAGTGATAACAATGCAAGGGACTAGGTGAGGAATGGCTCCCTTTTATAGGCTGTGGGGGCAGCCTCAGTCAAAGAGACCACAGAATAAGACGAGGTCACGCAATGACATGACAAAACGGGCCAGCTTTCCACAGTGACATGACAAAAGAGGCCAGCTTTGCTTAGTAACATGACAAAAGAGGGCAGCTTTGCGAAGTGACATGACTAAACGGGGCAGCTTTGCTCAGTGACATGACAAAAGAGGCCAGCTTTGCCCAGTGACATGACAAAATGGGGCAGCTTTGCTCAGTGAGATGACAACTTACTACTTGTATTTGCTTAGTATTGCGATTTTTTTGTGCCTCATGATAACAACTGTACGAAGATAACAACCAATCCATGACATGCTTAACAACATTGCACATTATTTCGATATGGAAAGAGGCCACAGAATATGAAGGTGTCACGCATATGAAGGTATGTAATTCATGCATTTGTTTTGTGTTAACACTTGGTGGATGAAATTTCTGTGGAGTGACCACTATTGCAGGTGGAAAATCAAATACCCCAGGATATAGGGAGGTCCCAGTGAAGATGCAAAGTTCTCTACTGATTTTCATGAGGTATATTTATTAGCACTTTGGTCCAATTGCTACAAACAAATTTTTGATAGAACTTGCACTACTGAGTACATAAGAACGAATATATAATTTATGTATGAAACATCATAATGAAACTCTGTAATGATGCAATTCTACTAATGATCTATTCTAACAGATCCTTTACATAGTGAAAATGTCAAACTGAAGAATGAAAAAAGTTCTAAAAAGGACAGAAAGGTCCTGACAAAGAGAACCCTTACAAAAACACTCGGGGATCAAAAGTGCTCTATGTGCTTTCAGCAATTGGGAAAAAAACTAAAATGATGACAAATAGTTCATGGTAGTGAGTATCTATACATTAGCATTAAGGCAGCATACGTGGTATTAGTTTATTTTTTTACAAGTTTAGAACTGCATGTACAACAAAGAGAGACAACAAAGGCTTAAAATCCAGTGATCCATGGGTGGAGACACAAGCTATAAAGTTAACAGAGAAACAAGTGCAGTAATCAACCTGAAGAACAACCTTTTCTTTCTTCTAATTTCTTCAGTAAATCAGAAAACCTTTCCTTTCCTACAATCATCGAGGGAGCCAATCAAACAAGGGAAAGCATAAAAGCCCACCAATCCAATTGACGTTGCAATACAACTAACGAGTACTGTTCTCCAATGCTACAAAGTTTGATTTGACTCACCATGCTACTGCCATTCTCCTCCTCCCAGCGAGTCACAACATCCTCACCATTCTTCTCCTCCCAGCGAGTCCCTTCCAATGCTTTCATATGCTGAAACACCGGTGAGTGTGCAAATGGAGGAAGAAATAGGAGAATGTCAGAAGAGATGGGAGGTGGAGAAGAACAAAAGGAGAGGAATAATTGGGAAAATGAGCTTACCACATTGTAACTGCCACTCAAACACGTCTCTGCTTGCAACTGCTGAGATCGCAACCACGTTGTTCAAGCTCGACGGTTGGCAAGCTACAACCGCAATTTTTGATGACTGACAAGTGAGAAGTACCTGATCCTGACATCCTCTTTGTAAACCTCCTAGTAGCTCTGGTTAGGAAACCAGCTCGGTTCCTCGGAAACACCATGAAGTCCAAATTAAGTACACAACAACACAGGAAGCAGTCGGTAATAACGAAGAAACATCAACACTCATGAGTACCGCAAGTCAAAATTAAAGAATGATAATTCAAAATTGCGCGGTGTATATAATTTCCTCACATTGCTCTGATCCCGTTCCTCACCGGTGTCGTGCCACTCCACATTCCCAACGGCCGGCGGCACCACCTCAACGACCACGGCGTCCTCATGGTAATCCAACCCCGCATGCACTGCCTCCAGTAGTCGCGCCCGCACCACGAGTAGCATTGCACCTCGGCCATGTACGGCCACCCCCGAAACACCTCTGGTGTGGCGTACATCGGCTGGTCGCGTGGCGCATCCCCGACCAAATCGCGGTGCAGCTGGTCATCGCGCGAGGACGTAGATGCACACGGGTCCGACCAAATCCGGCTGGTGGAAGCAGTGGTAGGGGAAGAGGGCGTCCAGATCCGGCCGGTAGAAGCGGTGGTGGGGGAGGAGGCATCCAGATCCGACGAGTGGAAATGACAGTAGGAGAGGGACGACGACATGTGGAGCTGAGGCGACGACAGCGGTGAGGGATGGGGTGTCTAGATCCGAGCATGCAAGGGGAGGGAGGAGAATCGGTTGGGAAATGGAGAGGACGAGGACGGCGAGCGGCGATGCAGATGCGAGGGGAGGAGGGAGGAGCGGAGGTGCGGATGCAAGGGGAAGAGGGAGGAGCATCGACAGCGGCTGGGGTAGGGCAACGCGGGGTGGGAAGGGGGAGGCGTCAGCAGAGCAGAGAAGCGGGAGGCAGTGGCGGCAGCGCGGGGTGGGGAGGAGGAGGCGTCGGTGGAGCGGAGGAGCGGAAGGCGGCGGCGGCAGCGCGGGGGTGGAGCGAGGAAGCGTCGGCGGAGCGGAGGAGCGGGAGGTGGCGGCGGTAGCGCGGGGGTGGAGCGAGGTCTGCGGAGGAATCGAGGGCAGGGCAGAGCGAGGTCCGCGGAATCAGAGGGAGGAACGGAGGCAAATGCAAGGGAAGAGGCGGAGCGGCCCACTTGTCGGCAGGTGCGGGAGATAGCCCTGTGGAGAACTGACGGACTGCCACCAACTCCAATTTTTAAGTAGTAGCGAATAGTTGAATGTCTATGTGTTGCTATAGATTTTTAAAATTTACCATACTACATGTTTTAAAACTTACGGGTGGTAAAAAATTTTATATTATGCATACAAACATGTTCTAAAAGTTTTTAAATCCATTAAGTAAGTCGGAAGCCATCAATCACACCTCGTGGTAATAAGTCGAAAGACATCGACCACACCTCGTGGTCGTAGGTTGGGAGCCCTCGAGTACACCTCGTCGTCATAAGTCAGAAGCCGTCGACCATCGCGCGTGATCGTAGGTCGGGAGTGGTCGATCATCGCTGATGGTTGTATGTTGACAGCGGTCGATGATCGATCATGGTCCTAAATTGGGAACCTTCGACAATGGCTCGTGGTTGTACGTCGAAAACCGACGACCATCGTTCATGGTCGTAAGTCGGAAGCCATCGAGGACACCTCGTGGTCGTAAGTCGGAATACATCTACCAGCGCTCGTGGTCGTAAGTCAGAAGACATCGACCACACCACATGGTCGTAAGTCGAAACATATCAACTAGTGCCCGTGGTTGTAAATTCGGAAGCCGTTGATCACACCTCATGATTGTAAGTTAGAAGCCGTTGACCATTGTGCCTGATCGTAGGTTCGGAGCGGTCGACCATCGCTGGTGGTCGTACGTTGGCAGGCCTCCAGTGTACTTGTGCCTTGTCACGACCATACCTTGTGGTTATAAGTCGGAACACATCGACCAGTGCTCGTGGTCGTAAATAAGAAGCTGTCGGTCACACCTCGTGGTCGTAAGTTAGAAGCCGTCAACCATCGCGTGTGATCGTAAGTTAGGAGTGGTCGACCATTGCTGGTTGTCATACATTGGCAAACCTTCAGTGCGCTTGTGCCCTGTCGCCCGACTACCACTGCCAGCCTGCTCGGCCCGCCCGACCTGCTTGGCCCAACTTTGACCATGGCCCTTCGATGTCGACCACGGCCCCCTTCGACCATGGCCCCCTTTGATCACGACCCCGACTTTGACCACAGCATCGAATTCAACCATGGCCCTGACTTCGACCACAGCCCTAACTTCAATCACTGCCCCCTTCGACTTCGACCACTGCCCCCTTCAACCACTGTCCCCTTTGACGATGACCCTTCGACGACGACCACTTCCCCCTTCGACCATGGCCCCATTCGACACGGCCTCGACTTCGACCAAGGATCTTCAACTTCAACTAGCGTTCGTGGTTGTAAGTTGGAAGACATTGACCACACCTCATGGTCACAAGTCAGAACACATTGATCCATGCTCGTGGTTGTAAATTGGAAGCCGTTGATCACACCTCATGGCCAAAAGCATGTTACAGTCCATGGGGAGTACGAGACCTTGTGGGTCTTACCGTCGATGGTGGGGAGCTCGATCTCGGGGGTGACCTAGGGGTAGGCGATGAGGATGTCCAACTAGAGCGGGAACTCGTAGCAGCGGAAGTTATGGACCAACCAGCAGGTGCCCTCCGGGTTGGCGCTACGACTATGACCATGACCTCTACGACGACGTCCACGTCCACGGGTGCTATGACTACGACCATGACTACTACGATCACATCCACGGGCGCTACGACTATGACCATGACTGCGACTTCGATTACTGCCCCTTTGACTTTGAGTACTACCCTCTTCGACTTTGACCACTGCCCTCTTCAACCACTGTCCCCTTCGACCACAGCCCTTCGACGTCGACCACTTCCCTCTTCGACCACGACTTTGACGACGACCATGGATCTTTGACTTCGACCACTACCCCCTCGACCACTATCCTCTTCGACCACGGCTCTTCGACGACCATGACCCCCTTCGACCACTTCCCCTTCGACCATTGTCCCCTTCAACCACTGTCCCCTTCGACCATGGTCCTTCAATGTCGACCACTTCCCCTTCCAAATACAGCCCCCTTTGACCACGGCTTTGACTTTGACCACGGATCTTCGATTTTGACCACTGCCCCTTTGATCACTGTCCCCTTCGACCACGACCCTTTGACAACAACGGCCCTTCGACGTCGACCACTTCTCCCTTTGACCACCGTCTCTTTCGACCACTGTCCCCTTTGACCACGGCCCTTCGACATCGACCACTATCCCCTTCGACCACGGCCCTTTGATGTCGACCATGGCTTTGACTTCGACTACTGTCCCCTTCGACCACGGCCCTTCGATGACCACGACCCTTCGATGTCGACCACTTCCCCCTTCGACCACTATCCCCTTTAACCACGGCTTTGATTTTGAGCATGGATCTTCGACTTCGGCCACGGTCCCTCAACCACAGCCCCCTTCGACATATCGGACTCGAATTTTACAATCCAGAATCCTTTGTGATTCCACCGCACTATTCCTTAAATCAGTAGATAGTGCTCACAGATACAATACTGAACATCAAAATATATATCATGCGGAAGCATAAATATAATAGTAGAATTACTCATGGGCCGATCAGGCCAAAATCAATAAAATGCGATAGCGGAAACGAAGCACACAAGTCGGACCCTCAAGACATGCCCACAGGCAGCCAACTGGGGGTTCGTGACCTAGTTCTTGATCTCTTCAACTTCACCACCACCATGACCTGGTGTACTGCCGTAGCATAGTGATCTGACCCCTGATTCTGAATTAATTGTGAGAGCGAGGGTGAGTACAAACCACCGTGCTCCGTGAGCCAATACACAGGATGCAAGTCGATAACATGCATAACTTATCAAGGAAAGGCTCATGTTATTTTATTTGGCATAAATTTCTTTTAAAATATGATACATATAAATCTCCTGAGACCTAGCAGTTTGAACTAAAACATAGTGTGTGAAAAAAAATGCAATAATAATAGCGATCTAGATTCCATCCACCGTTACGTCGCTTCTGCACCATATGCTAACCTTTCAGCATTATAACCACTTACATTATCACTGGGGCAAGACCCAGGGCAACACAAATCAAGGCCTTTCTCTACCCTCCACTTTTCCAATTCCACCCACAAAGTTTTTGAAATAGAATTATATCTAGTTAAGTTCCCATGTCCGCCCTTGACCGTGGACACAACTATTCGAATAGTTTTATTACTCTGCAGAGTTTGCACACTTTACCCACAAGAGACGATCTACTCGTTGCCCCACACGATTCCTTACTCATGTGGTTGATTGGACTATCACAGTAACTGTTCAAAATACCTTGTCCCTTCCATCATCTCACCCATATGGGCTGCTCCCACTTACGGCGGGTCCCATAAGTTGTGTGGGATGTTCTTCCCCTATGCGACTAGCAGATGGACTACCTACACTGACTAGATCGCCGTGAAAAACTTCACCCTCTGCGAGTGTCCCATTCAAGCCGTCACACAGATAGCCGCTTGCACTACCTCACCTCCTCCACCGATGAGATGACTTTCAGGGTTCAGTAAATCTACTAAGCCAAGTTGTAATTTACAGATTTGTGGTTGTACTTATCTTGCATAGGAGGTCATGATAAGATTCAGTCCTTAAAGTTATCTGGGTGGTTCTACCACTAACTACACTCTCGTGCATCACTGCACCATACCCCCAAACTATCCGCCTAGATAGATAAGCAATTTGAGGTGTTTGGGAGCATAAAATAATCATACCAAAGTATACCAGTCATTCCCACCAAGATTTCCCAAACTAGTTTCTCATGATTAAAAGTGATGCTTGGGGCATTTTGGCACCCCCGATTATCTAAGTAGTTGTGACATCCCAAAAATTCCAAAGTTTTATTTGTTATCTTTTTCTAGAATTTAATTCGCTCTTTTCTTTCAAAGCATAGAATAGTAACTATTTAAGTTTGGGAGAAAATGTATGAAAAATTAGTTTATTTAATTTTATTTGAGTTCCTTGTGTTTTGTTAGAGTTATAGTAATTTTTCAGGATTTATTTGGATTTTCTGCTATTTTCTAAGCTTTATTCTTCTTTCTCGGGTTTTCTGAAAATCAAAAAGAAAAAGAAAATACTTTTCTCTCTCCAGCCGACACGTGGACGGATGGGATCCACCCACATCGCCGCCATCCGACCACCACTCAACCCCGCCTTCCCCCTCCCTGCAGCCGACATGTGGCCGGCCTGATTTCAGCCACGTTGCCCCGACCCATCTGACCTGTCCGCCGCCCCTTATTCCTTCCAGCCGTTCAATCCCTATCCACTCATCATCTGCTGTCACACCTCACTTACCCCGCGGCCGCTTGATCTCTCCCTGGCCGTGTGGCGCCATCCCTACCACCCGCTCCTTCCCCCTCTCAGCCCCACTAACACCCTAGCCCGACCTGTCACCCCTAACCTCCCCTTCGTCTTCCTCGTACGGGCGCCGCCGCCATGACCGTTGCGCAACTCCGCCCTTCCCGGCCGCCACCTCCTCCTTTCGTGCGCCACAACTCGTGTGCCCACCTTTCCCCTCTTTCCGCGCCCGTCGCCTACCTCCCACTTCCCCATGTAACATCCCAAAAATTTAAATTTTGAAAATGAAAGCTTTTGAATTATTTGTGCAAAGTATTTTCTTGAATTTTGGATTTTTAAGGTGCTTTTTTTTAAAATTTTGGTTGAGGATCCAAAAATTGAAGAAGGTTTAAAAAAACTAAAATTAAAAATGCCATAAAAGAAAATATGGAAGTAAAAGAAATCTATAATCTTGAATTCAAGAACTGAAAATACAATTCAACATAAGGAGGGAGAGATTTAAATTAAATTATAAAGATTTCATATTGAAAATAGTAGTATAAAAGGGCAACAAAAATTAATAAATAAAAGACATGCAAATATGTATACAAAAGGCCTAGCCTAGTAAGCAAAAACATAAAAATGAATATGTACAAGAATAGAAATAAACAAAATACATATGTGAATATACATGTATATATATGAGTATATACAAAACAAATAGCAATGAACTACAAAGGAAATAAAAAAAGAAAGAGAAAAGAAAAGAAGTCAGGCCGGTCGAAGGCCCGGCCCAACTCCCCTTCCCACCCCGCCGGCCCATTTCCCTCCCCTCTCTGTCGACACTGCGTCGCGGGGCCACGCCTCGCCCGCACTCCTCTTCCTTCTCTCCGCCCGTGCCCGCGTCCTCTTCTTCTTTCTTCCCTTTTCTCGCACGTGCTCCCCTTTCCTCTGAGACTTCGCAGTGCCATCATTGCCCGTGCCCGCCCCGTCGCGTCGCTGCCCCTCTGCACAGCTTCTGTTTACGTTTGGAGGTGTCCTTTGAGGGGTCTTGCTTGTGCTCAGAGGTGTCCTTCGAGGATTCCTGCTTGTGCTTGGAGGTGTCCTTCGGTGAGTCCTCCGCCTGATTGGTGTTGGAGTCATCGCCTCTGCGCCACTGTGCATCCTCTTCCTTCCTCGTGTACTCCTCCACCTTGTCGAAGAGCTTGGCCACCGTCTTTATCGGCTTGCGTGCATTGTACTCGGCCAGCGGCCCTGGGTGGAGGCCTTGGATCGCTGCGTTGATGGTGGTCTTGTTGACGTCCTTGACCTGGCAGCGAACCATGGCAAACGCTTGAAGTATTCTTGGAGCTTTTCCGAGGGCTTCTACTTGATAGCGAAGAGTTGATCCGCATCAACGCGCTCGATGCAATTTCCTTAGAAGTTGTTGTACAGGCGATCACGGATCTGATCCCACGCACAGATGGAGTTTGGCTCTATGGTAAAGAACTAAGAGAGCGCCACTCCCTACAATGCCAGGGACAGCCCCTTCGCCTTGGTGGAGTCATCCCCGCCAGCAACTTCGATGGCAGTTTCGTACACGCGCACGAACTCCCTGCAGTCTGTGTCGCTCTTGTACGGCTCGATGGTGGGGAACTTGAAGTCCTCCAGCCAAGCCGATTGCTGCAGGCCAATGGAGAAGGGGGACTCCGGATCAACACATCGAAGTGGGACGCGATTGGAGGTGGGAGAGTCACGGCTGTCCGTGTAACAGCCCAGCTGTTTATTTTAAAAAAATTTCAGCAAAAAAAATTAATCAAAAATTAATTAATTTAATTTAAAATGAAAATAAGTGTTCTTTGGTTGCCTAAATTTTGGAGATTTTATTTGTCTGTTTTCAGCTTTGGAAAAAGGCTTTTGCAAAAAGTAATTTAACTAAAAACATAAAATTACTATTAAATAAAAGGATATTTTGAATTTATGTAAAAATATCATTTAAAATTAAGTATTTAAAAGCATTTGGCTTTTATTTGGATTTTCTGTATTTTTCTGGAATTTAAAAATCAATTTTAAAGGTTAAACAGTATTTTATAAAATTATTAAATGAAAATCTGAAATTAAAAATATTTTTCCTAAGTCTAAAATGCTTCCAGGAATATTTTATGATTTTTCTGGAATTTTTAGGCATTAAATATTATTTTTCCAAGTGTTTATAAAGTTTCTAGTATTTTCTGAAAATTTATTCCGAAAATAAAATTCAAATTCATCCAACCCCGCCACGTGTCGCTCTCAGATTGAATCACTCTCTCTCTCCACGATTTAATCCTAGCCACACATGATCACTTACCCCTTCATAAAATCCAAGAGCCATGAAACACTCACTTGCCACGTGTCAACAATCCGACGGCCCGTACCCCTTCATTCTCCTCTCTCTCTATGACACATGGGACCCATATGTCATATCCTTCTTCAACCTCACCTTCTTCCTCCTCCCACCTTCTCTCTCTTCCTCCATGAATGACAAATGAAAGCTTTTAATCCCGGCCATTACTACCACTTTAATCCTCATTTAAGCGTGCGTTTAAGCCCCCTCATCACTCCCCATTCACGCCCGGCCGCCTCCTCCCTTTAATCCTCTCTAAACCGCCGGCCCTTCATCCCTCTTTCTTCATCTATAAAAGCCCAAAGCTCCGGTGTTCCTTCTCCCATTCGGCCTCCCTCTCACCGCCGCCCCTCCCCTCCCGTTCGGCCGCCACCCCGCCGCCTCTTGCAGCCGCACCGGCCACCTCCCGGCCCGCCTCTCGCCGCCGCCCAAACCCCACGGCCGGCCGCCTCCTCCTTGCGCCACCACCGGCCGCCCGCCTCCTGTCGCCGCCGCCGGTGAGTGCGCCGCCGCCCCTCCTCTCCCCGCCGCCGCTCGCCGCCCCCGCCTCCGGCCGCCGGCAAGGCCGCCGGCCGTGCGCCTCCCGAGCCCCCGTGCGCGCCGCCCGCGTGGCCGGCCTCGCCCATGTGGCCGCCACCTCGCGCGCGAGGTGGCCGGTGTGCCACGTCAGTAAGGCTCGTGGTCCATGGATTTGGTCCACCGTAGACCGGGCCCACCGGTCCTTCAAATCATTTTCCCACTTGGAAAATTCAAAATTGGCTGACGTCATAAATAGCATTTTTCAGTATAAAAAATAATTCCCGAAACCAGCCTTTTCCTTTTTCCCTCCTGTTAATCTTCCGAAAGCCATAACTTTCTCATTTTAACTCCGATTTAACCCGTTTAAACTTTCCTTTTTGAATTTTTGGATTTTTTTTCGATTTTATTTGAATTTATTTGGTTGGTTCTTCGCGCGTAGATTTCGACGAATTCGGAGAGAACGACGCCGACGATTCGCACCAGGTCTTCGAGCAAGGCAAGTTACACCTTTGATCATGTTGAACCTAATATTTTAAATTAATTATATTGTTTTTAAATTATTATTGCATGCGTACTTTTATTCAAATTAGTTCAAATGTGCTTAAAACTTTAGTTACACCCAATTTCCTTTGTATGGCCAATCTTGATATTGAACGATCATACCTTGTCACCTTAGATGAAAACCTAGTTGGTACATTAGTATTAACTAGAACATTTTATGGAATTGCTTAGCCATGCTTAGAATAATTCGGGTGGGAAGAATTGTTTCACATAAAATGATAAGCTTTTAAACTGTATTCTTGACTTCGGTGAGTCAAGAAGGTTTATGAATTATTTTGAAAACAAATATAAAACTGGTTTAGACTTAGGCAATTGGTTAGAGTGGTGGGTGCAGGCATGCCCTGTTGGTTGGAGCCGCAATGGTTGATTGTCGTGCACAGGGGTTTGTGGTTGGGCCTAAGTCAGATTAAGGACCGGTCTGTGAGCTACTATTGCAAAGCCCTATCGTACTACCACAAGGCTGGTATGGGACAGCCCTGGCTAAATAATTTGCGGGTCCCAACCTGAGCCATTTCGTAGGATGAAAGTGAGCGTGGCGTAGGCCATGAGAAGTCTCACTCGGCTCAAGAGGGGGTCCCGGTCTAGTGGATTCCTTACCGGGGTGAAACCTTAGAGTTGGCTTGGCCAGGTTGAAGGCTTTGCATTGTAAAGGCCTTGTCACGACTCCTAACCGCACACCTAAGGAAGTGTGTAATCTAGTGGTAAAACGGGATGATCGTGTCTTGTGGGTAAAGCTGTACAACCTCTGCAGAGTGTATAACCTATCCTGGATAGCCGTGCCCACGGTCATGGGCAAGCTGAGTGAAGTTTTTCATGGATTAGACTTTGTTTTTTCAAAAATGGTTTCGAAAACCTTGTGGATGGATGGAATCCACGAGAGATGAAAACCTTGCGGATGGATGGAATCCGTAAGAGATTGAAATCTGGTGAATGGATGGAATTCATCAGAGTTGCGCAGTGAAAGCGTGTGGATGGATGGAATCCATACGTGAGCTTTTGGAAAAGATGGTCCGGGTGGGATGCCCGTGGATAGGTTAGTGTTTGGTTGGAGCCTGCACTAACGATATTATTTTGTTAAAATCTTGTTTCTATTTATCGTATCAAATTCAGCTTTTGCACTTACTTATGATATTTACTTCAATGTCGCCTTTTATGCAAATTAACCATATTATACCTTCCTTTGATATTCCATATGCATGCATCTATTCTGTTAAACCTCCTGGTGTAACTTGTGGAGTACTTTTTGTACTCATGTTGCTATATCTAACTCTTTCCAGAGGAAGCTTTCGACGACTTCGGTGAGGATTGCGACTAGGCCACGTCTTACAGTCATTCGCCTTGTGGGAAGGCTGGATGGGCTGCTGCTTTATGTATTTCTTCCGATGTCTTCTTTTGCTATTACTGTAAACTTTGGCCATCAGGCTCATATTAGCTAAATAAAGTTTGTCATTACACATGATAATTGTCTTTGTGATACTGTGTGCACTAGCTTTTCCTGGGATAGTGCGATTAACACAGAGGGTTCTGGAGTTGCTGCTCCGGGTCCCGACAGTCCGCCCGATCTGGTGTAGGCTCTATCGCCGCTATCAGTGGGATTTGTTGGCTCCATGCCTCCTACTAGCTTCGAGCCTCTTGCATCTCCCGCACGGCCCCTCAGAGGTCCGCCAGCTCACGCTGCAACGTACCGAGGGCCACTAACAGGGCGTTTTCCACTGTAGAGGCGGTTGCACCAGCTTGGGCATCGGCGCGAACCACTGGGTTGGCGGCGACTAAGGCCTGTGCTCCAGAGCTGTTCAGCGCGCCGGTGCGATGGGTCCCAAGATCGGTGATGAGGTCGGTGTTACACTACGTGCCGGGTCGCCAACCATGTCAGCGTGGGCACCAGCATCACGGCTCCTACCAACTCGGGCGGCACTACCAAGGCCAACCGCCGTGCCAGCGGCGGGGTCAGCCACCATGCCACGGATGTCGACGTCAGCACCCGCAACATCAGCATTGTCACCCGCGCCTGTTGCTAATGTGGACGCCAGCGGCGCGCCGACCGAGGCCCTAGCGTTTGCAAGCGCTGCCGTCGTGCTCCACTTCTTCCTTGTTGCCGATGAAGCTTTCTTGGGTGCTATCACTTCTCAAGTTTCAAGGCTTGCTCTCTGTCGTTCCCACGGACAGCGCCAACTGTTGTGGCTACTGACCAAACAGTAAAGTAGGAGAGTAGTGTAGTAGAGATAATAGATGGACAATGCTTGCCCCTTCCATATGTCCAGGGCATGTATATATATTTCTATGAAGTGTATTTTACAATTCTACCGTTACATTCATGTGCCCTCTATAGGGGTATCTATGTCATTACACATCCCACTTTGGGCTTTACAACCTTTTAGTGGGCCGGATGGGCTTAGGTGGGGGCCACCTCTACCACAAGTACATTGATACTTGACTTAATGAGTGGTTATATCAATCGACTTTATAGTACTTAGTTTAGTAGAGAACTCTTTTCCAATACCAGTAGACCTAAAGATAATTTGTTTTGGTTCAGCTTCCACTTCAAGTTTTCCATCATAGGAGTCGTGTAGCATTATTAGTTGATCAAATTTATCAGTTAAATCTCTAAGTTGAACCAGGTTGGTTGCATTAACTGATGTAGCAGTTTTGAACTTAGAATATAAGACTTGACAAGCTTCACAGGAATCATCTTTAAGAATAGAAGCTCTAAGTCTATTAATCTCATAATTCAAGCTTTTGACTACAGAATTATTTTCTATTAATTTCTGTTTAGTCTTTTCAATTCAATAGCAAGTTTAACAAAACCATCTTCAAGCTGATCATATAATAGTCTTACCTCATTAGGGTCACTGTAGTCATCGTCGTTGTTGCTCTCCATGAAGCACATGTCCGTGAAGTCGTCGGTGTTCTTCTTCTTGCCCTTGACATCATTAAATCATGATCATTGTCGTCGCAGCTCTCAAAATCCTCATCACTCAAGTCAAGGCACTCAATAGCTGATAAGACTTTTTTTTAGTAACTTTGCGATAGAAATTTTCACCCTTGGTGTTATTCTTGAATGGTCGACGACGATAATTCATGTCTTCCTTCTTCCCTTTAAGCTTGGGGCAATCCATCTTAATGTGGTTGGCTCACCACACTCAAAGCACTTAATCGAACCTAGAGCTCCACCACACTTTCTCATCCTCAGATTGTTGAGTGCCTTGTATGCTTGTGAGGAGATTAATACTAAGTCCTCTTTAGGAAGCTGCTCGAATTGTTCTTCTAAAAAGGAAGACAAAGCACACAAGAAAATACAAGACAATGTACTCGACGAAGTAGCCTACATGGGGTTAGTGACAAGAGCTAAAGATGAAGATTTATCAGTCTTAGATGGCAAAGCTTCCATATCATATATTTTTAATCTAGAGTACAAATCATCTATGGTTAGAGTATCTAGATCAATAGTTGGATTAATGGCCGTAACAACCATCAACCACTTAGAACCTAGAGACCTCAAAAATTTTAGTTGCATTATCTCCATCAGCAAGAATTACACTAACTCAGCGCAAGTTACTCAGCATTTTCTTAAAACAAATAAAAAGATCATCAATAAATTCACCAGGCTTCATAGCAAAATCAGAGTACTCTTTTTGGCACAGATTCTTGCACACTTTCTTAATCTTAGTAGTTTCTTCATGATAATCGCAAAGAGTTTTTCAGATTAAATGAGTAGAATTAATATGAGCTACTCGATCAAATTCTTTATGAGAAATTACTTAAAAAAGCAAGTTACGAACTCGGGCATTTAAATCAACATTAGTTTTATTTTCTGTAGTGATAGTAGTAGGAGCCGTATAATGTTGAGAAACTTTATTCTAAACATCACTACCTTGTGCCTCAATGTAAGCTTGCATACGACACTACCAAAAAGTGAAATCAGTATCATCTAGTATGGGGGGCGATCTACATACCTCTCTAATTCCATCGCAACTGGCTCTAATACCACTTGTAGGACCGAATACTGCAATCAGAGGGGGTGAATGATTGTCACCACCTTTTGGAGTCTCCTGGTGGTCGGTGAAGCTTTCGACCGCTCAACACTCAATTGCTTGGTCATTGTATGAGATGATTTCGACCGATCAGAGTTTGATCGCTTGACCAGTTCAACCTGTAGGATCTTCAACCAGTTTGCATGTGGTCGTAAGGTTCAATCCACTTGCAATCACCAGCACTCTTCAAGCAAATCACGAACCAAATTGATTCAAGATGATCTTTATTGCTGGATTTCGGTAGATTTACAAAGTGCCCTCACAAGCACCCCTAAAAGCCTTTCCGTTGAATAGCTCTAAAAAATCTTCTCTAATCATATCAAAACCTCACGTTAACCCTTAGCCTCTCCTGCTTTTATAGGATAATGTCCCAAACCGTGTCGACCTCTAACACGGACACAACTCTTATCTCTTCTGAAAATTAAGGGACTTGAAACCTTTCGATCACGGGTTTTAACCAATCTATAAATCTTCTTAGTTATGGACTAAGAGGCTAAGTGTGGAGGCACTGCTTTTTGTGGCTTTAATGGCTGCTTTTGTGCTAGGGTTTGAGGGGTGCCGTGAGGGCACTTGTAGCCACAGAATATAATCGTCTAGCAATGCAAGTCAACATGTGATTCAATCCATGGAGGAATCTTGCATCTGTTCTTAGTCTTTTGCTTCGTTTTGTGGAATCGATTGTTTTTGTGATCCCTACAATTTTGATTCGATTCTTTTTGAGGAATAGGTTGCAAATAGGCCTAGGAACAGAGTTGCCTAGTTTCGTTGGAATTCTCCTAGTTGTTTGAAAGCAATTGCAATTTTCGGGTTTGGCTGAGTTTTTATTTTCCTCCTGTTGTGATCTAGATTTCTTTGAATCTAGTTAGTAATTCTTGCAATTTCTTGTTGGAATAGATTCTAGAGATCTTTAGCATTACATGTGTCAAATTTGAGGTCAATTGGAGTTCATTCGTCAAAGTTAGATCGATCTCGTTCTCGTCGGTCGTGCTGTTTTTCGGTCAGTGAATAGTGCTAGAGGTCAGACCGCTCTCACCATTACGATCTGATCGGCCAGAAGCTTTTGGTTTCGAGTTTTTGTTGTTTTTTTGTTTAGGGCTTGCTTCTTCGGTTCCAGTAGATATAATCTATTGTTTAGATTGTTTTTCTTCTGATTTGAATCTAGGTTTTAGGTTCCAAAAAAGTGAAGGCAATTATTTACCTATCTGATTGTTGTATTCGATCCTACAATTGCATTCATTCATACAACTTGAGCTACACATGAAGCACTATAATCCGTAGTTACTAGCATATCTAATAATGCTTCTAATAGGGAATCAATATTTTGACTTGTTCGTTTGTTGCAGACTTGGAGCGATATGCAAACTCATGCAATGCTAGGTGTCGAAGATAGCAAGCAACATTAGAAAGACCACAGAAGTGGAGGCCTACTGGATTGCTACTTGATTCTTTTGCTTTGATTCTGCTTAGTATCTGCACTCCATGCTGTGGATACCGCTGGTGTTATCTCTTGATCTAGGGGTGGACATGTTTGAATTGCTGGTGTAAAGACATTGTTGTCTGTTATTTTTCTGCTTTTGAAGGAATCTGTCATTGTTCATGTATAATGTTGCAATCATCCAGCGTATGTTTGAATGAAACACAAGTAGCTGATATATTCATCATTGAACTCAATTTGTTACGCCTACGTATCTTGGTGGTTGGTATTGCACAAGCTTCACTGCTTTTTTAAAATGAATTTTTTATGATTCTTGTATGTAATTATATCTTTTCCGAATTTTCTGATACTCCCTGATTTTTCTTTGGTTTGTTTCGAATTTTCTGATTTTTTTTCCTGAACATTTATGAAATTATTTATTTTACTGATTTTTAAATTTTTTTATTGCCTGGGGTTTTTATCCCTGCTGCCTCCAAACGATGGCAGGGAATTTTCCCCTCCCCCCGCATCCAAACAAGGCCCAAATGAGAACATTTTTTTCTCACTCGTAGCTTCTCATTTTCTCTCTTGCTACTCACAAAGACTCGGAAACAAACTACAGCAAGGCAAACCCCACACAAATGTGAACCGAAACGCTTAAAATTATTATGGGGTTAAAAAAACTCCAATTAAACACATGGAGTATGGATGGAACTAGCAAAATGTAATCCAAGTAGTCGTACAAGGCAACAGCACCACATCATAAAGTTTACAAAATTAAGATTAACATGGCTCCTTGGTTCATTTGATTAAGGCCTGGATGGTCCCGATGGACAAAGTTTACTCTTGTTTGTGGTGGCAGCCTTCTATGGCGAATTGGAAGACCTAACTCAAGAAAGATAGCATATGTCATTAAGCCTGAACTCTGAAGTTCCAAATCAATCAAAATCTAGTAGACATGGCTTACAAAACCTATTTTCCTGGAAATGATATATTTCACCTTGTTTCATAGAATTGACAGATGATATGTACAAAATAAAAACAAGTACATTTAAATGTTTGAGATGCTTCAATATTCTAATTATGCTCATAGCATATTCAGAATGAGTAAGCCCATCAGATAGAAAATATAATTATTATCCAGCATCATATTTAGCTTGAAGCCCCATACAAACAGTACCACAGAGAATTCTGAAGGTGCAAAAGCAAAAGTGGCGTACAAACATGGTCCAGCTGCGGACCAACAACCATGGCAAGTTGATCAGCCATGAACCACCAGAACAGCACAGACCAGAGGATGCTGCTATCAAGACCAACATGTGGGTGATGACTGTAGCTGATGAAACGCAATGGTCTGCAGCACAGAGCTGCAGGTGAGGACTCCAGGACATTGTCAAGACCACGGGTCTATATGGTTCCGTGGTGCGTGGTTGCTAGGTTAATGCAGTACTACACAACTCACATGTCCAGTTGTATATTTTATTACAGTCTCACTTGGTTGACATGGATGACTTATAGTCCATAGATGCCAACACGTATGATTATAACTAAATTTTGGCATCTGAGATCCAATTGTCAATGGTTCTGATGAGAATAATGAAGGGAATCTATTGTGTAACTACATCAACGAAAGCGTGAAGGATGCGGGCACCATCATTGTCTTGCTGCTTAGAGCAGTTCAAAAACAAGATACAATACATAGCCACATGATGGATTGTCATGGGACAAATCGAAGACGGACAACAGAAGTTCAGATATCGAGCCAACTGCTCGTCTTATCGAGCTTTTTCTAAAATTGGCATATTCTGATTTAATATCATTTTACGGATAATTTAAAAGTATCTTTAGAAACGAGCTAACGAGCCGAGCCGAGCTTGAGCAAAATTCAAATTCATTTGAAATCAACTTATTTTAATGTTTAACCAATTAACAAGTATAATTGAAGCAATTTTGAACCGAGCCAACGAGCCCACTAACGAGCTTTTTTTCCACCCCTTACAGAAGTTAATAAGTACTACAAAGCGCAAAGTAACAGCACCATCCCACAATCTTTATAAATTATAATTAACATATCTCCCTATCATATCTTGATGATCACAATAATCGAAGTTTGAGCACCACACACATCATTGTCATTGCCAAGAACGATTTCAGAATTCAAACAGCTGGACCGTTCGATGCCAAGAGACAGTTCTGATCCCATCCACAGCTAACAGTACCATAACAAAACACAGATCACGGAACTTTTTGGAAATATTGAAGGTCATTTTTGAGCTTAGTTGATAAATAGTAACAGTTACAACATAGGGAGTATATTGCAACGCAGAGGGGCTTCAACAGGAATGAAATACTATGCAAGGCTTCACTGATTACAATTTACAAACCGAATATAAGTAGTAAGGCTGCATAGTCTGGCTTGACTAAATGTGTTATATTGTACTATAGGTAGTAAGGTTGCATAATCTGTCTTGATTAAATGTGTTATATTTTTATAAGATGCAGATTTTGCTAATGAGTGAACCCTAAATGTGTTATATTGTAATATAAGTAGTAAGGCTGCATAATCGGTCTTGACTAAATGTGTCATATTGTTATGAGATGCAGATTGTTCTTATGAGCGAACCATGATAACATGACTCGGAAAGTAAAAGAAAACACAGTGTACAAACAACAGAGTAAGTCCGTGTTATGTCACTGGCTCTCTGGAAGCTCCAAGTATGGAACATGTTACTCTCCACCACTGTAGCATCTGCAGACACACACCCTTCCAAGGATAGACGACTTAAACCATCTCTAATATTATGTTTTAGCCGATTCAAATAAGGAGAAAGAAGGTATTAAATCGATTTAATATATTGAAAATGTCGATTTCAACAAAAAAATATATGAAATCGGACTGTAGTTAGCAATCGATTCAAAGAATTAAACAATTCATATGAGTATTAAACAACTACACAGTAGAGAGTGCGGTTGAGAAAAGATATTATTATTTTATGGTTTTTTAATGTAACGTGGGTTTCAGTTATTAGTAGGAATCATTTCAATACATTAGAGAAAAACACGTTTATACTTACATAGCATGATTTTGAATCGACATCGGTTCAATACATTAAATATGATGTTATAGCATCTCCAATAGTATCATCTTAACTGTCTCTTAGCTATATTAAATAAGTAAAATCCAAAGTAGAGGAGAGAGAAAGTGAGGAGAGATGATATGTTGTTTCTTGAACCCACAAACCAACACAAACACTGAAAGGGTGTGAGACAGAAAGTTATAGTGAAAATAGTATAAAATAGTTAGAAAAATAATTTACTGTTGGAGATGTTATCTCTAGTGTTATATTTAGATGAAATGGAAACATTAAAAACAACTATAAAAGACAAACTATTTTACATACCCATATCACAACATGTCTAGAGCAACCATCAGCCATTAAAACACGCATCTCCTCCAACATTTGGGCTCTTTCCATGACACACTTTACAAATGCCAGCTCACTGTTCTCGCCTTGGGCAGCTTCAAACACCAACTTCTTGAGATGTGAATAAACACATTCAGTGTAGCCTACTTGATCCCAGAGTTCCGCCTCCACACTTCCTGAGAGTACCATAGCACTTGGCTTCACCTTTATCCCATCCTACAATGCAAAGAAACAATTACATAATGCACTACCATTTGTATCGTGCTACTTCTATCGTGGAGAGTAAGATGATGAGAGAAGCAAAACTCAGGCCACCTTGATGACAGTGGGACCGATCTTGAGCTGATGCAATCCAACGTCAAGGTACCCAACCCAAGAACCTTCAGTTTTGGTGCGTCAATGATCTTGACGTGCGTGGAGGCGCCGGCAATCGGCTCCAACAGCAGCTGCTCCAGGTTGGGGGCACCGTCGAGGTGCACCTCTCTGACCATGGACATCCACACCACCAGGCACTGGAGGCTCCCCGACCAGATGTGGACGTATCTTGGGTAGTCCTGTGTCAGCAGGAGCTCGGGGCAGCGCGGGAGCACGGCGTGGAGCTCGCGGTCCTGCATCGTGGAGTGGACAATCCCGGGCTCCTGCAGGTCGAAGAAAGCCGGAGGGAGGCTGGACGTGTCCGGGAACTTGCAGAGGCCGTGCCAGAGGCAGCGGAGAGCGGCGCATCCGAGGACACAATAGGGGGGACACCATTCGGCTGGCCAGGAGCCGTTCACGACGACGAGATCATCGACGTCCTTGGCGGCGAGGGAGGCAAACCAGGAGGCGACGAGGTCGGGTTCTTGGTAGGCAAGGTGCGCGGAGGCGTCGGGGGCCGGGCGGGAGGCGAGCGCGGCGATGACGGCGTCTGGGCCGAGGCCGGCGTCATCGAGGCGGAGCGGGGTGGAGGCCCAGAGGCAGCGCCAGCGGGAGGAGAGGGCGGTGGTGCGGGAGGCGTCCTTTGAAGGGAGGCGGGAGATGATGTTGCGGAGGAGCGTGTCGCGGAGGCGGCTGATGCGGTCCTCGCCGTCCGCCTCCGGCGAGGGTTTCGTCCATGGTGGTGGTGGTCGGCACGGACGCGGCGGCGGCGAAACGGGGAGAGTTTAGTTTTTTTGGGGGGGGGGGGGGGGGGGGAAGCGGGGTAGGAGTGAGGTAATGGGCTGGTGTAATCTTTTATTAGGCCGAGATTTACGTTGCTTTGCTTTACTTCTATTTTTTCAGCCATTCCAGAGAAGAGTACATTGTTGACCTTTTTCCAACGGCTTAAACATCTAGATGAACTGATTGGGACATCAAACTCAGTATATTCAACCATCAAAAGCTAACTCTTCGGGCCTGTTTAGAAAGAGGGATTTGGATTCAAATCCTTAGAATTTAGTTCAAATTTTAGCTAAATCCTAAAAGTTACCAGAGGAATCCCCTTTTCCAGACAGGCCCTTCTCAGGAAAATAAACCCAACATCACGATCTATACATGCACATAGCTTTAACATCTAGTACTTGTTCCACTTCCATTAATCCATGATCATTCAAAACCAATGCAAACAGAATGTCACAACAGCTAAAAGTTCCAAATGAAGCACATCGATGTTTCTACAGAATACGAAACCCAAATGCACGAACAGTGATAAAAAACAAACTAAGTGACGATGCATGCATGGTAATATGTTAAGATCAGCGCTCACATGTACAGCGCACGGATCGACACAGGGACGAGCTTAACCATACATAGTACTACGTCGCGACGTCGATGTCCCCGTTAACCTCCGCTTCCGCAAGGCTCCCCTCATTGGTGCTCTTCTCTTCCACGATGGCCGCCGGCGCCGGCTCCTCCTCGTCGCGGCCGTCGTCCGCGCCGCCGCCGAGCACGAGTTCGAGTATCCTGAGCAGCTCGTCGGGCGCGGTGAGCTGCGGGAAGTGGCCGACCGAGTCGATGGTCTCCATGACGGCGCTGCAGCGCTTCATGCGGCCCTGCATGTACCGGCCGACGAACGGCGGCGCGGCGAAGTCGCCGGTGACGTGCACCATGGTGCACGGCACGGCCACGCGGTCCAGCACCTCGCGCTGGTCGCCCAGGAAGATCATGCGCGCCAGACCGCGCGCCACGCGCGGGTCCATGGCGTAGAAGCTCCGCGCCAGCCGCTCCACGGCGGACGGGTCGGTGCTGCCGACGGCGAGCGGGACGAAGCCTTTGGCCCAGGAGTGGAAATCCGACGAGATGTTGGTGAGCATCACGTCGATCTCCGGCTTGTCGAACCCGCCCTCGTAGTCCTCCGAGTTCACGTACCTGAACATGGTATGCATAGGACACGAGTCACACGACGCCGTATATAATTAATTAACGTGCAACTTAATTAAGGCTGGAGCAATTTGATACAAGAATTGTTGAAAAAAATGAAAAAAAATAAGATTCATGCTAGAAATACAAAAGGGAAATGGGACGACTATTAATCTTTACTATTCAGAGGAAATTAAGTATGATGACCATATTTGTAGCAATTATTAGCGAGAACATGGCCTATTGTCGTCCAATCGGATCATAGATCACGGACCACATCCTCACATGAGATGAATCTCAGTATAAGTTTTTTCACCTAAGGGCCAGTTGACGATGATCTTAAATATTGATTTTTCTTTGAGTGGTCTCCTATGATTGAATAAAGACTGCGAGTTAACCATCTTGAAATGTTCAGTTTTGGCATCCATTTGGTAAAAAGATTTAGGTGTGAATACAACGTGTGCTAACTACGACCAAGAAAAAAGAAACAAAGAAAAACAAAAAAGATTAATCCCTTAAGGTTCATGATGGTGACTGCTATATTTTTGGATTTATTATGATAGAGAACCGTACCGGCAACAACTTGGCACCCAATATCAAAAGGATTGATGGCAAACATAAACCGTAAAAGCTGAAATATAAATCACTGGCATCGATCTGTCACACTATAACCAAAAAATATCACACTAAATTAATTAATATTTCATGAGTTCTCCTAAAAATATTTAAATTTTGTAGGCAATATTAAATACACTCGGCCCATTTTATCGATATATGAACCCCAATTACCTAAAAAAACAATTGTGTTTTTTTTTATCCAGACTGGTTTGGCTAATTATTGAAAACAAAAGAGCTGGAACGAGTGAGGGCAACGAATCAGGTGCAGCCCACAGTTAGGATGCAATCGGTGCAACCTAGTTAGTTAAGGCACCAAATCAACATGAAAATTTTCCACAAAAACAGTTCATGATGCAGTTCAATTTACTTTAGTTGTGTATAAAATTTTAAGTTCAAATTAATTATATATTAAGAGTAACAAAATTAAGAAAATTTCAACATATTATATAAATCAAAAGGAAAATTAAAAAGCACAGCAAACTTTTTTTGTTTCTTCTAACATACTTTGAGTTTGAAGTAAAAATTTTAAAGGCTGCTACAACACTCCATAGACCATATCATCAATTTTGGAGGAATTTTTCATGTTGATTTGGTACCTCAACCGACTAGTTCGTTGCACCGATTGCAGCTAAGGGTGGGTTGCACTTGATATGTTTCCTTAAGAGAGAGTGCTTTTAAACCATATATATGATACTTGACAGGATTCTAACTAAATATTACAAAATGAATAGAAAATTTGGAAAAGTCTTTAATTAAGTCAAAACAAACTTAGAGAAGTGTGCTTCAGTACGAACTTTTTGAGGTCATGAATTTACCTGGCCTCCGTCAATTTAGGTGTGTGGTAAAGGAGCACGCTCGTGTGTGTGGTAATGTGGAGTTTCATAACAAATAATTCAATTTCCACGTAACTGAAAAAAAAAACTTTCCCCGTTCGGAGTTCCAGGGCCGAATAACCTTATCCTTGTTTTTGGCATGGACAAGCTAGGCTAACTGAGTCTCTCGCTCTCTGTCATAGTCACGCATGTACGCAAGGAGTTAAGACTGACTGACACCGTCCGGGACAGATTGCGTCAACAACTGAAAAAGAAGAGAGCGAAAGCTTTCTTAAAGACAAACCAAATAGGGAGTAGGAAAGAACCTTGGGGAGGCGCCGACGAGCACGAGGTGGGTGAAGAGGTCGGGCCGCTTGACGGACGCAATGCAGCCAACCATACCGGCCATGGAGTGCCCCACGTACACCGCGCCGCTCAGATTCACCTCGTCCATAAGCGCGATGAGCTCGTCGGCGAACCTCGAGAAGGTGTAGTGCTCCTCCTTGGCATCGTCGGCGGCGCCGGAGAAGTCCCAGTCGAAGAGGAGCACCTGCGCGCGTCGTTCATCATGCATATATCAGAACACACATGCATCGACTGCCATAGTGACATGCATGTATGCTAAGATGTCAGAGCTAGCATGCATATACATGTAAGTACCTTGTTCCTCTGTGACAAGTGGGGCAGCACCTTGTCCCAGATGGCCTGGCTCCCTCCATAGCCATGGCAGAGAACTAGGGTCTTCTCCCCACTCCCAATGATTCTTGGATTCAAGTACATGATGCTTCAGAGAGAGAGAGAGAGAGTTGATTTTGGCTACCGAGAGAGAGAGAGAGACAGACAGAGATGATTTTGGCTACCGTGTGCTTCCTCTTGCTCCATAGCCCGTATTTATAGGACGGCAACTCCTTGTAAAAAGTAACTGGCATGTGGGCCAGGCATATCGGTCTCATTAGCCTTGTAGCACAAAATTTCAGTACTTTTCAGTAATATATACATAATTTTCCTATAGTAAATGTATACGGTTAAATTACATAAGGCACCTGGGTCTATGTATATACACACACATACATTAGGTTTTCTCCTTTTGCAACGGTATACTAGGTTTTCCTAATGACAAATCATGCCTATCTAGTCATTACCATCGCAAACTAAAACTTTTCCCTTAGGCGACCTAGGGTTCCATCCCCGTTGCCAAGCGCCACTCCAACGGCTGCAGGTGTCCACCATCGCCACCCCTGCCACTGTGATAGCCCCAAAATTTTCAAAACTCATGAAGGTCTCTTTTGTTTTTAAGTGTTTTTGCATCTATTTATCCTATGGTTTCTTAGATTGGTTCCTTTTCCCTTCTTCCCCTAGTCTTCTATGAAAATTCACAAGCAGTCATAACCTTAAAGCCTTCTTTTTTATCTTCCGAGCAGTCAACTCCGACTAGATCTTCCGACCAGAGCCCTCAACTAGCAATAGTCGCCTTACCCGAGTGCCAGCCACCAATCTTTTGCTTGGATCCTCGACCATGCCTCGATCACTTTGCCTTATCGTGCGCAGCCTTGTCTACCCTATGCCAACTTCATTTTTTGTCATCTCCTTGCTGTCCGCGAGCATGGGCATCACGTCGCAAGTTAAATTGTTGTTGACACGTGTGGCCTATGTGTCACCCACAACATGGGAGAAGCTGAGTTTAAGAACTCAAAATTGCCCCGTTTCCCTTCCCACCTTTGCCAAAGCCTTGAGCCATTTGTCCATCACCTACCTTGCTCACCGATGGTCAACTTGTGCTACTGCCGCCAAGGAAGATTACTAGAGCCCCGCCGTTTGATTAACCTTTGTTCCACATTGAAGGTGACCTTTTATCCTAGTGAACCTTTGCGCTTTTAGTTCTCCTTCTTTAACCTTGATTCCAGTCTCCCAAATCCTTTTCGACCATGTTTTCCTTTGTTTTCTTGGTGAGTTTGTTTGCAAGTCTTGTAGTTTTGCAATAGGCTTATTTCATGTTTTGTGTGTTGCGCTAGATTGCGACCACACCACTAGAGCTCTAGGAGCCAGAGGGGGAGGTCTTGAGGACTCTTCTGCAGTAAGTATTGAATGTTATGAGTTGCAAAGCATGTCACGAACCCTTTACCATGTTGAGTCACAGTAGTTGGGTATATTCTATATAGGATTACTTTTATACTCTTTACTTGTCAAATGCTATTTACTATCGATTACTTTTTTGATTAATCTTGTTTATTTATGCTTTTTTTAATACATGTCTGTATTGCCATCCTTGATATTTGCTCCATCCTAACATCTTTTGTAGCCATTAAGATTAGAATATCAGCCTTTTGACTGGTGTAGTGTTGAAAATACTGTAATAAATATTGTTGCCTCATCCGTCCTCATGAGTTGATGGGTCGAGGGTCTCTTCCGAGTGCAATAGTGTTAGTGGAGCATGGAAAATTAAGTTGGATCACACATCTAGAGTGGATGTTTTGGAAATTATTGGAACGAGGGCGATATGGTTGCCACAGTGACCGTTGTAAAATCAAGGATAATCGACTAGAGAGGGGTGAATAGGAGATTCTAAAAAATTTTGCCTTCTAAAATAAACTAACACAATTTATAGCTAGGTAAGATTTCGAAGCAATGTAAACCTACACAATTCTAGTAAGTCTAAAGTACCACAAGCAATAGTCTTTACAAATATATCTCTAGCACAAGTAAATAAGACAATCACAATGATCACAATATCCTAGAAATACAAGTGTGAAAAGAAGAGACAAAGAAGTAACCAATTGACACATGATGTTTTACCGTGGTGTTCAGAAACTTGCTGGTTTCCCCTAATCCACATTAAGAGAAAGCCCAAGCAACTTGGACCGGCTCCATGAATTAAGTCTTAGCTCCTCAATCCACTAGTGGTTGTCCTTTCTCCACTCTGGAGATGGTGGACATCAAACCACTCACAAGTTGGCGCCGAGCCTCTTCACAATCTTCTTGAAGAGGTCACCTCGCAATCTTTCGCTAAGCCATCTAGGTGCCAGCAAGCACTAAGAGTAATAAATCAAGACTTCGCTTGAGGGTGATTAAGTACCAAAGGATCAATCTAGATGAATGCACTTAATTTTGGCTCAACTACCTCAAATGAATGGAATGAAAGTAGTTGAAGTGTGAAGTGAATGCTCTATGTTTAAGAATGTTACAATGTAGTGTCTTACTTTGTCCTTGAGCAGGTGGAGGTATTTATACCTCCACCAACCAAAGCTAGCTGTTATAAGGCAATCCCTGAAAAAATCAGGGTGAGCAAAAGTACCGTTGTTCATCAATCGGCACTACCACACCTGTTCAGCCACAATAGTAATGGCTACTTTAGAGCTTCTGAACTAGCCGTTGAAAGTTCGCAAGGTACTACCGTCGTTGTAATTACGATAGCTCTGACCTTATGTAGTTCCGAAATTTCAGCGCGGTACTTCTATTTGCTTCAAGGCCAAAAGTTGGCGCTCTCTGGAAAAAATGTACAGCCTGGATTTTTGGAGCTTCCGTGTTCTGGTAGTTCCGCTCAAGAGATACGGTACTTCCGCTCTGCGGTAGTTCCGCCGTTAAAACTTCGATACTTCCTTTTTCTAGAGATACAAAAGTGATCCCAAGGGTGCTCTCTGAAAAAACATATAGCTCATTTTGTTGGAACTTCTGGAATGCGAAAGTACCACCGTTTACACTCCGGTACTTTTGAAATTCCTGATAGTGCATAGTTTGGCTATCAATTTTAGATTTATGTGCATGCATGATTCTAAATTGATCCAATGGAATAAGAACATGCTATCAAGTTACTAGCCATGATCCCTCATAGTAGTACAACATTTATCCTATAATCCGGTCTTCCAACCCTTTCTCCTAAGACCGGTAAAAACAAAAGGGATCTTAGACTACTTATACATTTGTCTTAAGCCACATTGATTTTCATGTTGACCCTTAGCATATATCTCACATTTATCATCAGGACTAAACCTTTCAAACACTCAGTAAACATGTTAGTCTCATATTCACATAATGTCATTAATTACCAAAACCATATTTAGGGGTCTAGATGCTTTCGATCTCCCTCTTTTTGGTAATTGATGATGACACACAAATATTATATGAGAAGAATAAGGTTTTGAATATACTACTTTGTTTGAAAATGAGTTGTATATATTTTTTGTGACTTTGAAAAACAAGAAATTCGTGCAATGAGCTCAAACGAGTTTAGAGAATTAATTACTTTTAAAGTCAATATAAGGAAAGCTCTCCCTACACATGTGCATATGAATGTGAAGATACTTTGCAAACACATGTAAAATTCTTTTGGAAATTTTGGCGGAGTTTCCTTTGTTTGTTGAACTCGAGGGAATAGATGATAGTTTCCTTTGTTTGTTGAACTTGAAGAGACTGATACAGTTTCATCCAAAATGTAAAGCAATCAGGTAAAGAGTTCTGCCAGAACTCTTTACCTGACTAGTATACAATTTTGAATTTGTATTGATTTTCGGATTAGTAGAATTGGTTGTGGTTGGATATCTTCCGATCAGTATGACTAGTCGTGAGCGATGTGAACTGGTCGAAGATTATGATTGGAATCATCTTTGTGTCTGTGACACACTATACACTGACCTGCATCAGACATGGTGCCCTAAGGTGCTTCTGCCGACTGGAGCCAGATATGGCTACTCGAGGTGCTTCCAACTATAAACCTTCATCGTCTCTGACTGAGACTCTGCTTCGTCTCCAAGTAGGGTATTGTTCCCTTTGCCAACTAAGACTCCGTTCCTTCATCCTCTCGGACTCTTATTTCTAAGGATATTTATACCTTTGTAAGCCACTTGATAGAAAATGCATTGCAAGGCATACGTTGCATAGGCATAAACATGCCATTCTGCCAAGAGTGTTTTATAATTTTTCCTCTATAAAATAATTGCGTTGATTGTGTGTCCGTAGTTTTTTCTATAAGGATTTTTCATGTTAAATATTTATCTCGTGATCTTGAGTATTCTTTATTTTTCATATCTTACCTAGACGTTTTCTCAACATGTATAAATGTAAATTTGATTGAAGCTTGTGGTGACAATTCACAGGTGTGGCTGATAGAAAAGTTTGTGGGTCGCCAACATTGCCTCCAACGGAGGACAACATGAAAGGAACGTCTGCATGGCCCAAGAATAGCTCTCGACTAAATAACTGATGAGTAAAACTCTTTCTTTCTCTCTCTCACGTACTTTCTATTTGTACGAAAAAAGTAGAAAATGACCGAAATGTTTGCCGTGTGGAATTTTCTCTGATGGTAATGAGCATGTACACCTTATCTGTCTGAAATTTTGACATAAAAAAGTAATCTTTCAGATGTATAGGTCATTATTTTTATGTTGTGATCAAGTACAAAAACTAAGGCCACAGGAAAGTCAGTTTAGGAGACTTGGGAAGAGCATGTACAACAAGAAGAACGCGAGTGATAATACGATAGATACATAGGAGATAATAAGGTTTGAGGACGGCAGATTAATTAGAGCTAGCAGACTTAAAGCAATAATGTACTACAAAGAACCATTCCTGTCCAGAAAGCTAAAACAAATAAAATGAAAGGAGAATGTGGTCATGACAAAAAACAAGACAAAGTGAGAGAAAAAAACCCATCGAAGAGAAGTGTATGATTTGAATTCTCTCCGATTGAAAGTCTGGAACTGGAGAGATTCCCGGCCCTATGGTCCTAGAAAACAGTTATTATCATAGTGTCTCTGTCGCTTGTGGCCGATGAGAGAGGATCATGGAAAAGTGGTAGTTTGTCGTGTGGCTGGGTAGGTGTCGACTCGGCTGTGTAGGCCAAGTTAGGTACATGCATGCACTTGCATTAGAAATGAATTAATCCACATGATCATTGATTGGTTTATGCTTGACAGCCTCAGCCAACAACCGTTGCATGCTTGGACATCTACTTTTGATCAGGCCTAAGGACAAACTAATCCACATTTTCTGGCATATGCCAAAAACATATATGCAAGTGCCAATGCTAGCATAGTCTACCTGTGTGGTCGTTTTTCTCGCTGGTTGATGACTAGAGTATAATTTCCATCAACTATAAGTTAGGTGAGTTCATTGAGTTATGAGTTGTGAGTCTCAAGATGACTATACTAGCTAATTATCCTTATCTTTAAAACATTGTATACACAAGTGACATACTATGGCATAAGCATATTAATTACTTCCTCTGTCCGCAAATGTAGATCGTCGTGGGTTTTATGCGGTCAAGCTTTTCAAGCTTTGACTATTAATATATGTTAAAGTATATAGATTGACTATATAAAAATAATACCATTGGATTTGTCTTGCAAAATTCTTTCATAATATAAATATATATATATATATATATATATATATATATATATATATATTATTGCTAGTATATTATAATAATAAATCATAGTCAAAGTCTTGCATTGGAGATCGTAAAAAGTCAAAAACGATCTATATTTGTGGATAGATGGAGTAATTAATTAATTATATTACAAGGTAGTCCAAAAGGGTTACCTTGGTTGATATAGTTTATTCAGTCCTGAAGCGTTTTGATCAAAACATATAAGCCGGGAAAATACAACCCCAACTAATTTGAATCAAAGGACTAGTTAGCAGGCAGGTAATATCACCCCAACTGACGACATTATATAGGGCTAAGCAAATTACATCTCATACACATACATACCACTATCGATCACTTGACTTGTGTATTGAGTAGTACATTGGTTTATTAATTATCCTTGCTATGGTGAATATTGATGCATGTTATGGTTAGTCTAAGTCGTTGGCACTAGCGTGTCAAAATTGGCGATCGACTAGTTCCCTTGTCCCAAATATTCTGAAACTTCTACGCAGCTTTCATTGTTAGGTCACAACGCCCATGGTAATATGCTCCTTTTTCATCCATTAGGAATCATGTGTCGGCGACTGTTTATTTTTTATTTTTGCGAGAAGTGTGTTAGCGACTGTTTGTAACGATATGGTTTCATATAAAATGAACCGCGCCAGTCACATGTATATATATCTAGCTAGCTTGGTACATGTGAGACCTAGCTAGTGCTGGTCCTATAATTGAGAAGGTAGTATACTTCTATTGTGAGGTTTATTAGGCTGGTTTATAAATGATTCCGATAAGGGGGCATGCAGCCATAGTATAATGGTATGTGCATATGCATGTCATGATTTTCCAAACTGACAAGATATGCATCAAAGGTTTTCTGGCATTTCTGGTTGGTGCTGTTCAGACTTCAGATGGTCTGATTGGAGCCGAAAAGGTCATGGATGGCACCACATACCTAAACCTAAAGATAGCCACAAAAGGAGCAGACTGGTCAGAGGTTGCAAGGAGAGAGAACCATCTTCCACACGTGGCCAACTTGTTGTCTAATCTCTATCCTCTATCCTGCAGATACATCCAAAACTCAACTTTTCGCGCATTAATTGACAATGCCGGCCTTCCGTGGTTGTCATCATCGTTAGCATTATTCATCTTAGCTCGTGATACATGACATGGCGAGAGAGAGAGAGAGAGAGAGAGAGAGAGAGAGAGAGAGAGAGAGAGAGAGAGAGAGAGAGAGGGTGAGAAAGATAAAGCGGGAGTTAATTTGTGTGAGGTACTTAGTTTAGTCGGCCGCCCAACTAATTAACACTGGACACATCATGCTAGCACTAGCAGAGTATGCTCCTTCATTTTCATAGTGCGTAAGGCCATATAAACAATGTACTTCCCCGCTCCAGCAATACAAGTCAATTGTCTTGGAAAGCATAGTCTCATTGTTGAGGAAATTAAAGTATAGTTATTATAATATTTTTATTATATACTCTTACTTTAATGAATAAAGTGGATAAATTGTTACAATATGCCATTTAATAAATGGCATATATGATCCAATGACATTAGATTTTTCTTAGATTTAATGTTCTCTTCATATGTACGCATGATGGGCTTGAACTTACATTGCGGGATGGATGTAGTAGTTGGTAGCAAAAGAAAGATGTTGTAATACGTAGTAATAATCATTTCCGAAATTTTCCCAAAAGATGTTTTCATAGTTTGGCCCAAAAAAATTATTTTACTATCCAAGCGTGCATATCTTTAGTTTTGTTTGTGAGACCAACGTAAAGGTTAATTTGGATTAATGGAAAGTTGCACAAACCCAACACAACTAATCACGCAAGAAGTTGAAGTGTTGATCTAAGCCATATAGTGTGTGTGTGTGTGTGTGTGTGTAGTTTCCTCCTCGCAAGAAAAAGAAGAATATGCACAGGTACCCCTTTCAGATGTATATATTAGAAGCACTCAGCTAGATGTCCAGTAGTAAGTTAATTAATTAGCTTGACCGTATAATCGCATATAGCAATTTGTTGTTGAAAAACGAGTATTTTGTAGGAATTTGGGGGATGTAATTTTTTTTAGGAAGATCGGGATTCGGGAGGGGAGATCCCTACCTTAATTTTTTAGGAACATTTTTTCCATGTACAAATTAAAGCCACCCAGGCAGAGAAAGGAAACATGAGGAGGAGAAGCGGGCGCACGCAGGCGCTGAGGATAAGAAATTGAACATTCACCTTCACTAGGAGTGGGGTTTCCGACGAAATTTCAAACAAAATCATGTGTTCCAAATTAAATGAGGCATAAGATGGGATGAACCAATCACACTGCTGAAAATAACTTGGCCTAAAAGGCTATCATGTTATCAAATATTGATTATTGCAGTGTTTTAAAGAAAAATGTGAGAACTGAAAGAGTACCAATTTGATTTGGTATTTCAGCTTCAGGAGTACAATCCAGCAAGATTGCACAGAGCTTTCAGTTTGAAAATTGGGAGCTTGCGTGCACGTGAGAAGAGACAGTTATTCGGCGGCGATTGATCACATGAGAAAATATGGAGTACATTAGGGTAGACGTTTTTCCTCACTTGATACGAGACTGTGCGAACGAGATGAATGGACTTGTGCTGCTAGCTAACTGTCTCTTTCCGTTTGTGGCGTACTTCTGAACTAACGATTGGACGAGAGATTGACGCCGCATTCTAATTTGCTGCTTAATTTTTGCCCCTTCGTTCTTTCCTAAATGGTATTTTAAAATCCGTGAGGACAAAATTTAATCAATGTTCAGAACTATTTGTATATTGGCTATACGAAAGCTATATCCCTAGGTTTATTTCAAAGTTACTTTCATAACATTTTAATTATAATAATTTATATAAAAGTCATACAAAATTATTGTCAAAGTCATATCTTGGAGACTATGAAAAAGAGTAACATAATCTAAAAGGAACTAACAGAGTATTTATCTCAATACAAATGAAGATATTGTTAACCCAAAGTTCCAAAAAAAACTATTTTAATAATGTTAAAACCTCTTTTCTGTATTTTTATGAACTTTCAAAACTTTTTGGGAATGTATAAAAGGTTTTCCTATTTTTGGCAGCCAAAAATGAATTTCTAAAATCATTTGAGCATGATAAAAATCTGAAAATATTTTATTTAGGTTTTGCATAATCCAGAGTCCTATAGCACTGCAATGACCCCCTGAAGCCAACCCAATGACCATTTGCTTACCCTGTTCACGCACTAAGGCCATCGCGAGCCTGAGGACCTTCGCCGCACCTCACCGTCTCCAACAACCTCTCGGACCGCCACGACCACCAGTAGAATCGTCATGGTTCCCTCTATTGCTGAGCTCCCCTGTGCCTCCCTGCATCTCTCTCTCGCCGTCAGAGAGCTCAGCAACGAGCGCATCTTGCAAGTAGTCTCTTGCTCCCCTACTCTACCATGCTTTTCCCCTTCTCTCTCTCTCTCTCTCAAATGGGTCCTGCAGGATTAGTGTTAGATTAGCACTAATTGTATGATTAGATCTAAGTAGTCTCTTATGCGTGGGCCTGCTAAGGTTAAGCAACCTTTTTTAAATAAAATCGTGTTTAGGGTCTGAGCTACAAACATATGGGCCCCACCACCTTGCAGCTTGACCCCACCTGTTGGTAATGACACCATAATTCCTGGATTTTACAGTAGAAAGAAAATTACAAAATAAAATTGAAATTCGAAACCCTGGCTGAATAGTAACCCCTCTTATTTGCTGGGATTTTCCCTTCGGCAAAACTTTGAATCGCTCATTCTCCCTCATACGAACTCCGATTAATGTGATTCTTATTTCTAAATTTGTCTAAAATCATGAAATTAACATATGCATAAAAATCATGAATTTTGGTATTTTCTTAAATTTATTTGGTATTTATTTGTGGTTCTTAGATTTTTCCTATTAAATTCCAACATGCCAGAAATTTTTGAAGTTGGTCCAGAGAAAGACCCCATGTTCAACGAGAAAGACAAGCACCACTTTGATCATATTGATACTATATTTTACTATTATGTATGTTGTGTTTCAAAATAATTATGCATACGTGTAATTTTAGTAAAAATTGTTATATTGGTAAGGTTAGTAGTTATATCTAATTGTTACATTGACCCTACGTTAATAAATTGATATCCTCATTGTTATCACCATAGTATTTCTATCCACTTCTTATATATTTAGTTGTGAAAGTTATAGATGGAGCGAATAGTTGATGCTTTGCCATGCTCATATCGGTACTAGTTGTGTTAGGTTGAAAATTTATAAAATTGTTCAAAAATAGGAAATATTTGTAAATTGGTTTAGAGATGGTACCTATATTATTTTGGTTAATGAATAAAACTAAAAATATATTTTAGACTTGGGTGGGTGGTTGTAGAGACTGGTGCAATTGCATAGGACTTTGGTTTGTGGTTATCTCGTCCTGGTCATTAAGGTTTGATATATTGTACCATAGCCCAAGTATTTTTGTACAACCACGTGTGCTTCTATGGGGAGACTTTAGCATAACAAGTTGTCATGATCAGCAATAAAACCACAGGTGGTTGATTATAGGTGATTTGGGCTAGTGCAGGAATGGAGGCCATCCATGTTCATAGGGGCCTTGCTGGTTCAAGCAAGGTTTACCAACACAACGTATGAGTCCTGCTGTAGGATCGGATATGGCAACAGGGGGGTGAATGGTGCCTTTTAAAATTTGCCCCCAAGTATCCACATGCGTCTCTTATCTCCGATAGCTACAAAAGCTATGAAGAATATGAGTCATGCTCTCTGGAAGTTCATGCTGACCAGACACGAGAAAGAAACGAAGAAAAATAAGGCATAGAAGAGAAACAGCAGAAAACAATGCAGACTGCAAGGGGTCGGTCAGACCGCAATGACCTAGCCGGTCTGACTGCTCCTGAGCCGCCAGTCTGACCACCCCTAAGCCACCGGTCTGACCGCCATGAGAGGGCTGGTCAGACCGCTAGGCTGCCGCCAGTCTAACTGCCATGTACTGGCCGGTCTGACCGGGGCAAACCCTAGACGTCTGACCAGTGGCCTGTAAACAGAGCAGGCGGCTACGACTGAAACTCTACACTGCACAGTATTTACAGAAAATGCAGTTCACAGGGAAATTGCCAAAAGTTCTGCAGCTCTTCTTGGATCAAATGAACTCACTACACTCTAAACAGCAAAGAGACCACAAGAATCAAAAGATTTCATTAAAAGAGCAAGGAATCAAGATTTTAGCTAGAATCTAAAGAATAGCCTGAGATATGAGACCAAAAGCTAAATGTCTAGAGTCTAGACATTCTCATGTCTATTGGCCATGAACCTTTGTATTTCAGCTAGAGAAGGTCTCACAACTAGAATCATAGCCCTAGAGCAAACATTCCACTGAGTCTCCAGGAAACCATCCATGCTCTGGCTTCAAACCCTAGAACTTAGGGAGCAGAGGAAATGAAACGCAAGAGAATGAAAAGAGAGATTCTTTGATTCAATCATTTTGCTCTTGGGAACTAACTGACCAAATGGTCTAGAGACATATTCCCATCACAGAGCAATCCATTTTGCAACTAAACAACCAAGAATTCATCTCTAGAACACAAGAACTAGGAATAACAAGGAAACCCAGGCAAAACACAGAAGGCACAAGAAAATGATTCAGAACCATGAATGCTTCATAAAAGAGGAATGATTACATGAGGTGTTCTACAGCCACACACTACAGCCCCATACGTAACTGGATACAGGAAGAACACACAGGAGCCTCACACTCTCTCTCAGGCTCTAGCACACGCATACACTGAGAACACACCACTCTCAGCTCCCTCCATTGCTTGCCCTTCCACACAACCAGCTACCACCTTTTTAACTCCCAGCTCACAGCCACAAGGAGAAAATCAAGAAATGGCAGCTCTATTCCACTCCATGCCTCACACCCAATTGAGGCAAAAAGTCAACACACATAGGAATGGAGGGAAACCAGCCTCTTCACTCCAAACTTGAGTCAATTCTCCAAATTGCCCCTCAAGCACCTTCCCGAAAGCTTCCCGCAACCGGTACCTTGACTGTCTGGACCTCGACTCCTCCCTGAGTCTAGTCCCGGTCCGCTTCGCTGCACACGACCGCACCCGACATCCTGACCGTCTGGACCTCCGACTCCACCTGAGTCTAGTCCCAGTCCACCTCGCGGCTGCCCGTCGTGTCCACGCGACTCCGACGGATTGGACCTCCGACTCCACCTAAGTCTAGTCCTAATCTGTTCCGTCGCACATGACCGCAACCGACATCCAACCGTCTGGACCTCTGACTCCTCGCTGAGCCTAGTCCCGGTCCACTTGTCGTTGCCCGTCGTGTCCATCCCCGGTAGCTCCAGCTCCGGTTCCTCGTCTCCCGACTCGCAACCACCTCAGCAGCCTCGATCATCCTCAGCGTCTCCGACCGTCTGGACCTCAACACCTCCTGTACCTAGTCCCGGTACTCCCACGCCTCACCATGACCTAGCTCCAAAGTCCTGCAGTCACACAGACAAGCAAACTGTCACATAGCACCGCACAAAACATCATAATCAACAATAGTATTACTAAAAGGTACTCAACCCTGGAATACACAAAACAATCTCAAACTCTCTAACACAACCGTCAATTACTCATCACAAACATGGGGATACATCCACATGGTCTCTCAATCTCCCCCTTGATGAGTATATTGACAAACACAGAAAAAGCGCATAAAGTTGAGTTTGTTTGAAAGTCATACATGGTCTAAAGGAAAGGCAAAGAGATGCAGGACCATGTCGACAAAGGAGAAAAAGAAAGAGCAAGCTTTCCTCAAAAGCTCCCAAAGCTCCCAAAAATTGGCTTTTTCTCCAATATTGTCCCCCTTTTGGCAATAAAATCATCAAGATGCAAAAGACAGAATAGGGCATGGTATGGATAAAATGGCTGAATTTTATTCATGCTAAGCAATTAGAGCCATGAAGATTATCCAAAATGACCATTGAGTATTACACCAAGCCATAATACAATAAGATGCTATCAAGATCATGACAAGATATGCATAATCTAGCCAAGCCACATAAGTAACAATCTAAATATTAGATGAATTTCTGAGCATGTCAAGCCATTCAAGAGTATAGTCTAACTAAAGGTAACCATAGATGATGCAAGCCATGTCAATAATCTAAGTGGAACCAAGAAACTACAATTGAGTCCATTTAGATTACCATGTCGACAAAGGAGCAAAAGAAAGAGCAAACTTTCCTCAAAAGCTCCCAAAGCTCCCAAAAATCGGCTTTTTCTCCAGTATTGTCCCCCTTTTGGCAATAAAATCATCAAGATGCAAAAGACAGAATAGGGCATGGTATGGATAAAATGGCTGAATTTTATTCATGCTAAGCAATTAGAGCCATGAAGATTATCCAAAATGACCATTGAGTATTACACCAAGCCATAATACAATAAGATGCTATCAAGATTATGACAAGATATGCATAATCTAGCCAAGCCACATAAGTAACAATCTAAATATTAGATGAATTTCTGAGCATGTCAAGCCATTCAAGAGTATAGTCTAGCTAAAGGTAACCATAGATGATGCAAGCCATGTCAATAATCTAAGTGCAACCAAGAAGCTACAATTGAGTCCATTTAGATTGCTACAAGTTCAAGAATGAAACATTTGTTCAAATACTTTGGTTCTTTTTGTAGTTAAGCAAATTTAGCACAATTGACATGTTTTCTTTTGAAATTCATGGTCGTGTCCAACCAAATTTTTGTTTAGTTATGTGCTAGATCTTAAGCCTTATGCGACCACTCCAAGCAATAAGCTTAAGAAGATAGTCTTGGTCATCCAAAACTCCCCCTGAGTTCATGTCTAGTGCAATGGCAAGCAGTCTCATGAGAAAGAATTGGTGAGATCAGTTCTTTCGCACATAAAGAGATCTTTTTTGCTTTTACTGAATGTAGTGCAAGAACAATAAGTTATAAGGAACTAGCACAGCTCAATCTAAAGCTCAATAAAGGTTCAAGACTCAACTTAGCCTATTTGACATGGCATGAATCATAAAATGATAACTAAAGACAGATTAGTCTCAAGAGCTAACATGACATGTTTTAATTCAAGTTGTGCATGTTTAACCAACTTATTAATGGTAAAGGCTTGACGACACATATAAAGTTATGATAAATTTAGCAATTAAGTACAGATCATGGCAAGATGTAAAGCATTGTAAACATGTCATATAAGGATAATAGTCAAGGCTCCATGAAGTTATATTACGATGTAGAATGCTGAAATGTAAGAAAATCCAGCTCCGCCTCAACATGTGATGCATTTTTAGTTCAAGTTGAGTTATGTCAATATTAAGCTCCAGAAGCTCCCAAATGAACCAAAGATATAAAAATGAGAAGCTGGCAAAAAAAAGCAGAAAAGGCAGTTCTTAAAGCATAGACAAGATATAGAGGATACTATGGCTCAGACTGACTCTCATCTACCCCATATGATACTAGGACTATCAGCTGCCCATCTAACACACTAAGGAGCAAACACGTTCCTTGTCTACCTAAGGGTGGCCCAACCCTCGCTAGAACCTATAAGAAGTGAGTGAGCTCAACCTAGTGAGAAAAGAAACAGCTAATAAGCAGCATCCTAGAGCCACAAGATGAGAGGAATAAGTCTAAGCAACTAGACAAGATAACCACTCTAATCTATGCTAGAAAGACTAACCCGAATGCACCCAGATGCAATGCAACAAAAAGAGAACATGAGCATAAAATACAGGATAAAACAGTAAAGCACAAAGCTCCCCCTCACAACAGTCCATAAGGACAAACCACCCCAAGCTCTCCCCGCAAGGCTAAAAACTTAGAGCTATCCAAAGGCTTGGTAAAGATATCAGACAACTGGTGGTCACTCTCCACAAACTGGAGCACTATATCACCTTTCTCCACATGGTCTCTAAGAAAGTGATATCTGATATCAATGTGCTTGGTCCGAGAGTGCTGCACTGGGTTCTTAGCAATGTTAATAGCAGAAGTGCTATCACAAAAGAGTGGAACACTATCTATAACTAACCCAAAGTCCCGTAGGGTTGAAGCCATCCAAAGTACCTGGCTGCAGCAACTGGCGGCAGCAATGTTGAGAGACCATGTGGAGGTGACCATATGTTTGTGATGAGTAATTGACTTTTGTTTTAGAAAGATTGTGTTTGGTTTGGGCGTTTCCCGCAAAGTCGCAGCCCTTAGGAGTGGTCGGAAGACACCAGGAGCTATTACGACCGGTTTTGCCGTGGTCGGGAGTCACCTGAGGTGGTTACGACCGGTTTTGCCGTGGTCGGAAGTCACTTGCAGTAATTACGACCACTGTAGTGCATTCTGACCGTGGTTGGAAAGGTTTACGACCACTTTGATCGTGGTCGAAGGTCCTCAGACAGGTTTACGACCACATTAAGGCCATCCGGGAAGTTTACGACCACTCTGGTAGTGGTCGATCGCAGCTACGACCATGTTGACTGTGGTCGAAGGCAGCTACGACCACGTTGGCCGTCGTCAAATGCAGCTACGACCGTGTTGGCCTTGGTCGGCGACAGCTACGACCACGATGGTAGTAGTCGAGGGTCTCTACGTCCACGTTGGCCGTGGTCGAGCGATCTTACGACCACGTTGGCCGTGGTTGAGCGCACTTACAACCACGTTGGTAGTGGTCAGGAGTCATAAGTCGAAGCCACGACCGCTGTGGTTGGAAGTCAGTGCTCGAAGTCTTTGACCACGTTGAGAGGCAGTCGAACGTGGTCAAATTGACTCGGGCTCGGTTGGTTGTGGTCGTAGCTGGTCGGACGCGGTCGAACAAGCCTCGGTTGCAGTCGGAAGTGGTTGTTTTACACGCGTAAGTGGTCGGAAGCTCCCGAGAGTCTTGAATGTGGTCGTAGGTCACTTGTAATCGGTTGTATGACCTCCAGGAGCGGTCGTTTCAGCAGGGAATCGATCGTATGGTCTTGTGTTACGGTCGTAGACCTTGGGCTTTAATGGTTTGACATTCCGACCGATCATAATGCATTTACGACTTTGTGGAATGTGCTTTGAGTCCTTTTTCTAATGCAAATGGATGTTACCCTTGTCTAGTGCGGCGCTATGTGGTGTTTTGTTGTCTGTGATGGTTGCAGGATCTTGAGGCTAGTCATGGTGAGGCATGGATGACCGGACTAAGCACAGACGGTGCTGAGGTCGGTGAGCGGTCGGGAGATGCCGATGACGATGAGGCGTTCAAGGTGGTTGCAAGTCTTGGACAACAAGAAGAGGAGGAAGCTTCTGGGAAGGCGGCGAAGTGGCATTTTGGAAAAATGCGGAAAGCTACAAAGGGAAGCTGTGTCTCTGCAAAAGCACAAGAGTGGTTGGCGTTAACGTGCAAAGCAGTGAAGCCGTTGGTGTTGGCGGATAAAGCATTGGAGTCCGTTTTGCTAGTGGGTAAAGCAATGGTAAAACCCGGTGTTAGGAGGGGTTAACGGGTTCTCCCCCGGTATCTGGTGACTATAAATAGAGAAGTAGAACTCGAGAGTAGGTTTGAGGTTTTCTGCTGAGTTACTCGAGTTCTTTCTCTGTTTTGTGTGCGTTGCTCAGAGGAGCAATGTTGTATGGAGTGGTTGTAGAAACCTCCTTTGTAATCATTCATCTCTCTGTATCGATCTATCTGAGAAGTGTTTTGTCTGAGATGGCTTGTTTACTTAAGTCTTTCTTTCTTTCTTGTGTCTATTCTTCTCAGTTTAGTTTGTTTTCTTAACAATGCTTTGGCTTTTTGTGCTCTCAATATTTTGAGTTGAGTTCCTTGCTGTAATAGCTTCGGTTTCTTCTGCTCTGATCTGGGGAATCAATCTTAAGGCCATTTGGCCAGTACTTCCCAAGAGCAGAAAGTGGTCGGAGGAGTTTTCTTGCTGAGTGGTTGTGCACCTCTAGAGTGCTCTGTTCTATGTACGACCACACTGATCTTTCCATCCGTAGCAAAGACTTGGTTTTCCTGGAAAATTTTCTTCCAGAGGATGTTGACTCTCTGTGGTTAACTTCTCGCATGCATTTGAATCATGAGTCAAACGTTCTCTGAAGTCGAATGCTCTGTGGTCGTGCGTTCTTCTCGGTTTTCAACCGATTTGGTTTTCCAGTTGCAAGATCCTTCCGAAGTCGTGGATAAAGGCCTCTGGCAAATCGACTTGTTATTCTCTGGTTCTCATTTTTTGTCTTAAACGGTCGTAAGCTCTATCTCTGTTGTCGGTCTGTTTTTGTCTCCGGTCTTAGTTTTGGGAAGTCGATCGACCACGAGTTGGCGATCGAGTTCTCTGTCTCAGAAAATTGCTTACTCGGTTCTCAATTGTTTCTATGCTCTACCTTCGCGGTCGAGTTCACACTGAGGGGTCTCAGCTGCTCTGAAACTGCTCAGTCTTTTCGACCACAGCAGGGAGCTGTACAACCACACAATTCATTTCGACTGTTCTTAGCTGAGACTCTTTCAAGTCATTCGACCACTCGGCGAGGCTTCGATTGCTGTTGGTCGTTTGACTGGTCTCGATTGTATGACTGCTCTTGGCTGAGTTTCACCGATTGTTTTTCTCTATGTGATGAGCCGACTTGCTTCTTTCTTCCAGTGAGCATTCTATTTTCTTTTGCATAGCTCTCTAGCTATCGAAGGTATTTTAAAGGCACCATTCACCCCCCTCTGTTGCCATTTTTCCATCCTTCAAACATACTCACCCTCTGCGGTAGACTGTGCAACACCGGACTGCTTCCTAGAAGTCCAAGAGACAAGAGAAGTGCCAATGAATTGGCAGGTGTCAGAAGTGCTCTTCCTATCTATCCTATAGCCAGCAAAGTCTACGTCCGAGTAGGCTCTGAGGGAAAGACAGGAAGAGAAGAGTACCAGATACCATAGTCAATGGTAGCTCGAAGGTACCGAAGGATGCGTTTCACCGCCTGGTGGTGAGATACGCGAGGAGAAGCCTGAAATCAAGCACATAGACACAAAGAGAAGTGTGTGCCCGGTCTCGAGGCAGTGAGTTACAAGAGAGAGTCAATAATGATTCTGTACTCATTTTGATCAACTGGCTCGCCATCATCATATGGGTCAAGTGAAGCTGATGATGCCATTGGATTTGACACCGACTTGCCATCACTCATGTCAAAGCGTCTCAGGAGGTCACGAGTGTACTTGCCCTGATGCAAGAAAGTACCCTCCTGAGTCTGCTTGATCTAGAAGCCAAGGAAGAAGGTCAACTCGCCCATCATGCTCATCTCAACTCAGTGCTCATGACATCCGAGAACTGTGAAACAAGAGCATGAGAAGAGCTGCCAAAGATGATGTCATTCACATAAATCTGGACGAATAGAAGGTCATTGCCATGCCTGCGAATGAACAAGGTCTTGTCTATCTTACCCATCTCAAACCCATGACTCAACAAATAGGACTTAAGCCGCTCATACCAAGCTCTAAGGGCCTGCTTAAGTCCATACAAGGCTTTGGAAAGCTTGTAGACATGGTTAGGGTATTTGGGATTCTCGAAACCTGGAGGCTGTCTAACATAGACTTCTTCCTCAAATGAGGCTCATCAGAAAGAGCATAACTAACATCCATGGGCTCAAATGAGGCAATGAAGGGAGAGTGGAGACAGAATTGAGACAAACCAGACTTTGAGCGTGTGACGCGCTCAAAGAGATCTCCAATCATCTGCTCTGAAGGATGGTCTTTCTTGATATGACAGGGAGATCCTGGATGAGATGAAGAAGTGACCTCTACCTCATGAGCTGATGAGGAAGGAACAGAGCCACTAGCTCCAGAAGAAGCAGAAGGCACGGGCTGATCTCCTTGAGGTACAGTGGAAGAAGCAGACACCTCAAGGGGAGGAGGAATTGGATCGGGTAGACAACCCTCATCTCCATCCTCCTCATCGTCCACAAAGATAGGCTCGGACCGCTCTAAAGAACCTGAGTGAGAGACCATGTGGTTATGACCCCATGTTTGTGATGAGTAATTGACATCGGTTTAGGAAAGTCGAGTTTGGTTTGTGTGGTTCGGACCATGTCGTTGCGTGGTGCAATCAGTTCGGTCGGACTTGGTCAATTCTGGTCGTATGGGCTTAGGATGTTTATTCCTTTGTTTCACTAGGTTTGGACTCTTCCATGCGTAAGTACGATTCATTGATGCTATTTATGCTTCCATGTATCGAGCGGTGCTATGTGATGTATTTCTTGTCTGTGATAGCTGCAGGACATCGAGGCAGAGTCGTGGCGAGGCACGGGGTGACCGGACTAGGCACAGGCGGTGTCGAGGTCAGAACGGTCGGATGTGTCGAAGACGACGGAGACTCGAGGTGGTTGCGAGGCTTGGACGACAAGAGACGCGGAAGCTTCCCGAAAGGTGCAGGAGGGGCGATTCGGTAAAAGCGCAAAGCTGCACATGTGGAGGCGGTTTTGTTCGGGATTTAGCAGGCGTAACGGGTTGGAGACCCGTTAGCCAAAGGCTATAAATAGGAGTGAATTCCTGGTTGTATGCATGGCTTTTGGAGAGAGTTAGGGTTTTGCTTTAGTCAAAAGAGCCTTTGGAGAGGTTGTTTTGCTTTGAGGCTTTAGTTGGTATGGGTTGTTGAGAGCAGGAGAGGAGGCTTTGCTCTGTGTGTGTTGTCTCCCGTAGCTTCACTGTTCTTGTGTTCTCTAAGCATGTAGTGCTCCTGTGTTCTTGAGTCTTGGGAGAGGGAGAGGATGGTTTGATGTCCATTCAAGCATGTATGGGGTTGTAGGGATGATATGAGTTGATACTCTATGTAATCATGTATCTCTCTTCCTCAAGATCAATCCAAGATGGTTTTATTTGAGATGGACTGATTTCCTGTGTTCTCTGCTTCGTGTTCTTGTTTTTGGTGATTTCTCACTTGTTGTGATTTGAGTTGTTTCTTGTTGTGAAGGTGAAAAATGGGTTGCTCTGTGATGGAATTGCATTTCTAGACCCTTTGGTCATCTAGTTCCAAGAGCAATTTGATCGATTTGCAAGAATCACCTTTCCTTCTTTCCCTGTGTTCATGCTTTTCTCTGTTGATGGTTTCTAGGGTTTGATGTGGTTCTTGATTCCCTTCATGAGATGGCATGAAACTAGGCATATTTAGTCCTGAGGCTATTAATTGTCTTTCTGCAAAGTTTTATGATCAAAGGATCAGAGAATAGATGTGAATTTGAGTTTTTGTCGCTGCTCACTGTAGTTTTCAGACTTTGGCTCAAATCTGAAATTCTTGTCTTTTGGTGGGATTTCTTTGTTTCCCAAGGCCCTTTTCTTATTTAGTTTATTGTTATGGTGCTTTGGGCTAAAAAGATTGAGAGGAAACCTTCAATTTCTCAGTCTTTGAAGTTCTGAAGTTTTTATCGAAATTCAGTTTTCAGTCTGCACTCTCAGGTGCCCTGGGATCAAGGGACCGGTCAGACTGGCCTCGCCATGGCGGTCAGACCGCCTCCTCCATGGCGGTCAGACCGGCTGGCGGTCAGACCGGCCGCACTGAGGCGGTCAGACCGGCGGCTTACGAGCGGTCTGACCGGCCTCAAGGCAGCGGTCTGACCGCCCGGGCCTTAGTGCTTCTTGTGTTGCTTGGCCTTCTTGATCCCTTTTTGATTGTTTCTTTTCTTTTCTCTGGTAGGTCTTGTTTCCAGTTTGCTGAGCATGCCTTCTTCATAGTTTTTATAACTATTGGAGAAGTGATTTTTGAGGGTTCGTCTTGGGGGCAAGTTTTTAAAGTCGACATTCACCCCTCTCTGTCGCCATTTCGGTTCAACACTGAGATATCGGGCCTAGCTCCCGGACTGGTCTCATCGAAGGTCACCTCACAGGTTTCTACCATTTTACTAGACTCGCAGTTCCAGACCCTATAAGCCCGCGAAGAAGTCGAGTACCCTAGAAAGATCCCATTACAAGAGTTTGACTCGAACTTATCTAGGTTTCTAGACTTCAGAATGAAACACTTGCAACCAAACACACGAAAATGAGATACACTGGGTTTTCGTCCATATCTCAACTAATAAGAGGTGCGATGCAAATGTGCCCTAAGAAAAACTCTATTTGAAATATGGCACGCGGTGGCTATAGCCTCAGCCCAAACTTCCTCGGTGTAGAGTACTCATGAAGCATCATCCTGGCCATCTCGACCAAGGCACGGTTCTTCTTCTCCACAACGCCATTTTGCTGGGGGACGTATGGAGAAGAGAACTGGTGCTCTACACCTGTCTCGTCGCAAAATCTCTCAAAGTAGGAATTCATGAACTCCGTGCCATTGTCACTGCGGATAGCTCGTAAGGCACCCGGGAGCTCAACATAAAGCCTACTAAACAAACCCCGAAAATGGGTAAATGTCTCATCCTTCAAGGCTAAGAAAAACACCCAAGAGTACCTCGAGAAGTCATCAACCACGAAAAGAACATACCACTTCCCTCCTACTGACTGCACTCTAGCTGGTCCGACTGTGTCCATGTGGACCAGCTGTCCTGATGCATCAGTCATAGTCACTGTGACCGGAGGGTGAGAAGCGGCAACCATCTTGCCGTGCCGGCAAGGAGCGCAAACAAGATCTTTGACCATCTTGAGTTTTGGCAGACCACGAATGAGATCGTGGCCGCTAACTCGAGTCAAATGGTCAAAATCCAATATGACCAAGTCTCCTATGCCAGAAAGTAAGGTCACGGGACTCAGAAGCAACTAGACACTTGAGAGGATCACCAGAAGACACAACAAAATCAGCACGAAAGATCCTTCCATATCTAGAAATCCTGCAAACCAGACTCCCTGAAGAATCAAGAATTTTGCAAGTATTTTTCTTAAAGCTCACCTCGAAACCGTCATCGGTAAGCTGGGAAACAGAAAGCAAATTGTACTGCAGCTTACTCACTAAGGCAACATCTTTTAAAATAAATGAATCATTAACACACACAGTACCTTTGGCGATGACACGCCCAGACGAAGCGTCTCCAAAGGTGATAGACTCATCACCTGGAGCTCGGGCTAGGGAAGAGAACCAACGGGAGTCTATGGTCATGTGTCGAGAACAGCCGGAGTCAACAAGTCAAACCTCTCCCTTCCCTGCCCGGCGAGCCTGAGTCAACAAGAGAGCAATGTCTCAGTATTAAGATAAATCAAAAGAGATTTTGGCACCCAATACTGAGTCACACGACGAGCAGAAGAAGTAGTCACGCACGACTGACCTCTAGCTACCCTACGCTCTCTGTTGCTCAACAAGCCAGAAGGTCTATGAGCAAACCTGAAGCTGTTGCTGGGTCCGACTGCTATGGGAGAGCGAGTCGGAGCACCAACAGCACGCTGATCTCGCCGCGAGTAGCTATCTCAACGGGGGAAACAAGATCTACCCTCAGGACGGCGGAAGTCACGACCAGAGGCATATCGAGGACGAAAATCAGAAAACCAGAAAAGCTAAGTCCTCGATGCTGCTCAAACCCATCATCAGAAGCAACTCTCGACCTCGTGTTGGTCTTAGGTGCACTCAAGATCTGGGGCTGACCCTGAATATGCCTAAGAGCCTGAACACGGTCTCTACGCGCGATCTTGACGCGCTTGAAGCATCTCTCGATCAAATGTTCATCCTTCTGACAGAAGATACAATGATACTTCACCTTCTGGGAGGTAGAAGTAGCATGATGGGGTTTCGCCTTCTGAGAGGTCGAAGCAACAGGTGTAACCACCTTACTGTCAAAGATCCCTTGGACAAAGCCCGCAGATTTGAACTCAACTTTCTTTGTTTTGGGCTTGACCTTGATCACACCTGCTGCTATGGGTCTAAGAGCAGCAGGTGGATGCTTCCCAACATCCTCAGAAAAATCGTATCCTAGACCTTGATTGAATTTACAAATCTTAGACTGGTCTAGAATAAGATTTAGTTTCTTCTTGCCTCCTACAAACCACTCAAGAGTGTTCATAAGATACTGACACTCCTGAAAGAGAGAGGTGCAAGAAGAGCAGGGGAAGAAGAGACAGCAGAAGGTAAGGGAGCAGAAGAGGAACCAATAGCAGAAGAATGGATAGCATGTGCACGCACAGCCGCCACAGGAGGGACAGTCCTACTGCTAACCATTTCGTTCACGTCGCTAAGCGTCTCTACCAAACCCTCATGCTTCTTCCCCACACCAGCACACACATCACAAGCAGATGGTGACTTCTCTAGAAGGTCCTTAGTTAGCTTTACACATTTTTCATCCAATGCAATCAAATTAGATTTTAGTTTTTCATAATTATTGCATGGTGAGCTAACAGGGTCCTTAGAAGCATAATGAGCCATTTTCTTATTATGATCAATCATTTCTTGAAATTGTTTTGAGATAGATTCAAGTTCAGCAGTTAATTTAGAACAGTTGGTGCAAAAAACAATGAGCTCAAGTAATGAAGCATGCAACTCAACAATTTTATGGTCTGCCTTTTTCAAGTTCATTTTTAAATTATTGCAATTTTCACAAGTCTCAGGTAGATCAAGAAGCATAGTGTAAAGACCTCTAAATGCATTTTCCTTATCCTCACATGAGGTGCAAGATGTCTCAACAACAGTAGATGAAAGAGCGGCTACCCTACTCATCTTTAGTTCAACGAGTAGACTAACATTCTCCACCTTAAGCAAATCTAGCTCAGAAGACACACTATCATGAGAGGTCCTCAATTTCTCCATATCACCAAGCAAAGAGGACCATACATCACATTCGTCACGGGAGGGAGCAGATATAAGTGAAGTAAGCTCCCGTGACAATCGCTCTACTTCCTTCTCCAACTCACTACACTTAGCTCTAGATCTAGCATGAAATTTTCCTAGCTTAAGAAAAGCATCATTGAGTTGGTCATAGGAGGGATATACCTCATCGGAGTCAGAGTAGAACTCGCTGTCGCTGATGTTGCCCTCAAGGGCCATGAAGCACATGCCGGTGAAGTCGTCGCCATCTTGGGTTCTTGATCATCCTTCCCATCGTCATCACTCCACCCTCCACCTCACTGAGGTTGATGTCGTCGAAGGCGATGAGGACGCGGTGGAAGAGCTTATTGGCTTTGCTAAGGTTGCGAAACTTCTTCTCTTTGTTGGGGGCTTCTTGTTGCGGTTCTTGTTGGTGTAGTCGTTCTTGCTCGAACCGCCGTAGTCGTTTTTGCCCTCCAGCTTAGGGCAGTTTGCTCGAATGTGGTTGGGGCTACCACACTCAAAGCAAATCACATGTCCTCCTCTCTTTCTCTCCCTAACCCTCTTGTAAGCATGAGAAAACTTTTTGGCTAAGAGGGCTAGTTGGTTTTCTGGGAGCTGCTCTAGATGATCATCATCAATTTCACAGAGCAGCTAGAGAGAAACCCGAAGCAGTGTCAGCAGAAGATCCAGAGGCAGGACTAGGATCAGTGACTAAAACCATCGACTGTGACTTCGACTTGCAAGAGACAATGTCAATCTCGTGAGTCTTGAGACGTGAGTACAACGCATCAAGAGTCAAAGTCGAAAGATCCGTCATGTCCTTGATGGTGGTCACTTTCATCTCCCAAACTTGCAAATCCAAGGCCGAAAGCATTTGGCGAGCGTTGTCCGAGTCGGGGTATGTGAGACCGACCGCTCGGACGTTGCTCAAAATCTTGTGAAACCTCGCAAAGCACTCATCAAGGGACTCTCCAGTGAGTATTTTAAACTTGTTGTAATCTTGCTTGAACTAGTCCTGTCGTACCGTCTTAATTTGGGTGGTGCCCTCATGGTAAGCATCGAGGGTCACCCATATGTCGAAGGCCGATGAAAGATGAGAAATGCGATCAAACTCGTTTCGGCTCAAACCTTGGATAATGATGTTCCTTGCCTTAGCATTTGCCTCAACATCGGGCATATTTGTCACATTGATGTTCTCATCGGTAGGAACAACAAAGCGAGTTTTGACCTTGCGCCAAATCGCATAGCCCTGAGCCTGAATATAGGTCTCCATCCGACTCTTCCAGGAGGGATAGTCGATCCCATTGAAGATCGGGGCCTTGGTGGAATTCTTGTCCATTGCCATGGCTCACAGACCGGTTAAGATCTATCGAGAAGAGCTAACCTGCTCTAATACCAATTGTAAGATCGGATATGGCAACAGAGGGGAGGTGAATGGTGCCTTTTAAAATTTACCCCCAAGTATCCACACGCGTCTCTTATCTCCGATAGCTACAAAAGCTATGAAGAATATGAGTCATGCTCTCTGGAAGTTCATGCTAACCAGACACGAGAAAGAAACGAAGAAAAACAAGGCACTGAAGAGAAACAGCAGAAAACAGTGCAGACTGCAAGGGGTCGGTCAGACCGCAATGACCTAGCCGGTCTGACTACTCCTGAGCCGCCCGTCTAACCGCCCCTAAGCCACCGGTCTGACTGCCATGAGAGGGTTGGTCAGACCGCTAGGCAGCCGCCGGTCTGACCGCCATGTACTGGCCGATCTGACCGCCAGCCACCGACCGGTCTGACCGGGGCAAACCGTAGCGGTCTGACCGGTGGCCTATAAACAGAGCAGGCGGCTGCGACTGAAACTCTGCACTGCATAGTATTTACTGAAAATGCAGTTCACAGGGAAATTACCAAAAGTTTTGCAGCTCTTCTTGGATCCAATGAACTGCACTACACTCTAAACAGCAAAGAGACCACAAGAATCAAAAGATTTCATTACAAGAGCAAGGAACCAAGATTTTAGCTAGAATCTTAAGAATAGCTTGAGATATGAGACCAAAAGCTGAATGTCTAGACATTCTCATGTCTATTGACCTTGAACCATTGTATTTTAGCTAGAGAAGGTCTCACAACTAGAAATCATAGCCCTAGAGCAAACATTCCATTGAGTCTCCAGGAAACCATCCATGCTTTGGCTTCAAACCCTAGAACTTAGGGAGCAGAGGAAATGAAACGCAGGAGAATGAAAAGAGAGATTCTTTGATTCAATCATTTTGCTCTTGGGAACTAACTGACCAAATGGTCTAGAGACATATTCCCATCATAGAGCAATCCATTTTGCAACTAAACAACCAAGAATTCATCTCTAGAACACAAGAACTGGGAATAACAAGGAAACCCAGGCAAAACACAGAAGGCACAAGAAAATTATTCAAAACCATGAATGCTTCATAAAAGAGGAATGATTACATGAGGTGTTCTCCAGCCACACACTACAGCCCCATACACAATTGGATACAGGAAGAACACACAGGAGCCTCACACTCTCTCAGGCATACATTGAGAACACACCACTCTCAGCTCTCACCACTGCTTGCCCTTCCACACAACCAGCTACCACCTTTTTAACTCCCAGCTCACAGCCACAAGGAGAAAATCAAGAAATGGTAGCTCTATTCCACTCCATGCCTCACACCCAATTGAGGCAAAAAAAAATCAACACACATAGGAATGGAGGGAAACCAGCCTCTCCACTCCAAACTTGAGTCAATTCTCCAAATTGCCCCTCAAGCACCTTCCCGGAAGCTTCCCACAACCGGTACCTTGACCGTCTGGACCTCGACTCCTCCCTAAGTCTAGTCCCAGTCCGCTTCGCTGCACATGACTGCACCCGGCATCCTGACCGTCTGGACCTCTGACTCCACCTGAGTCTAGTCCCGGTCCACCTCGCCGCTGCCCGTCGTGTCCACCCGACTCCGACCGACTGGACCTCTGACTCCACCTAAGTCTAGTCCTGATATGTTTCGTCGCACACGACCGCAACCGACATCCAACCTTCTGGATCTCCGACTCCTCCCTGAGCCTAGTCCCGGTCCACTCATCGTTGCCCGTTGTGTCCATCACCGGTAGCTCCAACTCCGGTTCCTCGTCTCCCGACTCGCAACCACCTCAGCAGCCTCGATCATCCTCAGCGTCTTCGACTGTCTGGACCTCAACACCTCCTGTGCCTAGTCCCGGTACTCGCACACCTCACCATGACCTAGCTCTAAAGTCCTGCAGCCACACAGACAAGCAAACCGTCACATAGCACCACATGAAACAGCATAATCAACAATAGCATTAGCAAAAGGTACTCAACCCTAGAATACCCAAAACAAACTCAAACTCTCTAACACAACCGTAAATTACTCATCACAAACATGGGGATACCTCCACATGGTCTCTCACCTGCGATGTTGGAGGGCACTCTACATCTTAGAAAGGTATCATAGTATGGTTATTGTTAGGACCGATAATGTAAAAGCTTCATCATGAACTCTCAAATCGGATTAGTATTGTGTGGCATATATAACATGGTGGGATATTTATATCATATGGATAAAGTCGTACAATCTTTGTAGAGAGTAAATCTATTCAAGTAGCTGTGTCTTTGGTTATAGACCTCAATTGGTTATATCCCACATTAAGTAGCTTTATATCTAATAAAATGGTTCAAGGAACGTATAGATGGGGAATCCTTGCATAACTTGATCAGCAAAGGGAATTGTCGTTGTTTTACTTTTAGGGCAGTGAGCCACTTTGTTAATATGTTATTTATGCTTTAGCATTATTTACTTATCAAATTCAAATGCTCCTACAACTTCCTATTGCAATCTATTATTTCCTATTACAAATAAAAGTTTGCATTGTGTAAAATGGTAAACTAGATAGGCTTAATTTTTCAATTACTATAGCCTTGCCTGTATGTACATATGTTGAATATAAAAGTCTTGCTAAGTACCAATGTACTCATGATTACTTGTTTAACATATTCAAAAGATATAGAAGGAGACTCATCGTATGGTTACTTTTACACTACGAGTTTTGGTGATGATGATGCTGATTACTAAGGCTTAATCCCAGTCAACTGTCTATGGTTGGGTGGAGGCATACTAGCTAGATTTTGTTGCCTATTTACCCTTATTTCTGTTGTAAACTTTTATGTCACGTGAAATATTTGGTCAGTTAGCCCTTTTGTTATAATACTAGTCGTCATGTATGATTGCCCTTTTGTTGTAATATTAGTCGTGTATGATTTAATTTTGATTGTTAATTATATCGTACTACTCTATTTATGTATTATGTATGGATGTGATATGAATGTTGTTATATATGTGTGCTAGACACTGATCATGAGATTAGTACGGTAAACATGTAGATTTGGAATGCAAATTCTGGGTCCGGACACTTGGTGCCACTTCTTCATGCTATAAATGGAGCCCGTCGCCCTCAACTTTCGCATCCTAAGCCGTCCCACACCCACAAACCCTAGTCATTACTAGAGATCTCACGCTGCATAGCCAAAATCAAAGATTGAAGCCATTCTGCCACTGTTGCCTTTGTTGAGAAATTTCACCGTCGTCGATGAGTTCCAAGCCTGCCTCCATCACCAACGGGGCCACCTCACCGAGATCTACCCCGCTGTCACCTTATTGAGCTAGGTCTTCGCAGTGGATTGTAGCACCATCGCTGCTTAACCCTCGCCGCCAATCGACTCCATTGAACCTAGGTCTTCGCATGCCACCCATCATGCTCATTGTTGTCTCCTCCCCCAGATCCACTACTTCGCATTGCCAGAATAGTAGCTATTTGTTGTCGCTGACTTGATCGGAGTAGCGCTGCTATCCATTGGAACCTTAGGTTCCCAATCACCGTCGTCATTGCTATCGTCCATGTTAGCACCACGCCAGCAGTCGTGTCAGCCACCACCTCAACCGTGTCATCTGCGTGTCCACCACGTCGGCATGCCTGCAAACCAAACCTAGATCGAGTTCACCATGGACCAAGTCTATGACTTGTGGACCCCACTTGTCAGGTTTCTGTTCCATAGAGCTAGCTCACCGTGAACCCTAACCCTAGCCGTGGACCCGGTCCATAGACCGTGGGCCCTCTTGTCAATCTCTGGTAATTTTCCAACAATCCTAGAAAAGAAATATTCCAAAATATTCCCTGGTCCCACTTGTTAGTCTCTGTTTAGAAAAGAAATATTCTAAAATATTCTCTGGTCCCACTTGTTAGTCTCTGTTTAGAAAAGAAATATTCCAAAATATTCCTTGCTCCCACTTGTTAGTTTCTGTTTTCTTTTTCCTGAATTTCTTTTCCCAACCAAACTTCCGAGAGCCTGTTCTCCCTCATATAAACTTCGTTTGAGCTCATTTTTGTTTCTAAATTCATATAAAATCTAGCCCTACCTTCCAGTAGTTTTTAAATAATTTTTGGAGTTTTTTGTATTCTATTTTGGTGTTTATTTGTATTTTCTATCTTGTTCTGCATAGACACCGATTTGTCGGGAGCTTTTGGAGAAAAAGGGAAGAACTAGTGCAAGACCAGGATCATTTTAAACACAAGTTGTGCTACTTTGATCATGTTGCACCCAATTTTATAAAACCGTTTTGTATTTTAAATTATTATGCATTGCTACGTTAATACAAATATTAATTACTTGCGAAATAGTTATGAACCGTAGTTGTTGTTTATCAACTTTGTTTACTTATATGCCATGATCCATTGTCACCTTAGGATAGTTTATGTTAGTTAGTTAATATAACATCAATGTGGGTTGTTTTAGTCTTACTTAGCCATGTGGGTTGTTGACATCGTCTTGGAATATCAAATTTACACCTTACTAATGATATATAGAATTGCTTTGTGAACACATGTGTGTATTGTGTGTTATCTATGATGGCATATGTTGTACTCTAAATCAATTGGTGGATAAATGATTTTGACTGGGGCGATTGAAAGAAGGGTGTGACATGTTATGTGACAGTGTGTGAATCTTTGAGTAGTTAGAGAATTCAGTAGAATCGCCCTGGTCAATTAAGGGCTTAACTTTGTGCATCATTGAATTGAGCCCCTCATACAACCACATACTCTATGGGAAGGGCCTAGCTTAGTAATTTATCGAGTTTTGATATTGACTCCTCAGGTTATAACTTAGGCTTCGTGCCAAGGCTGGAGGGTGTAATTGCATGTGAGGGGTACATTATATAGACAGTTTCCATTTACAAATCCAACATTAAGCTCCGAGCTTACTTGCATGTGTTGGAGTGAGGTTACCAGGTTTAAACTTGACCGGAGGTGTCATTACTGGGGCGAAGTTTCTGAAACGCTATGTTATGACCCTCTTGGTCGGCACGCCTACGGAAGCGTGTTATTACGATGGCACTACAATTGATCATATCGTGTGGGGAAAGCTATACAAGCTCTATAAAGTATCAATAAAACTATTCAAACAGCCATGTCCACTATCATGAATGTGCTCGAAGATTTCATACAAGGGATAGATTTTCACAAAATAAAATTGTGAAGGCAAAGCTATGTGAATCTGATGGATGGGCTATATGAAACTGCGAGACCATATGGAGGTCATCCCATGTGTGTGATAAGTATTTGACTTTGATATGCAAGTTATATCTAAGTTTTGAGTTTGGTTTTAAAGCTTTTTAGGTTTCAGAGTTATTGTTAGGAGTTAAACAGTCTAATTGGCCTAGTAATGGTGGTCTAACCTACCTAGCATTGGTGCTCTTAACCAGCAGCTATGGAACGGTCAGACCGGCTGTGTGACCTTTTGGAGTTTGGACACCAAATACTTTATGTAGGTGTGTTTAAGGATGTCTTTGTATTAGTTTAACTCAAATTGAAGTTCTGAGCTAAAACTAGATAGAGAATAACCGAAATTTTAGAAAGGGTATTTTCTACGTACTACTCTTAAGCGGTCCGACTGACCTGTGGTTGACGATCAAACCGAGGTGGTCTAATCAACATGGGTGTCACGGTCAGATTAGTCCTCTGTTACCAGGAGGTTTTAAGTGAGTTCATAGTGGTTCGACTGGTCGTTGGTTGGCGGTTAGATCAGCCTCTAGAAAGTTGAGTGAGCTGTGTCTTAGTTGTATTGTTGCTCTATGAGCTTTTTGGGAGTCTTTGTATTATTTTCTTCTATGTACTATTTGTCACGAATAGATAGAACTAAAAAAACCATAAGATAAAAGCCATAGCAACAATCTAAAAAAATCCACCCTAAACCATGGCAACACCTTATGCCAACGCGAGGTCTTGGTGTAGACTTCCCACACCAAGTATGTATTTTTTTTGCAATCTTTTGAAGCCGTGGGACCCAGAGGTCGATTTAATGAAAAGATGGACATGAGGCTGCGATTCGATCCATGGACCTAGGGAATGCCTGCAGAGAGCTATACTGCTGAGCTGCATGCTCCACTGTTCTTTCGGGCCTTTTCGGCCCTTCTTAACCCTTTAAAAATTCAAATTAAAATAATTTTTTGGCTGATTTAAAATTTTATTAGGATCCACCGATAAACCCAGTAATCACCGGCTTTCAATGAAATTTCAGCGATAGAATTTTCCCTGATCCTACCTGCATTTCCCCTATCCATGTACTTTTTCGGGTTGAAGAGATGTTACTCTTACAAGTACATTCACGACATTTTTCTGCTATGGAACAACACTGTAATGCGCATCGCACGGACACAAGTACCGCAAAACCGGATTACTAGGGAACTGCCAAAATCTGCGCATACTTCATCACCTTGGAGACGCTCTCCAAGACTTGCATGGGGGTAACATTCCCCACCACAGTTACCTTCTTGCTCTCCATCACCTTGAAGGACACGACTCCTGGACATGTTCATCCAGTAGAGAGAATTCAGAATTGTCACCACGAACGATCGAGGAGATAACAATGTTCAGTTGTTTGCGACGCTAGTAGGATGAGCAGCGCCATCGTGTTCACCTACCTTGCAGCTTTGAAATCTGCTTCTCAACCTTCCTTGCACAGCCATGGCAGTGCATGGACACCTTCAGGGCCACAGTCTACATTGCAAGAAAACATTATCTGAAATCTGAATATCATGCCAGAAGTTAAGCGAGACGTAAGGCCAGAAAAATGCTTCAGAAATCGCATGTACAAATCGCCTTTGGTTCCACACGCACAGCCAACGCCTTTGGTTGTTCATCAAGACCTGTAACCGGCACAATCTGATCCAAGTGGCTCCTCAGCAATCCGTTCCTCTCATTGCTGTCTTCGTCTTCTTCCTCCCGACTTGAAACGCGGAAACGCAATGCCCACTCGAAACCTCTTGCAGCCATATGGATCTCCCTAGACATAATCAGCCACAAGCGGTTGGTCAGATTAATTAAAAGTTACTTGTATATATAGACGGTAGCAGAGATGAAGTAGGTATTTGAGCTGCTATTCTAATTGCATCAGCCAGCCAGTGAATCCTTCTGCAGTGAGAGGATGCCTGATTGTATTGGTTTTTTCAGAACTACAGTTGAAACATGACAATGTTCTAGAGGAATATGAGAGGATGCCTGAAGGAAAATCCAGTGAGACCAACAACCAAGGAATACCAAGTTCTTAGAAGCTCAATGGTAGATCTATCCATCCAACTACTATGCTAGCCGAAGCGATTAGACAGGCCTCCGTACCAGCTAGTGTGAGGAAATCTCACCCTGAACCTTTTCATGTCGTCTGGGTGGGTGTTGGTGACCTATAGAACACTACATATTAGGCAAGAATTTGATGGTAGAGGCAATTTTATTTAGTTTCCTTGCATTGATACAGCACAAAATTTATTTGTAAACAGTTATGCATATGCAACAATGCATATCTTGTCTGCCTTAGTGCCTTGTCAGAAAAGATGGAAATCGGTTATAAAAGATGACTCATGGTGACCATTCACAACTTCTACACCGCAACGGATGTCAATGCTTACAAGACAATTTCGCGGCCATAACAGTCTTCTGGAAAAGCAAAGGGCCTCCTCACAATTCAAAGCATACCACGCATGGTGACCATTCTTAGCATAGAAGAGGTATATAGATACACTAGCACTCGGGGTTTTGAATCCTGTTCTTGCAATGATTCTCAGAAACCAGTAACACTCGGGGTTTTGAATCCTGTTCTTGCAATGATTCTCAGAAACCGGCTGGTTTCTGGCAATAGGCAGCAGCAGAGCAAAAAAAAATCCAGTTTTTCCTTTAATATTTTGATCCATTTGAGAACCAGTACGCCGAACCGGTTTTGTGGTCGCAGGTATATCAGATGCACAATTACCGATTCTGGAATACCTGCTTTGGCTTTTGAGCGTCTTCACAACTTCACCCAGAAACCATAAGCTCATTTTGATGAAACAAATACAGTAAAAAAGTACCCCCACAAACCATAGGCCCAAATGGATAAACAAACAGATACAGAAAAAAAAAATAACGCCACCAAAATGAAACCAAACTAACTGAACACACTCATTCAAGCTGGAAATTGTCACAAATCGCACCCGCATTTCCACGTTTCAAACGATAAACTGCAACAATACAGCCACTTGTTCTTGCCAATACCACTATAAGAGTAGGTACATCAGACTGACACAAACTGCAGTCACTAACAAGATGTACTACAAAACCCAAACTTTATCAACCAATGGAGATCATTATTCCAAGCTGTCTTCAAGAACCGCCCACATCTTCAGACGCAAAAAAACGAATGACATTTCTAGACTCCTCACAACTGAGCAAAACCTAAAATTTCACGATGTCGTCAATCACATTATTATCAAAACTGAAAGCACATATCATCAAAGCTGGAAGCACATTTTCTGAAGTGTAACTCTTAAAAAAAAGGCTTACCACAATTCAAGTAACAAATGCCACCCCTGCTCTGCTGTGAAGTGACCCCATCAGATAACTCCACCACGAACAGGCATTTATAAGACCTGGCAGGTGAACAATACTAATCAAGGCAGAAAGCACGCCCCACGTATCCAACTGCCAAAAAGAAATGTGATATCCTATCCTTATATGCCACTCATTATGTCACTGACATGTAGGCCTAGACCCCCATGACAGTGACACAATTAGGGATTTTGGAAATTTCCAATTAACCCTAAAAAATTGAGGTAATAATTCTTTCCTTGTTCTATACTTCTATGTGTGCTAAAATGACATCTAAATCAGACTGGAACGTGTTATTCATAAAAATTGGAGCATGATAGCTAGCTGATACATTCCAATCAAATCAAAACAACCACCAGGCTCAACTGACAAGTAAGCATGTCTTTTTTGCAAAAAAAAACTCATTCTAGAAATTGATGATCAAACGTGTGAGTATAGAAAAAATAACAAAAATATTCATAGGAAGAGTGGATGCATCATGTAAAATTAGTATGATGTTCACTCAAATGTATGCATCATGTAATATTAGTAAGGGGTTCAAAACTGTCAAAATAGGACGGTACCTAACATAATTTAGGACAAGAAGCCGCCCAAAGTGCTCCAGATCAAATCCAGAGATCACAAAGGGCCTAAAATAGGGCCTGCGTAAGCATCCGCCACAAGTGAGTTTACAGAACAGAAAATAAATCAACAATCAATACCAGAAACAATATGTAACTGACCAAAGCAGCTTATTCAGATGCAGTTCACCTTACATGGTACTTCACTGACTAAAGTTCATCTCCGAGTATCTGCAGTACAAGACAGCATACGTAAGCTAACAATTGTTGTACAAAAAACAGTAGAACGCCAGAATAATTTCTAGTCAAAATGTCATAAGAATCTTGCCTCCTAGGCTTGTTCTGGCGCTGATCAAGCTCTTCATTCACAATATCTGCAGTGCAAGTTACAGACAAATTATTTATGAAAGCAAAACAAGTTGTAACACGAGCTAAGAGTTCATGATCAGTAGTATGGCATAATAGGGGTGCGGCACGGCTTACCATTTCGAGGAGGAGATTTAGTCCCTCTGTTAGCACTAGGTTCCCTGTAATGATAAATAAATATTTCTTAATGCCCTTATTTTTGAAAGAAAACTTCATGGATGATGCAACAAATACATAGCCAAATAGTCAGACAGGAAAAGGGTAGAGAAAAAAACTTGTGAGCACTGCAAATGGTCCCCATCTACAAGTAACTGCTAATAGCTGTGTATAATTACACAGCTTACAAGAAGTGAGATCAGCCTATTCTAGATGTGCTCAACTCAGAAAGCAAACTGTGTCTTACTTAATCAACACTAGTATTACCTGGATGGAACTGACGATGACGTCTGTCCTGAAGACCTGGAGTAGAAGCTCGGATCAAGAGCAATATAAGGTGGATATGATCCTCCAAAAGCACCAGCTGCACCAGCCAATACTGGCAACCTATTACCAACATTTTGAAAGTGTTGTAAGGTAGAGAACAAAAAATCATGCAGAAAATATAAGGGCAATTGTCAGGAATCTAATTAAGACAAGCCAAAGTCATGTCAGTCCGGGAGGGCAACAAATCAAAAGAACCATAAAAATACATGAAAAATTCAATTAAGACCTTCAACAATACAAAAAGAAGCAACAAAAAAGAGTGTATGAGTATGATGAACAAATATTGTGAAGCAATTTCAGCTATTTAAATATCCCCTTCATAGTATCTTTCAAGTACAATATAGTGAAAGTAGTGTTAGCAACATATGAACTCACTCTGTCATAGTTTAATGAAATAAAAACGTATTTTAAGCAAAATGTAGTCAGTAGTGAGAAACAACAAGATACATGCATTCACAGGATTCAAGTGCAAATACAGCTGGGTTTAATCCATTTGTTGTCTTAAGAACTCCTTGCAGGAATACAGCACGTAACACCAGAACAAACATTATTTCATAGACAGAAATGAAATTCTAACAAACAGAATAGCAAATCTAGCAAGACATTGTGAAGTATACCATGTCATTTCGTTATTTCCCATTCCCAGCTGCTGTTGAGCCACATATCCAGGAAGGGCCATACCAACAGTAGGAACTCCAGGTCCACCAGAATGCTGACCACCGAATTGCATCACTGCATCAAGGATAAATAGGCAATGCTATGAGTTCAACTGATTTCATTAGGAAGATAAAAAATTAAATTATTACAAGAAAACTGGACCAATTGAATGGTTAAGCAGACCTGGCAGGAGAGCTGGAGTTCCAGGAAAATTTTGCTCACCCTGGGCAAGACCAAAAGCTCCAGCAGCCCCAAGAACCTGAGCTCCACCATACATAAAGGAGCCCCTTCCAGTTTCCTGGTTGTTGGTTTTTCCCAACCCAGATGGTAGAGTCTTGGATTTATTTGAACTAGGATATGAACCATTCTCACCACTTTCAATTGATCTAACAGGTAGATGCTGAGCAGTTGGTGATGAATTGCCAGTCCGATGGCTTAACTGCTGACTTGGTATTCTCGTTGTAGATTGGTTAGGTACTTGGCCTGACTTCGAGTGCATGACTGAGGTGTGATTTTGCTGTTGTGTGGAAATCCTAGATGTTTGGTGAAGTGGTGAAGTCGGCTGATTATTTGAAGGAATCCCATTTCCCCCTTGAGCCCTGACAATAGGGGATTGCTTAGCATTAACCGAGGATGCTGTAAATCCTGATGAATTCGATAATGTTCCTGCAGTCCTTGCAGGAGGTGGTCTAACAGGACCCTCAGCATGAAACCTATCCTGTCCACCATAATCCATGGCTGTTCTCCCTCTAACTACATGACCAGATTGTGGCTTAAAGTTGTCATCCATTTTCATGGAAGATGGATGAACCGTATTGGAACCTCCTTGTATGTCCCTTCTTTGAGTTTCCACAGAGAAATCTTGGTTGGATGTGCCAGAGGGATAAAACGGTGGTGATGCAGAATTTAAGCTTGAACTGACAACATTCTTTTTAGCAGGGAATGCTTCTGACTGTGCATTTGAAATTTGGCCAGACTCTTTGATGGCTGCAGCATTTGCAGCATGTTGTCGAGATCTTGCTGGTCTGAACAAGTAATAAGACAATTACGTGAGAAAAAAATCACAAGCAACCTATTTACGTTCAATTGCCCCAGGATATTTATTACTTACTGTTTACGTTGGAATCCAACCTCTCGGTTGTTCTTTGCAACAGCTTCATAACGCCGAGGTCCTCTGCCTCTGACAACCTTTTGGGGCCGGTTCTGGTTGTTGCCATCTTCGTGATAACCATGGTGCTTCCCACCTCTGGAAAACCCACTAGTGCCTCGGGTTCTACCTCCACCACCACGACCTCTAAAACGACCTCTTGACATTCGTTTATCCTGCAATACAGAGATTTCAAATCAGTATTGGCTTAAAAGGAAAAAAAACATTCTTTTGCACATTAAAGGTAATGAGTGATTACTTCATAGCGCTCCTCTTGCAGGTTCATCTCCTCAAATCTGTCATGCACCCAAGCTTGATCATCTTTTGCATCCCATAACTTCCTCCCACCAAACATTCGCCTAGGTTAAAATGAAAAGAAAAGATCAGCACAATCGCAGGATAAGACAAAGCATTAATTACAGCCACTACTAAATATTTCAAACGCTGTCATGATGACAAAGCCTGCAAACAAAGTAAATTGACTAAACAAAAACAAATCAAAACTATGGCAAGAACCAACATGAGCCCATAGATTTATTATAGCCACTATAGTCACTGGACACTTGCCAACCAAAGAATCAGTTTGCAGGGGGAAAATACAACACTATATTGACCCAGGAAGCTGAAAGAATACAGTGGCAGAGGAAGGTTAACCATGTCCAGTTGCCAATTGTACTGAAAGCCATTAGCAGCCGAACAAAAGGTTCGCTCACAGCTCACTCTTCACACGTATCATATCAACAATGTGCATAACATTGCCAGAAAGAGTTAGAAGAAGTGTGTGTGCTGAACCCTGTGAAGAACATGCGTGGATATTTATAGCTATAATGTTTCGAACACTGTGTGCCCACTACAGTCAATCCGTTCTACTAAAAGGCAACTTAAATGACACCCTCTCAAAGCACAAAATGAAGTCAGAATTCCCTTGACAGTTTGCCCCAGAAAAACCCACCTTGGATACCTACAAATATGCACAGAGTATATACTATATACGCTAGCACTAAACTAACATTACCCTCCCTAATCACAATTCTCTCTAGCTACTCTCCACTACCATCCCAACATCATAAGCATTAAGCAACAAAATTAAACAATAAACAAGTCCAAGAAACTATCAAATAGAGAAATAATACAAGTCTGTAGCAGTAAGCACCAAGGTGGAGCAAATGCCTGCATCACCTCTCAGCAAACAACAAGTGTTTAGCAGTAAGTCCACGGTTTTGAATGTCAGAAAATATTTCATGTATGACTCCCTGATCCAGAACTTTTCTTTTGATTTTTTCTGGCCCCTTATTGTGGATTAGTACTTGACATTATGACCTCATCCAAAATTTTCATGTTTTATCTGGATTCGTATCCTGTGACTTACATCTCAATCACAATGGGGATTTGTCATTTTGAGCAAAATCACCCATCACATAAAAGAAGTCAGTTGAGCTGATGGCAGCTCATAATTGATATCCTTGATTTCTAGGATCTAAAACTTCCTATTTCACCAAAGCTGAAGCTTTAGTTTTTTACGGAATGTTTGCGCTCATGACAGCGCTTTGTTTTATCTGAACTGGAGATGATACAAACCCAACCCTCTCTCACTTACCATTAGAGTTGAAGCCATCTACGCTAACTTTTAGCCCCCTGTACTAAAGTCTAACAAGGCTCTGGCTTCCCCAAAGTCAAACTACACGAGAACAACTGCAATTCTACAGACTATTAGCTAGAAGTAAAGGTATAGTTTTTAGGAAGACACACCTGCGTCGGCCGCGGCCCTCCTCCTGGAAGCGGTCATCGTGCATGTAGAAGGCGCCGGACGTGGGCACCGCGAACGGCTCGTGCTCCTTCTTCTCCTCCCCCTCCCCCTCGGCCTCCGCCTCCGCTCCATCCTCCCCAGCCTTCTCGCCCTCCACCACCTGGCCGCCGGCGGCCTCCTTGGGCGGCACGGCTCGGCCATCGTACTCCTCCTCGAACCCCTCACCCAGAACCTCCTCCTCCTCCCCTAAATTATCGTAGTACTCCTCGTCGTCGTCCTCCTCGTCCACCTCGTCCTCGTACACCTCTGGGGCGCCCTGGCCGTCGTCGTCGTGGTCGGGCCCGATCCGCGCCCTGGGCGGGCGCCTCTCCTCCTCGGACCCCTCATCGTCGCTGGCCTCCCGGCGCCGCATCGCCGGGAGCTGCGCGTCGTCGGGGTCGCTCACGTACTCCTCCTCCTCCTCCCCCATCTCCGCCGCCTCCTCAGTCTCCGGCGTCAGCGGCGCTGCCGGAGGCTTCTCGGCGGTTGGCGCCTGATCCGGCTGCGCGTCCGGGGGCGGCGGGTCGGCCATGGGCGAGCGAAGCAACCCTAGATTTGGCTGCGGCGTTGTGAGATTTTTTTTCTTTTTCCTCGTGTGGGTTTGGTTTTGTGGGGAGAGGCGAGAGTTCGAATCGAAGGGGAAAGAGAGGGGGAGCGAGCAGGGGGACAGCGGGGCTGCGGGGCGACTCGTGCAACGGGACGGTACGGTTTGGATTACGGGGCAGGGTGAGGCGGACGGCCGGATTAGCAGCCTAGGTCGGCTACGGCACGGCGTTCCGTAGACTTATGACTTAATTTTAAGATGGAATAGTTGATTATAGTATATACTGTTCTCACTTTATCTATATCGGTCAAGATCGTAGAATAATAACTCTACATCTTGTATGATTGCTAATTACTAGAAAAAGGAATTACAACAGAGAATTATGCGAACGGCTAGCACTATCTCCTCCTTCGATCCGAATGCCTCTTTTCTCTTTTTCACGTTAATCTTTATATAGCCAACAAAGCAACGGCAGTTGTCCCACGCCAGAAAACGCCTCAATGCTTCGGATGATAACTGTCTGACGGAAGTTACTATCAGAGAGACGTATAAGGCCGTTTTCCGTGTAACGGTTGTTGTAAGAGAGATCGTCTGCAGTTATTGGATAAACACACGTTTTAACTACCTTATCAGACGAACCCACGATGCAGCTGTTCGTCGTAGACATGTCGGTTAGAGATAAATTTGTTGCAGGAATTCCCACGACCGAAGAGTAGTCGCAGTAAGACTTATGACCGAGGAGTGGTCGTAGTAAGATTTACGACTACGTGATCGTAAAAAGATTTACGACTATATGGTCATAGAAGATCTTATGACTATACTGCCAGACTTACCCCTTATCGATAAGGGGTATATTCAAGGAATATAATAACGTAATAATTTGAGGATTATTCTATCATCGTCATCTAACCCCCCAACTTCAAGTGAAAATAACTTATTCGATCAAGTATGGTCATAGATAAAAAAAGTGGTAGAAAGTAAAACCCTTCTCGACTCTTATCGGCCAAGAATTGGCTTAGTCGATTTAGTAATTTTGGCCCCGTTGGCACAACTCTAGCTCCGAGATCTATGCTGGATCTGTAGTTTGTTGACTAAATTAAAGCGATTTAAATATTTTTATTTAATATATAATATAAATGAAATGAGTCATGTAAATGCACTTAACATACCTGCAACTCTAGATCCAGGATTTCCTAGAGCTACAGATGACCAGCTCTACGAAATCTACAGATTTCCTAGAGCTAGAGCTCTGCCAAACGGGGCCTTTGCTTAAGTTGTGAAGACAGATAGATATTAGACAGAGAAAACACAATCGATTTCCTTGATTTGTCCGTCGAATTAGTTCCCAAAGCGAGCGTTCGGTTCCCGAGAGAAGTAATTAACGCAGTGGTTATAAAAACTTACCGGAAGTAACCTTTGGTTTTTCACTTTCCCCATTTGCTTTGATTCGTTCGAGCTCTCTACCTCCAATCGATCTCCATAATCTTTCTCAATCTCGCATAAATCCCTTCTAAGCACTTGCAAGGATGACAAAGTCTTCATCAACCTAGGTTGAATCAGAGATGGATCATGCCAAGATAAAGGCATTAGAGACTACGGAGAAGATCCCACCACGGTGATTCGTCAGATGGATCGAAGCCGCCGGGCAACGCTGGCCAACCGGACAAATTGGAGAGATTCCAGTGTTCTAGGCATACTGTGAGTGTAACCTCCGTCTCCCTACTCATCCCTTCTTGACAACCGTTCTCGAGTATTTTAGGGTTGAACTGGTGAACTTGGTTCCCAATTTAATCACAATGCTCAACGTCTTTGTATACCTATGCGAGGCGTATTTGGGTTTCTCAACGGATATCGAGCTCTTTTGATATTATTACGAGATGAGCCGACAAACAGGGATTGCTGGAAGTTATGGATTGAAGCTCCATGATGGTAAGATGGAGCTTTACATACCCATATTTACCCGATCTTTATGGCCGGGCTGGAAGAAGAGGTGGTTCTACAGGAGACTACCAGTGAAGACAGCTTCTCCTTCGTCGGGAAGGCCGTCGAGAAGAACAGTCTTTCGAACTCAGCCCCCAAAGACATCACAAGAATAGCCCCCTACATCTCAGCCATTAAGGAGTTGATGGACAAGGGGCTCATGAGCTAGCATGTGATGAAGGACTTCATCACACGCCGTATTAGTCCTTTGAAGCGTCGAGCACATCCTATGTGGATGTACTCGGGAGTCTCGGATTCGACCCGGGACTACGAGAATGGTAAGTGATACTAGTACTCATATTCATAACCAGGTTATATTTTCTGAGTACTCTTTATTGACTATCATGTGTATTTATTCACACCTTGAATTGGAGGAAATCAATTCTCGAGTTAAGGCCATCTGCGAGAATGCTCCATCGCTTGAGGTGGAGGCTCCTCATATTTTGTTGGATGTTTCTGCCGAAGATAGGGAGGAATGCTTAAAGATAATAAAAAATCGACTTTATCTTTAAGACTTCTTAGTCATAAAGCATGACCAAGTAGTATCTTCCTCTTCTGCGGAGCGTAGGTATGAATTTCTGTCAAGACGACCAATGGGTCGAATTGATGGTGATCAGTGGAGAGGTTGAAAAAAAAGGCTCCTCCGGCCAAAAGGCATCGACTGGTTAAGTCAGTCAATAGGAAAAAGAGGAGCACAGTTGCTGCTATCCCCAGTAAAACTCTTCCTCCGGCTACCTCGAACGCTCCTATTCAGCAATTTATTGCAGACATAGGTACGACAAGTGAAATTGGGGCAGCCATATTGAAGCAATCGACTCCTATGATCAAGGTACTCTTTTATTATAACATCAAAAATGACTCAGTTGGCCTTTCCAAAGGCTTTATAAAGCAACTTTAAAAAGTAAACTGGAAGAATTTTGTGTCTTTTATGAAGGAAACTACCGCGTCGGCAGAACCTGTGATCAAGAAGGAGATTGTCCCAATGATCGAATCTGGTTCCGACCATCAGGAAGGACAAGAAAAGGGAAAAATAGCAACTCTTGCTGTAGACCTTTGACCAGACGTGGTCGAGGGAGCTCAAGACTCTCAACCGAAGGTGGTTGAGAAGGTCCTCATTCTCCCGCAATCAGATGTGGTTGTGGGAAAGAAATCGAAGAAACCACTCTCTGGGAGGGTTTCTTCCAAATTCGTGCTAAAAGTAAAGACTCAAAGGTATAAAAATGCAAGTACATATACTGTATTTTACCTTTATCTTTTTCAACTGCTGATTCATTTCTTGCGATTGTAGTTTGGCCTCTCCATCGCTTAAGGATGCTTGTACTGAGAAACCTCTTGCGACTCTGCCCGCCATCGAAAGGACGGCAGAGAAGGTGGTCGAAGAAACGACCGCTGCAGCATTAAAAGCTACGGCCAAAACTGCAAAGACTATGACCACTAAAGTGGTCGTAGCAAAAGAAGACACTAGAGGAGAAGAAAAATAGAACAACCTAACCTCTTCTCCTCATTTTTTAATCCTCCCTTTGTGATAGGATGTTCTTCTGGTCAAGCTCGGATCCGAGTTCCATACCCCAAAGATCTTGCAAATAAGGAGTACATATTCGATGACGAACGTCTTGAAAAGGTGTGGTGGAGACGGGTTGAAGAGCTCAACCAACTCAGAGATTCCAGGTAGGTGCTCAGAAATTTTGCTCGTAGGAGTATGAATGTGAGTATTAACAACTTGAATATCCATACTTTGCCTCTTCCTTTTTCTCACTGCCTTTCCTTCCCCAGAGAGCATTAGAAGATATGGCAACCATGGCTGAATACCACAGACAGCTCACGCTCCTACGACAAGAGAACGTCAAACTCTCCAAGAGAGTAGTGGCATCGTAAGTCTCTTAACTTATATAGTCGTACTCTGTCTTGTCCACATAACTAGAATTTCAAGTCTACCTTTAACCCTTACAGGTCTTGGCTGCTGCGCTCGAGGACAAGGAGGCTGATGCACGGAGGCTAAAGGAAGAAAATGCTAATTTATCGATAAGCCTCATTAAAGCCAACTCTGCTGTCAAAGACTTAGAAGAAAAAATAAACAGTAAGCCATGAAGCTTAAGTTTATTTATCTATGCACCTTTCTAGCCTTTCTTTTATCTTTCTCTTTTTAACAGATAGAGAGATTGAATCGAGTAAGCTGGTCACTGAGGTCGAAGAGAAAGCACAAGTGATCGGAGAGCTTACTCGTATTAGCAAAGAAAAAGACGAGAGGATAAAGCTGCTTGATACCCAACTATCAGGTAAGAAAAACTTTATCTACAACTAGTTTTTGAAACTAGTATTGTAGGACTTACAACTAGATGGTCGTAGAGGACTTACGACCAAGGGGTAGTCGTAGAAAGACTTACAAACATATAGTCGTAGGAAAGCTTACCACTATAATGAGTATTACCTTGACCAACTTTAACCCTTTTGCAGAGTCCATGGTCAAAATAAAGTGTCTTTTTGAAGCAATGACTTATAGTGAGGAAGAAACGAAGTCGATGAAGGCGAACCTTCAAGACTGCGGTATTCTTCTGAACAATCTACTCGGTGAGTTTGGTGCAGAAAAGATAATTCCCCCTGAGGAGACTACATCCGCTCACATGAGTATGATTGCACTATAAGCCAAGACTTTGAAGAAGCACTTTGATACTCTGAAGTTTGATCAGACGGAGTTGATCAGGGATGCAGTCAGGGGCGCTATGAGCTATGCGTTGGTAAAACTCAAGGCATGCGACCGAAACCTGAACTTACATCCCATCGAGCATGACTTCACTTGCTCTTTGGAGGAGGCACCCCGCCTGATCGAAGAAGCAGAGCCATTTTGTCGAAAAGTGTCTGAAGAAATGGATCTTGACTCTGCTTCTTCTCCTCCAAAGTAGAGTAATTTGTAAATAAAAACAACTTTGTAAAGACTTACCTTTGGATGATGAATAAACTTATTTCTTTACTTGCATCTTGTCTCGTTGAGTAATTAGTACTCGTAAGACAAAAAATAAAAAATGAAAGAGAAATAAAATTACGACTAAGAAATAAATCTATATGAATAACTCTACCCTAGCCCCCGACTATTTACTTAGTTTATACGAATAAACTAAGCAAATAGTACAAAGTGAAGTATGTTGAGCGTAGAGTAATGTATCCGACCATCGTTGTCGAATTTGTTTGTCACGTACTGGCAGCAAAAGTGAGGAATGAGTTGATGCTAGGGAGCTCCTTCTAGTGGGCAGGACCACATGCGGAGAGGAATGACTCCGACTAGGTGATGTTACCTCCTTTTGACCAGGTTTAAACAAATCGAAGATATGAACGATCAAAGGATAAACACTTAGATTGCCTTCTATTATATTCGTTCAACGTGTTCGTAGGCAACATAATTGTTGTATGCTGGTAGCAAGAGTTAGGAACAGACTGACACCAGGAAGCTCCTTCTAGTGGGTAGGACCACATGCAAGAGTTAGGAACAAACTGACACTTTGGCTAGTGGTATTCCTATATCCAACCAGTTATACAAATTGGATGTGCTAGAAGTGGTCAAGCTATTATAAGAGAAGCTCTACAAGACATACAACAACAAAAATTTGCATAAACTAAAATTGTTATTGAAAAAGGGGTAGAAATATTTTACACATAGAATTTGCGAAATTGGTCGATATTCCAAGAGTTCGAGAGAATCTGGCTGTCTTCCATAGCAAGTCGTACAGAGCCAGGGCATGTGACTGTGACCATGATGTAAGGACCTTCCCACTTGGGGGAAAGCTTGTTTCGATTAGATTGGGATTAGATTTTTCTCAATACCAAGTCGCTTACAGCAAGGCTGCATGGTTGGACCTTACGATTGTAGTATTTATGCATGGCCTGCTGATAGACCGCTGAATAGATTAAGACTTGATTCCTCTTTTCTTCAAGCAATTTGATGTCATCCGCTCAAAGCTGTTCTTGGTTAGAGTCACTGAAGTTCTCGACTCTAGCTGACCAAATCTTTAGTTCTAGAGGAAGCATGGTTTCAACCCTAAAAATTAGGAAAAAATGAGTTTCACCTATCGCCCGACTCGGAGTCATGCGAATTGCCCATAATATTGAAGGTAATTCTTGAACCCAAACCCTTAAGCGCTTTACTAGCTGGTCAAAGACTAGAGTTTTAATTCCTTGCATTATTTGGCCATTCGTACGCTCGATTGTCCCGTTACTCTGAGAGTGGGCAACTTAAGCAAAACATAATTTGGTGCCTAATTCATCATAAAATTCTTGGAATTTTGCACTCAAAAATTGCTTACCGTTGTCTGTAATTATCTGACTTGTGACTCCATATCGAGTAATTACGCTTTTCATCAAGAACCGTTTTGTGGCTTCCATTGTTATCCCAGCTACTAGTTCGGCTTTAATCCACTTCATAAACATTTTAATAGCTACAAGAGGAACTTGAAACCCCCTGGCGCTCTTGGGAATGGCCCTAGGATGTCAAGACCCCAGGTTGCAAAAAGCTCAGACAAAGGAATCGTTTGAAGGCCTGAACTGGTAGGTGTATTTGTTGGCTATGAAACTGGAATTGCACACATTTCTTAACTAGATCTTTAGCGTCATTGAGGGTTGTTGGCCAATGGAAACTTTGTCGAAAAGCCTTACCGACCAACGTTCTATAGGAAGCATATGCTCCACAGATGCCCCGTGTATGTCATGAAGGAGTTTTAATCATTCTTTCTGCGATATACATCGCATGAGAACTCCCTGAGCACCCCTTTTATAGAGTACTCCATCGACCAAGATATACATTCTGGCCTTGTGGGCAAGACGATCTGCTACGGGATCATCATCGAGTATTGAACCCTTCTGAAGGTAGTTGTAGATAGGAGCCATCCACATCTCTTCGTACTCTAGAGAGACTGTCTCATTAGGGGTTGTCTTTATTGCTGCGACCAAAGACGGCTTCTAGATCTGTTTCAGGAAAACCCTGGCGATACTTGTGATCGGGAAGAAGATAGCCGAGCCAACTGGTCTACGAGAACATTATCCTTCCGAGGGATATACAATAACTCGAAACCGAAGAAATGCTTTTCAAGCTTGCGTACTCCCAAAAGTACTGAGACATGATCGTACTCGAGCATTGATACTCTTTTTCGACCTGATTCACGACTAGTTGAGAGTCTCCTCTAAAGAGTAGTCATCGAATCCCGAGCATTTTAGCGGCTCGTATGCCAAGCAACAAACCTTCATACTCAACAACATTGTTAATTGCTAGAAAGAACAATTGGATGACATACTTTAAGGTCACTCCCACAGGAGATTCCAGGACCACCTCAGCCCCCGAGCCACTTAATGTAAGTGACCCATCGAAGTACAACGTCCACAAGTCATGGGAATCATACTATTGGGGATCCTGAATAGGTTCAGGGTTTGTCCATTTGACGACAAAGTCTGCTAAAATCTATAATTTAATGGCCATTTGGGACACGAAATAGAGGTTGAAATCCCTAAGTTCGATCGACCATTTTGCCAAGCGCCCCACTGTTTCCTTATTTTGGAGGATCTCCCCTAAAGGAAACTCAAATAGCACAATTATCTTGTGCACTTGAAAATAATGCCTCAACTTCCTCGAAGCCATAAGGAGGGCATAGAGAAGTTTTTAGACCTAAGGATAGCACTCCTTAGGACCGTGTAAAATTTCACTTACATAGTATACCAGTCTTTGAATGCCTTCGCACTCTGCAACTAGTACAACACTTACTGCCTATGGTGTAGCAGACAAATACACTAAGAGTGCCTCACCTATTTTCAAAGAAACTAAGACAAGAGCACTCGTAAGATATCTCTTAACATCTTCAAAAGCGTCATTGGCCTCTTTCGACCACTTGAAACCCTCACGTTTCGTCAAAAGCTTAAACAAATGAAGGCCTTTTTCTTGTAGTCATGCGATGAAATGAGTTAAAGCTGCCATGCACCCAGTGAGTTTCTAGACCTCTTTCTTCATTGGAGGGTGCATCTGTTCGATGGCCTTGATCTTCTCGGGATTTGCTTCGATACCTCTTGCCGAAACAAGGAATCTAAGCAGTTTTCCTAAGGAAACACTGAACACACACTTTTCAGGATTGAGTTTCAAGCAATGCTTTCTCAGATTGTTGAAGGTCTCCTGCTGATCTGAAATATGATTAAGCTATTTGATACTTTCTACGACCACATCATCGACATAAGCTTCCAAGTTTTGGTCCATCTGATGTATGAAGGTTAATTACATCTAACGCTGAAAAGTTGGACCAACATTTTCAAACCAAATGGTATTTTGACATAGCAAAATACTCCATACGGAGTGATAAATGTTGTTTTCTCTTCATCTTCTGAAGACATACTGATCTAGTGATAACCAGAGTATGTGTCTAGAAAGCTTAACCTTTCACAACCAGCAGTAGAATCTACTAATTGATCAATATGAGGAAGCAGATTGTCATCTTTAGGACAAGATTTATTTAATTCGGTATAGTCTACACACATACGCCACTTACCATTAGACTTTTTTTTTACCATTATAGGATTACCATTATAGGATTAGCCAACCACTTTGAGTGATTGACTTCTCTTGTGAAGCCTGTATTAGTAGCTTGTCTAGTTCTGACTTCATAGTTTCTCATCGATCTGGTGCAAATCTATGTAATTTTTGTTTTACGGGCTTCTTATTAGGCCATAGAGCTAGACTATGCTCGGTCACTTCCCTGGGACCCCAGGCATGTCGAATGGCTACCACATGAACACATCTGTGTTTGCCTGGAGGAAAACAACGAGGGCGTCTTCCTATGCAAGGTCGGAAGTAATCCCGATGCGAACTATCTTCGAAGGTTCCTCTGGGTCCAGAGGGACTTCTTTGACTTCTTCATTTAGCTTTGGTACAGCTTTAGGCGAGGGAGGTAAAGACTTTGTGATAACTTATCTAGGTCTCATGCCTAAAGAAGCATGTTGGCTATTAAGATGATTTATCTCTTGTGGATAAAGTTGTACAACCTCTATAGAGTGTAAAACTATTCAAATAGTTGTGTCCACGGTCAAGGATGGGCAATGTACGCTTTCACATGGTAGATATTTGGTTTTGGTTTCAAAGTAAAAGTTTTGAGAACTCGGGAGTCGATGGAACTCTCGGGAGTAGTTCCTAGCGGATGGAGCTAGTGCGGGTGGATGGAGCCCGTAGTCTTGAACCTTGGCAGTTAGAGCCTGTTTACTAGTATTGGTGGTTGGAACCTTCATTAGAAAATCTATTTAGTTTCAGTTATCGTAATCACTTTGTTAAATTGATACTTTTGAGAATTTATTATGGTATTTGAAACATAATGTTGCTTTGTGCAAAAGAACCATATTATCCTTCTTTGTTAAGCCATGCATCTACTGCATTTTTTCCAAACCTTGTAGAGTATTTTATGTACTCACATGCTATGCTTAAAACAGCTCTTAGAGGGTTATAAAGATCAAGAAGGAGCCTACGACTACTTCACGTGTGGATTCAACGAAGGATTTCCGGAGTACTAGGTTGTACTTCCCTAGTCAATTGCTTGTGGTTTATTAATGTGTCATCGTCAAAGTTTTTTTTCTGCTTCCACTGTATTTTGTTAGTTTGAGAGGTCTTGTAACCTCAGTTATAATAAAGTGGCCATAAGGCATGTACTCTCTTTTATTATAATAAAGCGTTGTTGGTTATGTAATCATCACTGTTTGACTGTGTACACTAGTTTTGATCTGGTATTAATGCAGTAATACACAGAGGGTTCGGATTCGGAAATCCGGTCCCGACATTGAGATACTAGACGGACTTTTAAGAAAATTTGAGGTGTTATATGGAACTATTCCTAATATATATGTGTGTGTGCGCGTGCCGTCGTGGCTTTGAGGTGGTACTCGAAAAATAATAATATAATATCAGGTCTTCTATACGACGAGTTGAGCCTCTTCTATAATATTCGGACCACCATACAACTTACAGAATTATGATATAATAAATATAAAGTACGTTATAATATGTAAAAGCGAAAAGTTGTAACTAATGAATAGTAGTGGTTGATAAAAATAATTTATAGGGGGTGTTTGGGACTGCTCCACAAACTCTGCTCCACGAATTCTACCGTGGAGCAGCTCCACAAAAAACCTAGAGTTTGTGGAGCACCCCTTTAGGTGCTCTCACAACTCCACCTTTTTTTCCTCGAACAGAGTGCGTGGAGCTGAACCTGTTTGGCTAAAAAACATAAAGCGGAGCTGAAAAACGTGGAGTGGAGCAGTTCCAAACACCCCCATAGAAAGGGAAAATTGCTCTAATGCCACAAATTTATATGCCATCCTTCCTTTTGCCACACACTTCAATACCTTTGTTATTATGCCACAAACTTTGTGCTTATTGCTTTCTTTTGCCACTTCCTCCACTTAAGTTACCGTTTTGCCCATCTTCTTGCTCCTTCCTCCCTCTTCCTTCTCCAAGTCCGGCGCCGGCGCCGTGCGGGAGCTTCGCCGTTCCGCGCGCCGACCTGCCCCCGACCCCGCTCGCCTTCCTCCGCGACCACGTCTCCCCGCATCGTCTCCGCCGCCGCCACCCGCCGCCTCCCTCTGGCCCACCACCTCCTACCTCCCCGACGCGCTCCGCTCCACCTCCGTCTCGCTCCATCGAGCCCGGAAGCTGCGGGTGCAGGGAGAGGGCGTCGGCACGGCCGTCGGGGGCTCGGTGGAGCGAGACGGAGGTGGAGCGGAGCGCATCGGGGAGGTAGGAGGTGGTGGGCCAGAGGGAGGTGGCGGGTGGCGGCGGCGGAGACGATGCGGGGAGACGTGGTCGCGGAGGAAGGCGAGCGGGGTCGGGGGCAGGTCGGCGCGCGGAACGGCGGAGCTCCCGCACGGCGCCGGCGCCGGACTTGGAGAAGGAAGAGGGAGGAAGGAGCAAGAAGATGGGCAAAACAGTAACTTAAGTGGAGGAAGTGGCAAAAGAAAGCAATAAGCATAAAGTTTGTGGCATAATAACAAAGGCATTGAAGTGTGTGGCAAAAGGAAGGATGGCATATAAATTTGTGGCATTAGAGCAATTTTCCCCCATAGAAACTAAGGTATTCATATTGATTTCTGCTTCAGAAGCCAATATAAATAGGCCAAATTCGATCCTACAATTGAACCTCGACTCTCAGTCGAGTGTTCTAGCTAGTAAACATGTCATGCACCGCTTATTATACATAATAGAAGCAAGCACGTTTTTATGCGTTAGTACTGCACGCAAATTGATTTTTGTCTTTACACATTAATCTGACAACAAACTAAATGAATCTACAGCTCTCACTTTGCTCAATAGGAACTAGGCAGGTTAGCATATACCCCCGATGTTTATGAAGAAGGACTAGTGCTCGAAGAAGAGGATCGACCGACGTGATGCATGGTTATGTACGCCTACATCTTACTCCGCAATTATAAGCACAAATTTGGATGGACGATGCACTCCTTTAGCAATTATGATTAATGTATTGTAGACGTGTAAGTGTAACACGCGTCTGCGATCTCTTTTAACTCATATATTTTAACCAGGAAAATAATATATTCGTAGCAACTTAGATCTCTCGAAGGAAATGCGTACCACTGTTGACGGAAAACTCGATATAGTACTCCACGGCCAGAGTACAAGTTATTTAGAACGTACTACTTTACATTAATTAACTAATTAACTGATTTAACAGAGATCGATCGTGCTGTACACCTCATGAAATTAAGCTGATCACCAACAAATCAAATGAATGCATTGCTGCCGTGAAAGCTTGGCCGCGCGCGTGCTGCATCCCAGGTCTCAGCTCACTTCGTCGAACTGTTTCAGTTTCGTCCATAATTGTTGCCGTGCACGGAGACTACTAGCTCCCAGGTTGCCTCGGTGTCGTACGTGCACTTCACATGCGTCGCACGTACTGTATGCGATCGAACAGCACGCACCATGCGCGCGCACCCTATATATACCGCCTTCCTCTGCAAAGCTAGCCACTCCATCGATCTCCACGTCACCGCAGAAATGTAATTAGTTGAGCAATGGAGTACTCCAAGGCGGCGGCCAAGCTCGCCGTCCTCCTGGCCGTGGCGGCGCTCTTCGCTGCCACGAGGGTGGACAGCACGACGACTGCTACTGGTGTTGAGATACGGATGGGTTACACTAACACAGATTAAAATTTTTCTATCACGTAAATCAGGAAACTATGCGAATAAGAGATCATGGATCATTACCACTAGACACGCAGTGCAGCGAAAGTAGGGTTGAAGCAGCCGATTCAACGAAGAACGCGCCGGTGTAGCGGTAGTAGTCGAACGTCATCCATCCAAACGTCTCCTCCTCGTGATCATCCCGATCAGTGCCGCAGTCACAGCAGTGCCTCTACCAAAATCCACGCGTTCAGGGATAGAGCACCATTCGTCGATGTGCTAGCACCAGCGTGCACGGCAGGGGATATGAGATGTGGCGGCTAGGGTTTCGACAAGTGTGTTTTCGAGATGCTTCTCTCAGCCCCCGCACCTCTCATTATATAGCCTCCAATCGGATCCACATCCGATATGAGTAGAGATCAAATCCCGCTCAAAAACTATCAACCGACCCCTTATCGTTCCAGCCTATTAAGTGTGTGACCCTGTAGGTTCATGTGTATTTGGCCATGGGCCAAAACTCCTTTCTGGCCCATAAGTCAATAGCGGTCCCTAGCAGGACATAACGACTTCTAAACAAAGATAAAGATCATATCGAATAAACCTATATAGTGCTTATGTACTAATCCCTTTGACTCATGATACTAGATCGAACTCAAGGCAAGAAATGTGCTATCCTATAATAGCTCGATCCTACACTCAAACCTGTAGTGGATTACTCAGTTGTGATTGACTCCTCAACCACATTCGGCTTGGCCATACACTTTCTTAATTCAACCACATCGAGGGGCCAGAGATATCTCTCCTGTTATATAGGAGGGGCAAATTCCATCTTGATCGCTCATATTCCTCCGCATGTTTCATAGCAAACCTGAAAGCTACCTTTATTACCACCCAGTTATGGAGTAGTGTTGGTAACCCCTAAGCAAACTATTACACATGTAGGAAACAATGACGACCTCAGGTCTAAGAATCCTACGAGACCAACTGATGACACTTAAGAATATAACAATTCTCGCAATATCTCATGATGGGTCAATCCAACATCATGTTCTCTAACACATGTCCACATTATAGATTTGATATCTCATATCCATGATCCGTGAAACATGATCATCAATCAATACATGTGCTGATCTATATGGAAGATATTTATTTAAGGGACAAAATAACATTTTATTTAAATATTTATAAATATAGAAGTGATACAATCATCTTCATGATTGCCTCTAGGGCATATCACTAACAACTGGAAGTGCTACTCGTCCTGCATGCACAAGTGCTACAACGCCGTCGCCGTCGTCAACTCCGCGAACTGCGGTAGCTGGCGTTGCAACCGCCTTCTCCATCAGGGGCGACGACTACCACAAGTGCAAGGCGTGCGCTGAGGACTGCTTCGAGGACGTGCCGGTCGTCTGCTACCACATGTGCGTTACCGACTCCTGCCTCTCCCTGCCACCGTATTTGGTACGTCGCCAGCTCCTGCCTCTCCCTGCCACTGTGTACATAATCGAGACCGACCAAATAATTAACCAATAACAAGTAAGCTTAACCAGCTCAACGTCGTGCTTTGCTATAGATAAAAAAATTATATTATCTCAACACATCAAATTAATGTTGCCGGGATCAGCCTGCCCAGTCTACATCGTTGGCTCTGTCTCTGCACCATCGACTCTGTCGTGTACTCGGTAGAGCTCTGTTATTTTTTTGTTAGAGAATTTTTAGTATGATGAAATTTGTTTTGTGATAGATTATTTTGTCTATTTTTGTTAGGATTTGTTTAGAAGGTGTAAGAGGGAGTCAAGGGACACTCTTTTTGGTAGGTATTAGCTTTTTAACGCTGCGCTTGGCTATATAAATGTGTTGCTTTTGTGTATGAGCGCATCTATAGATAACGCTGCGAGGGTGGATTGCTTCAAGAGATACGGCCTCAAGTACTTCAACCACGATGGCCCGAAGCCTCGGCCCAAGCCCAAGCCAGCAGTGGCGGACGCAGGATTTTTGGAATGGGTGTTCGAAGTTGTAAAAATATTTTTGCAGTACAAAACATAAAGATCTACATTAGTAATAGTTAACATACAATTGTTCATACTAGGGATAATATGTCAAATAATATAGAAAAATTACAAAACAATTACAAAAGTTCACAAATTAACTCGGCGATGCTTCATGTCTTAGAAGTGTGATATTATGTCATTATCCTTCACTTGCAGAAAAAATTTTCGCTCAAGAAATGTAACCAAGCAGTCATTCAAGTATTGTTCTCCCATTCTATTTCGTAGCTTATTCTTCACATAATTCATTATCAATTGGATATTTGGACGGCGAACAATATGTGATCATTGATGACTAATATGATGCACATACCCACATTCACAGAATCATATACAAGTATATATACTGTATACAACTATACAAGTATTGATCATTCTCATTTTCATTTTTCAACACATAACTATTATTGAGACATATTAAGTCAACATTTCTCATTCTAACATTTCATCTAATGATCTAAAGATGTAATCTTGATACAATGAGACATCACCATTCGGCATTCAGGCATTCACCAGTCTAAACTGCCATTTTCTCTCAAATTCAACAACAATTCAACATTTTATCTAAAGTCTCAACCGATTGGCCGATTCAGTCATCATTCATCAAGCAACAATCATCAACATTCATCTAAAGTCTAAAATCTCAACCGATTCAATCATTAATCATCAACATTCATCAATTCAACATTTCAACAATTCAACTCAAATGTCAACAATCAACTGATCAACAATTCAACATCAATACATCATGCTGACATGCTCATTGCTCAAGACTCAAGTAGACAAGTACTCACTGTCTCACTGCCGCACTGGTGGCCGACGGGCGACTGGGGTCACTCTCACTGGCCACTGGGGTCGCGGCGTCGCGCGGAGAGGAGGGCCGGTCGGCCGGAGCCGCGGAGCGGAGACGCCGGAGAGCCGGGTGGTGTCGCGGTCGTGCCCGCCGTCGAGGTGCCGGCGGTCGGCGGAGCGGAGGGCCGGACGGCCAGATCTGGGAATGGATCTGGCGCCTGGCGGTGTCGCGGAGACGCGGACGGCCGACGGAGCGAAGAACCAGAGCGGCGGAGCGCCGGAGGTCGGAGCGGAGCTGCGGAGGGAGGGGCGGAGCGCCGGTCGCCAGAGCCGAGCGGACTGGTCGACTGGAGGGGCAGAGCGTAGGAGCGTACCGGCGGCTTGGAGGGCTGGAGCGCCAGAGCGGAGAGATCGATGCGGGCGGCACCGCGGCGGGCCGGAGGCGCGGTCGGCGGCTCGGCGCCGAGCTGACGTCTCGCCGAACGCCGATTAGGGTTCACCGGTTCACCGATTCGGGTCGGCTGTCAGCAGGAAATGGGATTCGGCTATTCGGGAGCCGAGGGAAATGGGGGCCAGGCCGCCGGGGGAGCAGGCCGCAGGCGCTGCAACGGGCTGGGCTGGCTTTCCTCGGACGCGCGCACGGATTCCCTCGGTCGGTCGGGTTGGGGCGCGCGGATTTCCTCAGCAGCGCAATACTACGAGTTAAAATACCCAGTTATATATATATACATGTAATATACCTTACATATACTAGATTTTTTGTCAAAAATTTTGGGTGTTCAGCTGAACACCCTTGACCCACTGTAGATCCGCCCCTGCAAGCCAGACCCGCCCAAGCCGATGCCACCAAAGCCCGGTCGAAAGCCGTGCCCGCCGAATCCCGGTCCGAAGCCCGCACCGCCCAAGCCGGGGCCGAAGCCAGTGCCTAGGCCGCCTCCCGTGACGTCGTCCATCAGCATCAGCAGCAGCTGATGCATGGACACACGTGACGACATACATTATACATACGATTAAGTCGTAGAGCTCGCAAGATATATAGCATATGTGGAGCGAGTTCTAATTGCTAGTTAATTTGCTACACATGATAGACGATACTATATGTAGATGAACAAGTGATATCTATCTGTAAACTGGGCATAGATCGATCATATCTATGCCTAATCCGATCTATGCGCGCGTATGCATAATGTACTGAGATTTGGGAATTAATTAATGTACATGTAGTGTGTGTGTGTATACACACACATTCAGCTTTGTTTGTGCCTGCCAGATTGTTTTAAGAGGAGTTAATTTGTTACTGTGAGACGGTGAGTATTTTGTTCGTTGGTCTTCGATTCACACCGTACGAATGGTGGAGAATAAGGTCATAGGGAGCATCAGCTCCAAATTCTTGAGGGTAAATGGTCGAGCTTACAGGACATGCGCAAGATCGAGACGGTATCCTATTAGGCCGAAAAGAAGGCCGGAAGCATGTTTGGCCACCCCATGATCGACACAATATCCGGCCCAATACAAACAAATCTTTTAATTTAAATTTATATTATCATTTTGAACCAAATTTAGTTTCTAGTTTACTGCGGCAACCGACCGGGCACCGTGGCTAACCAATGATAACCACACGAGAACTGTATGAATTGAAACATGTGAATGTAGGCGTGAAACCATACCTATCAGTCGCCGGGCGGTCTATTCCGTGGGGTCAATTGACCACAGATTTTTGCAAAATAATCTTAATTAGTAATTAAAATTTATATATATACTTATAAAAATACAAAAATTATTATAGTTGATCCCACATATTTCGAGACCTGGCTACGCCGCCAATATCTATTCATGTCCACCGTTTTTTTCGTAGGAAAATTTGATGGATGCCGCCGTAGGAGTGCATGATTTAGAAAAATACCACTTAAGAGTAGGCCTGGGCAAAATACCCGCTACCCGTTACCCGTACCCGAATTACCCGGACCCGAACCTGAAATACCCGAACCCGAGGTACCCGATCCCAAATTCGGATAGCGATTCTAATTACCCGAAATTAGTTTGGGTAGTTCGGGTAATATCCCCCGGTACCCGAACTACCCGAATTACCCGAATTGTCTGTAAATTACCCGAATTATCTGTAAATTACCCGAATTGTCGGGAAATTGTCTGTAAATTACCCGAATTGTCTGTAAATTACCCGAATTGTCGGGAAATTAGCTGGTTTTCTATAAATTCGGGTATATCGGGTATACCCGAACCCAAACCCGAATTATCGGGTACCCGAAATTGCGGGTAGTGTTTTTTTGGGCTAATATCGGGTAGCAGTTTTCATTACCCGAATTTCGAATTACCCGAACGCCCAGGCCTACTTAAGAGTGTCCCTTCGAAATATACCACTGCAATGTGAGCTTGCTTTGAGAAACACAGTTATGGGAGATTAAAACCTATTTCCACCAAATTCAATCACCATATTTTTCATATGGGCCAAATTGCCATTGGATTCAATCTCATAACTAGATTGCATCTTACATTCTTACCTAGTCACCATACCTAAAGCTGGGAGTTGGACCGAGCTTATTCGTGCCAGCCCGAGGTCTAGTTGGCCCAGCACGGCACGAGCACACCATGTGGCGGGCCGTGCCGGCATGGCATGAATGGCGGGCCAGGCCGGGCCTAGAAAATCGGCCCATCGGGTGGCACGACATGGCATATCGTGACATGCTCAGCACGACCCGGCCCGGTGAGCACGGTCAGCATGGGGACACGACCGGTATGCCAGTGCTTGCGACCGCCTCGGCCTTGGCCTCCCGCTGCCCTCCCATTGCTATCCCATCATCCCATGGATTCCCACCTCACAAGCCATCACAGGGAAAAGAGATAGAGTAGAGGACTAAAGGAGAAGGAGCATACTAGAGCTCGATGACGTCAGCATCATGCTGTGAGGCCACCGCTTCTTGCCTGCCTCCTCCTCCTCGCCGCAGTGGTGGCGCCACCGACCGCTGCAGTATGCGTGCTGTGTAAGCCCAGGCCAAGAAAGCCCGAGTGCCCCGCCGGTCCCAGCATCCCTGCCCCGACACCACCGAAGCTAACGCCGGTCGCCCCCAGCAGTGACATCGTGAAAGCCTTGAAAGCCAAAGCAGCTAGCAGGAAAGAAGCTAGAGGGCGGTGACGTGCTGAGGCTGGCGATGGGGTCGGGGGAGGAGGGGATTGCCTGGGGAGTTGGGGGAGGAGGGAGGTGGCTGGGGGGGTCGAGGGAGGAGGGGTCACCGTGAGGGATCGGGGAGGAGGGGTCACGGGGGGGGGGGGGGGGGGTCGGGGAAGGAGGTAGGTGAGGGGTTGCCCGGGGGAGCGGGGAAGGAGGAGGCGCTGAGGGGAGGGGCCGGGGGAGGAGTGGTCGCTGAGGGGAGGAGGAGGCGGCCGAGGAAGGTGGGGGAGGAGGGAAGGGGCTAGGAAAGGAAGAAGTGGCCGGGAGGAGGTGGGGGAAGAGGGAGGAGACCGAGGGACAAGGGGAGGAGGGAGGGGGTCGGGCAAGGTGGGGGAGGAGGAGGCGGCCGAGGGAGGTGGGGGGAGAAGGGAGGTGACCAGGGGACGGGGGGAGGAGGGAGGGGCCAGGGGAACTTGATGATTTTAAGATGGATAATAAAATTGCTTTTATAACTCTTGATAACGCATCGGTATACACAACGGCTATGAACATCCTTACCCCAAGATTGCAAATATATATCGGTGGTTATGTCCTTCACTATAGATATGTATGCCACATCTTGAATATTATTGTTCAAGACAGTGTGCAAGCAATTGGTGCATATTTGAACAGTATCCGTGATATCATTCGTTACACCACAAGTTCCCCACAAGTGGTAGTCAGATTCGTGGAGTACTACGCAGCCAATATGAAAGAGACAAAAAAATTGGTATTGATATGAAAGTGAGGTAGAACTCGACATATATCATGTTAAAGAAGTTACAAGGGTACGAACATGTTATATCCGTTTTTGTCAATGCTAACTCTCAAAATAATGAATTGGTAGTTACTAATTTAGATTAGCAGATTGCTAGTCGTTTTCAAGAGTTTTTATGACCTTTTTATAAAGAAACAAATGTTTTATCTGGTATTTATTATCCTACCTCATGCTTAGTTATAGAATTTATTTGATTAACTGCAGATAAAATTGCCAAATCTAGGGAGGATCCCCATTTAGGCCATGCCATCGTAGCAATGGAGGAAAAATTTATTATTTTAGTTCTATTTTACACTTGTATTGCTTTGCTATTATTTTCAATTCTACGAAAAAAGTTGGCAGGTTTACAGGTTGGCATGGGGTAAATAAGTGAATGCCTTGGCCTTAATTATTTGGAAGCTTTCGCACATGTCAAAGAGGAGCTTTTTCATGTTTTCCATATTTATCATGACAAGTTTGGCAGTAGCGCAAGATCGGAGGTCTCACAGCAGATGTAATAAGGAAAGACAAGCTTGACATCACACTTATGGAAGAAGCTAAATGGCAAGTCTACTTCTTGGTCCTCTCAATCTCAGGCGGCCTCCAAGTGGAATTCTGTCCCGGAGCTGAACCACTACTTGGAGCATGATTTTGCAAATATTGGTCCTGATCTTACTAGTGGAGGTAAGATAGACTTACTCGAGTGGTGGAAGAACAGCATGCGAAAATTTCCTGTGCTGTCACATTTCGCACGGGATGTTCTCCTGGTGCCGGTGCCCACTAACTCTTCAGAAGCGATGTTTAGCACGATAGGAAGAATAATCAAAGAAAGGAGATCTTCTCTCATACCCAGGATAGTGGAGGCAATCACATGCACCAAAAATTGGGAATTAGCAAAAAGAGCGACAACAGCATCAACTGGAGGGTTTTGAAATCATACAGGCGTACGCTGACCTCGAGCGCATGAACGACCTAGACATTGATGAGTGATACTATGTACACATGTTATAATTAATATGTACATATATTGTTACTATACTTTTTCCTTACTCGGGGAACCCCACTCTAAGGCATAAGATTTTAATGAGGTGGTAACATTGTATTTTTAAAATATTAAGAAAATTTCATTTTTTTCTGAAATATTTACGTCATTGTGTGCCCATGTTTTATGCAACTAATTCAATTTCAACTAGTTTTTAATGAGACAGGTACGAGAGAAAGGAAGATGGTGGCTGCCGCTTTCGTCGTGTATAGTTACTTTGGGCTAGACTTAGGCTGGCACAGCACGAACGCCGGTACGGTGGGTTTTGGACCGTGCTTAGGCCAGCATGGCACGACGAGATGACTGGACCGAACCGACACAGCCCGAAGCAGCTGGGCCCGAACTATGCCAGCATGGCACGGCCCAACTCCTAGCTCTAGCCATACCCACCCATCCTCTCCGGATCCATTCTCGACCCATCTATCTAATAGGCGGAGATGACCATGGATGGGAGCTTGGAGGCAGCCATAGAGATCTGAGCACACAGCAAGTTACCTCACTTCCGTCCACCTCAACCTCCCTTTCGTCTACAGTAGGCGCCACCCCGCCCGTCCACCTCCCTCCCTTCTGCCACGGGCAACGATTTTGGGGATATGGAGGCATCGTCAATCCCCTATGCTTAGCTTACCGGATTGATCAATTAATCATGTAGAAAATTACACAAACAAGGGAGCCACTTCCGGTCACAATTGTTGCTTAGCTTACCGGAATCAAACAAGCTCCGGTCACAAGCAAAATTCCACACACGGACACACCATTGCGGCGGAATCACACAAGCTCCAATAGCTAGAAGCTGATAGTTTTGCACCATAGTACACACTCACAAGCACACAACTACAAGGTAGCTACATGCCATGGCGAGTCCTCTACTCCTGAAGGCCGAGCAGCACGCCACCAAATGCCACAATGTCCTCCTCGTCATCGTTCTCGCCACAGTGGCCACCGTCGTGATAGTCGTCGTGTCCCTCTACACGAGTAGCAAGCACACCAGGTTGTGGAGGAGAAGAAGGTATTTGAACTGCATCGGTGGCCGCGGACTGAGGCAAGGTGGAGGGCGTGTGCAGCGGCGGCGGCAAACGGTAGTGATATGAGGAGGTTGGGTGTGTCGGCGGTGGCAGATGGTAGCGAGGTGGAGGCTGCGTGCGTCGGTGGCGGCGGCAGACGAAACCGAGGTGGACTGTGGGTGCGCAAGGTGCAGGTCGGGTGCGTTAGTGGCGCCGTACAGAATAGAAATGGTGCTAGACTACTCAGGACTCGAGAGAGGTTAGGGATGGGGGACTGGGTGCGACTAGAGGTGAAAATGGATTGGATAGTTTCCGACCGATTCAGACGAAAAGGATATGGATTGTGTCGGATCGGATTTTCTTGTGATAATTCTCGGATCGGATACGAATACAGATTTTTTGTCAGATACAAATACGAATATAGTAAGCCTGGTATCCGGATATCCGGGATTTTAGCCCAATAGCCATTACCCAGGCCATAAGGCCCATAACCAACGGGCAACATCCCACATTAGCCCAGCGCGATCCAGCCGGCGACGGCCCACGTCAGCCTAGGCGTGATCCAGCCGTTCGCTCCAGATCAAGGCGATCCAGCCATCCGCTCAAGCTCTAGGCGATTGCATTCGTGTTTACCGGCCGCCACCGGCCATCTCGCCTACCTCCACCGGCTGCCCTGTACAGCTGCGCCTTCGCCGGCTCCCCCTCACCACCTCACGGGCACCCCGTGCCTTCGCTGGCTCCCCCTCACCACCTCACGGCCCCGTGCCTCTGCCGGCTGCCTTGCGCCTCCGTCGGATCCCCTTCGTGGCCACCTCCCCTCACCGCCGGCCACCTCACTGCTCACCGGTACCTCACTGCTCCGTTTGATTCATAGATGACAATAGCAGTTTAATTCACAGATGGTCAGTTTAATTCACAGATGGCAATAGTAGAATGGTTCATCTTTTGTTTTTGTTGACTGTTGAGAAGATTTGCATCAGTTTAATCAGTTTTAGAGACTGAATGAGTTCATTTTGTGGCATGACCCTTTTGTTATTTGTGCCTTTGTCTATTTGTCATCTAGTAGTGTGTGAAATCCTTGAAGATAATGCCACAATTGTCAAGATTGTCTGTTCTTGAATTTGGTTATGGTTGCTAGTAAAAAGAAAAGGTTGTGCAATGCCCAAGTTCTGGTAGACAGTTAGCTATAAAAATGCAATTTTTACTAGCTGTGACCCACATTTATTCCCAATTAGAGGCTTCTATGATATTGCAGTTGGAAATTCCTCCAGATTTAGCTATGGGCTAACAGACTAAAGTCCAATAGTTGATAGATTTCATTATCTATGCAAGTTAGCAGAAAACTGGTAGCAAATTGAGATGCATGTTTTCCGGGTAACTGAAATAGTGGTGAATTGTGGTTATTTGGTCTGATTGGTTGTTGTTACTCTTCAGTGGATGGGTCATTTAATTTCGTTTACAAGTCCAGCCTATACAGAATGATGTTTGACTCAGTTGGCTAAAAGCAATCACAAAAGAATTGACTAGTTTGTTTTTGGCAATTTTTTATTCCAATTTATTTTCTATTGTCATAGTTTGTCTTCATAACTGATGTTAGAGCTGCATATAACTGAGAACCCCTCAGCCCCAAGCCTACATGCCCGTGTGCGAAAACATAACATAGCATATTAACCTCAACCATATTCACTTAAGCCATTCCCTCTGTTTTACTGTTGCAGAGTACCACCACTATTTGTAAATTAAGTATTGGTACGAATGTTGCTCAATGCTTTTACTTTTGTAATAAATTTTGGTGCTATTTTTATTTTGATGAATGCTCCCTCTACTTTGTTGTGCTAGATTTGTGATGGAATCTACAAGTGCTAGTAGCATGGCAAGTGTAAGCAATACATCTCCTGTTTTGCCGGGGGTGCCACAACCACCTTCCACTGCTACAGATGTTTCTGATCCAGCTGTTGGTGCATTGATGCCAAGGAATGAGATTGATTTGACTAGTGAGACTGCTACCGAGACCAACATTCCTGCACCTACTGCGAAGAGAGCAAAGAAGTGCACCTCTGATGTTTGGGACAACTACACAAAATATGAGAAAAAGAATAAAGGACCAGAATGTAAGATGATAGTAGAGCAATGGCCCAAATGCAACATGTGCAAGTACGAATCTCGTTGTGAGAGTGTTAGCGGCACATCACTCTTTTGGAATCACTTGTTGAACAAGCACCAAATCAAGGGAGGTCAACAGCTTCTAAAATTGAATAAGAGTGGAGATGACAACATCACTACATCTATTGAGACTTATAGGTATGATGAGGCTAACAGTTTGAAGAAATTTTATTTGGCAATTATCATGCACGAATATCTCTTTAATATTATTGATCATGCGTACTTTGTGGAGTTTATCAAGTCTTTACGTCCTACTGTTCGAATTAAGAGTCACACTACTATTAGGAAAGATATATTGAGTATCTTTATGGAGGAAAAGAAGAAATTGTATGACTACTTCAAAACACTATCATGTCGCTTTAGCACAACCATGGATATGTGGACATCAAACCAAAATAAAGGTTACATGTGCAACACTGCTCATTGGATAGATGATAATTGGTGCATGCAGAAAAAAATATTAAGTTCACGCATGTAGAAAGATATTATTCGGGAAAGAACTTATGCACACAGTTTTATGATAGCATAGTGGACTCGAATCTTGATAGGAGATTGCTTGCCCTTACTTTGGAAAATGCATCAGCTAACGATGTATGTGCTAAGGGGCTAGTACAAAAACTTAAAAAGGCTCCCTTGATCTGTGATGATATCTTTTTTCATGTGAGATGTTTGAATCATATTTTAAATCTTGTTGCACAAGATGGTTTGAAACAAATTGCACCAGCTATTGCATATATCAGAAATACAATTGCAATTGTGAAGAACTCTCCGTTGTAGTGGGAAGAATTTATAAAGTGTGCATCAGAATGTGACTTGGATGTGAAAAATGGTCTGTCCTTAGATGTTCCAACAAGATGGAACTCCACATATCTCATGCTAAAGCAAAGTATTTACTATAGACATGCCTTTGAGAGACTTTTTCTTCGGCATGGAAACAAATATGTGGAGTGTGCTTCAACTGACCAAAATTGGACTATGGCACAATCATTGACTGTGTTTGATGAAATGTTATGATGCTACTGAGCTCTTCTCTAGCACAACATATCCAACAGAAAATCTATTTTTCGACCATTTTTGTAAGATTAAGCTTGCAATTGATGATTGGTGTTATAGTCCTGATCCAGTTATAGCTACTACGGCACATTCCATGCGAATTAAGTATGATAAGTATTGGGAAAAAAACCAACATGGCTCTTGCTGTAGCTTGTTTTCTTGATCCTAGATACAAGACAAAGTTGATACACTATTTTGCAGAAAAGATTTATCATAGTAATGTGAGAGACCATGTGGATGTGACCACATGCTTGTGATGAGTAATTGACAAGTATTTTGGAAAGATTGAGTTTGATTGGTTCGTTTCGTGCCATGACGGCATTTGGCTCAGTCGGGTTGGTTAGACAGTCTTATTGCATATTATTCTTCCCGATTGGTCGTTTAGGCCATTTTATGCCTGAGTATGATTCATTGATGCTATTTATGCTTACATGTATCGAGCGGTGCTATTTGATGTGTTTCTTGTCTGTGATGGCTGCAGGACGTCGAGACGTAGTCGTGGCGAGGCACGGGATGACCGGACTAGGCGCGGGCGGTGCCGAGGTCAGAACGGTCGAGGTGTGCCGAAGATGGCAGAGACTTGAGGTGGTTGCGAGGCTTGGATGACAATGAACGCGGAAGCTTTCCGGAAGGTGCAGGAGGGGCGTTTCGGTAAAAGCGCGAAGCTGCACAGGTGGAAGCGGTTTCGTTCGGGTTTTAGCGGGCATAACGGGTTGGAGACCTGTTAGCCAAAGGCTATAAATAGGAGAGGGATTCTCAAGTGCATGCATGTCTTGTGAGAGGGAGTGCATGATTGTTAGGATTTTGCTTTAGTCAAAATGGCCTTTGGAGAGGTTGTTTGACTTTAGGCTTTAGTTGTTGAGAGTAGGTGGAGGAGGCAGAGGGTTGTTCTGCCCTTCTCTGTGTATGTGTGTTCTTGAGGTTGGGAGAGGGAGGAGATGAGTTGATCTACCATGTAATCTTTTCCTTGAATGTACATGCGTATAGGGACTCCTCTGTGATCCTCTCTCTTTAATGGAAGCATTGTGTTGGATTATCTCTTCTTGTGTTCATTCTGAGATGGAAATCATTTTTCAGTTCCCCTCTCTGTTCTTCGTTCTCCTTTTTGGTTGATTTATGAGGTTTTCGTGTTTTGGCTCGAATCTTGCTGAGGAGTGGGAAAATAGGTTGATGTGATCTAGGAGATGCTCCAAAGCCATTTGGCTAGTCAATCTTAAGAGCAAACCACTTTTAATTTCAATTTTTGCCTCTTGGGCTCCTCTGTTCTTCCTTTTTTATTTCTAGGGTTTTGGTGAGAATCTTGATTCCCCTCATGAGATGGCATGAATCTTGGTATCTAAAGTCCAGAGGCTATTAATTAGCTTTTCTCAAAGTTTCATGGCCAAAAGATCAAAGGCTAGATGGCAATTTGAGTTTTAGTGTTGCTCCCTGTAGTTTTTCAGTTCTTGGCTAATTTCTCAATTTCTTGGGGTTTAGTTGTTTTTTCTAGTTGTTTGGGGTCATCTAGCTGTTTAGAATAGGTCCTTGTACTTCTTGCCAAAGGGAAACAGCTGCTCTATGTTTTCTTGGGTAAAATCTGAAGTTTCAGTTTTTACTGTGCAGCTGGTTTATTTTCTCTGCACTCTACCCTGACTGACAGAGATAACCGGTCTGACCGGATTCTCAAGGCGGTCTGACCGGCCAGACCTTGGCGGTCTGACCGACCTTTAATGAGCGGTCTGACCGGCGGCTGGCTGGCGGTCTAACCGCCCAGACCATTGCGGTCAGACCGGCCTGTGGCTCCCTTGCTGCTGATTTGCTTTGGCTCTTTGTCTCTGCAGTATTTCTTGTTTTAATTGCTTTTGTCTTGCTCCTCTCCAGTTAGCTTAAAGTTGTAGTGATCTTTTGAGCTCCATTTCATAGCTTTCATAGCTATTGGAAGGAGAGTCTTTTGAGGGGTCTTTTTAAAAATCGATATTCACCCCCCTCTGTCGCCATTTCGGTCCAACATAATGCTTCAGGAGAAATTAATAAGTGCATGAATATTATTCAATAATTGTTTCAAATTTATGTGTCTAGTCCAACTGTAACTTCAATGAAGACAGCAGCTATAAATGTGCAAATAGTGCATTCCAATGTACACAAGTTGGAGGATGACGAGAGTGATGATGATATTGATGCAGACCTTGAAAAATACTTGCATGGCAGTAGTACCTTAGGCCAATGTGCCAAAACCGAGTTGGAAATGTATATGGAGCAACCACTACTGCATTGGCCAAAGAAAGACAAAAAGAAATTTGATATTTTGGCATGGTGGAAGGTCAAGCAACATGAGCTCCCTATTCTCTCCACACTAGTTCGAGACGTCTTGTCTATTCAAGTGTCCACCATTGCTTCGGAGTCAGCATTTAGTGCTAGTGGACGGGTTGTTGATCCATTTCGTAGTCGTTTAGATCCCGATATCATGCAAGCTTTGATTTGTACCAAAGATTGGACTGCGGCATCTAGGAAAGGCAATGTTAAGTTTTGCACTTGTGTTTTATTGGTTTCTATGTAGTATGTGATGAAAACTTTGATTATAATTTAATTTTTTTGACAAAACACGTAGGTGTTGGAAATATTGGTGGATCTATCATAACTGAGATTGACATAGAGGGCATTGAGCGCCATTTTGCATACTTGATGACAACGGTTTGCTAGTCATTACATCGTACTACATAGTACTTTGGTTTTATTTTATACCGCTTTGAGTATTTATTGAAATAAAACTTGTAGGAACAAGGAGTCTTAGGACATGCTAAGATGGAGGATTTGGTGGATGAAATGGAGGAATGAAATGTTCTTATGGATTAAATGGAGGAATGAAATGTTCTTATGCTTGTTCAAATTGCTATCATGTGTACTCCATGAATTGCACATTGTTGCTACTTATGCAGTTATGCTATGTACTGATCGATTATCGAGTATATTTTCATTGTGGATGAAAAGACTACTTGTTTAGATTTCACGAATGTTTTGAGAAGATAAACTATTTATGTATTTTTATTAATTTTGGATGTATAGTTTAAGGTGTTTTCATGTTCCGATAAATATTCGTAAACGTATTTGTTTCGATTCGTATTCACTCTGTATCTATATTCGATATTATTCGTATTTGTATTCGAATTCGAGTTATCCGTATTCGTATCCGCATCCGAGAAAAAAATATGAAAACAAATATGGTAGAGGCATTATCCGTCTGTATTCGATCCGTTTGCATCCCTAGATGCGACTGCAGCCAATCGGAGAGATTGAATCCGAGGGGCATATTTCAGAGAGGGAACTCTAGAATAGCATTTTTCTAAATCGTGCATTCTATAGACCTATCTATCAAATTTCCTCCTTTTCTTTTCCAAGAACCAGTTTTTGGCGAATCTTCTTGGCGTTGTGACCAACAAGGATCATGTATTAGCCTACAGAGAGTCTTTCCTACATGTATAACTCCATGCACTTCATCCACCATTGGATTGTGCTCCGAGATTCACGCCCCTATCTCTCTCTCCATTTCCTCTCATTTCCCCTCTCCCTCTAGCTAGCTCTGGCGAGCCACGCCTCTGCTGCCAAAAATCCCGCCGCCGTTGCACGCTCCGCTGGAAACCTCATGCGGTTGGGTTTTTAGCGTGTGGCGGCGAGGTTTTCCGGCATGCGTCGCGACAGGGGGTTTCCAATGCGGTGTTGCGGCTCGCCAGAGCCGAAGCTAGGAGGTGGAGGGAGGGGATGGGTCTGACGTCAACGTCACTGATGTTGACGTCAGAGGATCCGTGTCCAGAGGTAGGGGGTGAGAGAGAGAGGAGAGAGGAAAAGAGGGGAGAGGGGGGACTAGCATAAATCTTGAAGTGGGAATGGACGGATAGATCAGTGCATGTAACTCTTCGTATACTTGGAGTTGATTTTCCGATTGGAATACAGTAGTTTTATGCTTCTATGTTACTTATAATTCTTGTGCCCAAAATTAAAGATGGAAGACTTGTGTTTGTAATTGGAGGAAGGAAGCACGAAGCTCTGCACTTATGCTTCATCATTTTGTGCAGCGGCGCCATTGATGTCGGGCTTCGGCGGGTGGAGATTGCCCATGAAAGGTTGGAAAGGGAGAGAGAGCAAAGATGGAGGAAGGAGGAGGAGAGCGTGGACTATGATGTGGAGGTTGCTGTAGATGAAATGCTATTCAAATTTATTCACGTAGATGCACCCTCAACAAAAGAAAAAATTGATCATATACCCTCCATTTAGATGGAAATTGAGGATTTACCCTCCTGGCCCACGTGTCAGTGACTTATGATGACCCCACGTGTCATTGAGATGTGGAGAGTAAATTCTCAATTTCCCAACTAAAGAGAGGGTATATGATCCAATTTCCCTCAACAAAACGGGGTTGGTTTTGGTCTCAAGAAGGTAAAGTAGATATTTTGATAGTTGAGAGGTGTTGGATAACCAATTTTAAAGGTGAAAATGGATTGAATACAGACAAATAATGGTTTTGCCATATTTGTTTGTGTATTTTCCCGGATGTGGATACGAATATGAATACCTCGGATACGAATACAAATAAGAATAATTTTGAATGCAAATACGGAGCGAATGTGAATCGAATCCGGTTACGAATATTTCTCAGAACATGAAAACTCTTTAAATTGTATGCACAAAATGAACAAAAAAACATAATTAGTTTATTTGATCTAAATATTCGTGAAGAACATTTATGAATTCTTCGTATAGGCTAAGGTTCCTTCTCTAACTCCATGTATTAATGTATATGTTAATATATGACAGGCTACTAAAGTATCTTGTAAATAGGCTAGACTGAAATAGAGGATATAGACTGTGGATATCTGGCCCCTAAATATCCGGACAATCTGGATCCATGTTCGTATTCAACGGATAGTGAGCTACCAAATCTATATTCGTATCCAACAGAGAAAGTCCGTATTTGTTTCTGATCGATACTATCCGACAAATATCTGAGCCGATATAATCCGTATTCGAAAATTTCTGGATCGGTCAGAAACTACCCGATCTATTTTCACCCTTGCCTGCTTTTCTAGTTGGACATTGAAAATTAAACAAACATGATAGTTTAAGGGGTAAAATAGGTTTATTCCTTTAGTTTTTAATACATGTTATACAGTGCTATGCATACAATAGCTGGAGTAAATACATGCATTCTACTACTACGTGACAAGTATATGTCAGACGACTGATTTCGTGCGCTCGTCTGTAAATAAACCAGGCATGTGTTGCATCCACAAATGACAAATCGATCGATCTACACTTGAGCGGCGCCGTGCTTGGAGCCTTGAAGGGTGTAGCGGCACGCGGCGACGGCATCGGCGTTGGATAGGAACATCGATCCAGCCCTCGCCGACGAGCTCCGCGAAACCGGACTGCACCAGCTTCTCCGCCACCTCCAGCCTCGGGTTCGTCAACGCCATCTGCACACCACAACAATAACGATGTATAAGACACGATCGATTATTGTAGGGTTTCTGCATGGCATTTCCGACCAATTACAGATCAGTCAGTTTCGATCTTTAGCAGTATGGATCTCAACCTTCCGATGTATGTACGTACCTTGAACCCTTTCCGCGCGCTCCAGATACCTGTGAACCTCGCGCAACATCTCGATGCCAGGACTGTCGATGGATGTCACCCCTGCAAAGTGCACAAAAAAGAGATGCAGCAGCTGAGTACCAAGTTACGTTGTAGTACACAGTGCACAGTGGCAAAGTGACAAGTCGAACAATGGAGTGGGGTGCAAGGCCTGTTCGGAAGTCAAAAGTCGGTCGACTTTTGACTTTTGCTACAATACCTAACTTTTAAAAGAAGTATTTTCTCAAGATGGGGTCTACAAGTTAAACGATTTACACGTTAAAAGCCCAACATCTGTACCAGCCAAAATCACAAGTGAGTATCTGTCTCTCCGTAATCTGTACCGTAAACAGCCAAAATTAAAAAATTTCAGCTAAAAACCACAAGCCGCAGCTAAAAAGAACAGGCCCGTGAAAGGCATTCTCTTCCGCGCCTGGGGTCTAGATCTGAGAGGGAAGGGAGAGAGAGAGAGAGAGAGAGTGGTATTGACCGTCCGGTGTAGCGGAGGAGTTGGCCATCGCGGTTGCTCGGTGAAGCAGTCGGGAAAGAGGACGATGGTGGCGGCGGCGGAGAAGACCCGGCGACGTGGACGGCGATGGTGCTTCCCGTCGCCTGCTGCGCACCCTCTGCGATCGGTCTAGGGTTTATCGGGTGGGGTTGTACGGCTCAGGTGAACCTCGTAACGCGAGCCGCCGGCCCCCACCCTCTATTTATAGCGCAGCGCGACGGGGGCCCATCAGCCAGTTGTTGGGCTGAGCGCCCCCGATCAGGGCGCGTGATCAAGGTCCAGATTAGCCGTTGGGCTAATCTGGGAGAGATCAATCTAACATTCTCCCCCTTGATCTCCTTTATGCTTTAACTTTAATTACTTTTGACTTTACACATTCCATCACAGATCAGTGCATAGAACATGTCTCATCGTCACGGTCAATCGCCGATAGATTCAACAGCTACAATACACCTCTCTTGTTCTGAAATAGTTACTTTAATCTTTTGGGCCATCTTTTAGTCCAGGAATCATAGGCTTTCCCTTAAACCCATGCCGGCTACATGTTCTCTGAACACGTTGGGTGGTAAGCCTTTAGTAAGCGGATCCGCTAACATCTTTGCGGTACTTATATGCTCTAGACTTATAATTTGATCCCGAACTTTATCTTTCACAACATAGTACTTTATGTTAATGTGTTTGGCAGCACCACTTGACTTATTGTTGTGGGCATACGTTACTGCGGGTTCATTATCGCAGTACAACTTAAGTGGTCTATTGATGTCGTCAACCACTTTTAAACCGGGTATGAACTTCTTTAGCCAGTTCACCTGCCCCGTAGCCTCATAACATGCTACAAACTCGGCATACATTGTGGACGATGTAGTGACGGTTTGCTTTGAGCTTTTCCACGATATAACTCCTCCAGCGAGAGTGAATACATATCCGGATGTAGACTTTCTATCATCTCCCGCAAAATCAGAATCTGTATACCCCACTATATGGAGTGAATCTGATCTTCTGTATGTCATCATGAGGCCTTTTGTTCCTTGCAAATAACGCAAGACTTTCTTTATCAATTTCCAATGTTCTATTCCAGGATTGCTCTGGAATCTGCCAAGTAACCCGGTAACAAATGCTAAGTCAGGGCGTGTGCACACTTGAGCATACTGTAAGCTTCCGACAGCTGAAGCATATGGAACCGCTTTCATTTGATCGATCTCATACTGGTTCCTGGGGCATTGAAAATCCCCATATCTGTCGCCCTTGACTATAGGTGCAGGTGAAGGACTACATTTATGCATACCAAATTTCTTTAAGACTTTCTCTATGTATGCCTTTTGTGACAGTCCCAATATCCCCTTGTTTCTATCCCGGTGAATTTCGATCCCTAGAACGAATGAAGCTTCACCAAGATCTTTCATATCAAAGTTTGAGGACAAAAACTTCTTTGTCTCCAGTAGCAGACTAACATCACTACTAGCTAGTAGGATATCATCCACATACAGGATTAGGAAGATAAACTTCCCATCTTTAAACTTTGCATAAACACAGTTGTCCTCTACATTCTCTTTAAACCCAAATTTTCTTATTGTACTGTCAAACTTCAAGTACCACTGTCTTGAAGCTTGCTTTAACCCATAAATTGATTTCTTTAGGCGGCATCCCATTCTTTCATTTCCTTCCACGACAAAACCTTTCGGTTGTGCCATGTAAACATTTTCCTCCAGATCCCCATTAAGAAATGCCGTCTTTACATCCATCTGATGTAACTCTAAATCATAATGTGCTACTAATGCCATTATGATTCTGAAGGAATCCTTACATGAGACTGGAGAAAAGGTCTCATTGTAATCAATCCCTTCTCTTTGCGTAAAACCTTTTGCCACAAGTCGCGCTTTGTATCTTTCTATATTCCCTTGGGAGTCAAGCTTTGTCTTGTAGACCCATTTACAGCCTACTGTTTTGGCTCCTTTAGGAATAATTTCCAAGTCCCAGACTTTATTAGTCTTCATGGACCTCATTTCCTCTTCCATGGCCTCAAGCCATTTTGAGGAATTTTCGCTTCTCATGGCTTCTTCAAATGAGGTGGGATCATCCTCCATTTGAAATTCCTCTGTATGATAAATCTGATAATCATCAGAAATAGCTGATCTTCTTACTCTTTGAGACCTCCTCGGGGCCCCCTCATTTGGTATATTTTCTGTTTGAGGCTGCTGTTGCTCCCCCTCATCTGTGGCAATAGGTTCTATAGGATCCTGAAGGATAGGTTCCTCATTATTATTCATTGTTGCCACAGGAGGAACAATAATAGGTGCTGGCACCACAGTGTCTTGCACCGTCGGTGCAGCAACAGCAGGTAGTGTGAAGAATGGCTCTTGAATCATCGGAGTGGGCGCATACACCCGCTTCTCTTCAAGGTCAATCTCTCGAGCTACCATGCTCCCCCTCATCATCTCATCCTCTAAGAAGACAGCGTGTCTCGTTTCTACAAACTTTGTATATCTGTCTGGACAGTAGAAACGAAAACCTTTTGACTTTTCAGGGTAGCCAATGAAATGGCAACTTACTGTTTTGGGATCAAGCTTCCCAAGGTTTGGGTTAAATACTTTAGCCTCAGCAGGACTCCCCCACACACGTAAGTGGTTTAGTGAGGGAACTCTTCCTGTCCACAACTCGTACGGTGTTTTGGGCACCGACTTACTAGGTACTCTGTTGAGGATATGAATGGCGGTTTTCAACGCCTCCATCCATAAACTCAATGACAGTGTGGAATAGCTCATCATGCTTCGCACCATATCCATCAGGGTACGGTTGCGTCTTTCAGCTACTCCATTTTGCTGAGGTTCGCCCGGTGTAGAATACTGGGCCACTATACCATTTTCCTGTAAAAACCTTGCAAAAGGTCCAGGAACTTGTCCATATGGGGTATGTCGACCGTAGTACTCCCCTCCACGATCAGATCAGACTATCTTAATCTTTAAATCGTGTTGGTTTTCAACTTCAGCCTTAAATATCTTGAATTTATCCAAGGCTTCATTTCTTTCTTTGATTGGATAAATATATCCATAACGGGAGTAATCATCCGTGAATGTTACGAACGAGTCATAACCATCCACACTTTCCACACGAAAAGGACCACAAATGTCTGTGTGAACAATTTGTAGAACTCCTGTGCTTATTTTAGCGTCTTTTTTAATTTTCTTTACATATTTTCCTTTAATGCATTCTATGCATTGTTCTAAGTCTGAGAACTCTAATGGAGGAAGAATATCATTCTTAACTAGTCTTTCTATTCTCCCCCTCGAAATATGGCCTAAACGACAGTGCCATAATTTCGACGACTCATCTAGAGTTCTCTTTCGTTTTCTGTTTACATTCGTAGACGAGGATTCAATCACTTTCTCGCACGCGACGTTCGCATTATCGCATACGACATTCACATCATCACATAATGACAACAAATAAAGCTCGTTCTGTAAAATGGCAAGACCAACACATTCTTTATCAAACATTATTTCACACTTGCCATTTCCAAAATTACAATCATAACCATCTTTGTCCAAATTTGAAACACTAATCAAATTCCTCTGTAAAGAGGGAACAAAAAGGACATCTCTAAGTAAAAGGTTGGAGCCATTGGCTAACTCTAACGAAAGATCGCCAACGGCTTCAACTTCAGCTTGGACTCCATTTGCAACTTTAATGCATCCTTCGTTTCTTTGCGTAGTCCTCGTCGAACGGAATCCCTGTAAAGAATTAGCAACATGAACAGTTGCTCCTGAGTCAATCCACCAAGTGGTTTTCGAATATTGCACATACAGGGATTCATTTATAAAGGTAATAATGTTCTCACCTTTCTTTGCCATTATCATCTTTAAATAATTAGGACAGTTCTTCTTGTAGTGTCCCGTCTTCTTGCAGTGAAGACACTGATCTTTGTCTACAGCAAATTTATTCTGTTGAGGCTGATGGACAGAGGCTTTTCCCTTGTTCTTTGAGAAGGAGGTACTGTTGAAGTTCTTTTTCTTGTTATCCTTCACATAGTTGATGGATCCACCATGTGAGAATTTAATTCTTTCCTCCTCTTGCACACACATAGCTATGCATTTTTCCAAGTCCCATTTCTCGGGCTGCATATTGTAGTTGACAACAAAAGTGTCAAACTCTTTTGGCAAGGAAGCAAAAACCAAATGAATAAGGAACTCATCCTTGAGAGCCAAATCCATTGGTTTAAGCTTGGATGCAATGTTGCTAATCCTCAGTATGTGCTCTCTTATGCCACTGCCACCTCCAGAGTACCTCTCTGTCACAAGCTGCTTAATCAGCTGTGTAGCATAAGTCTTTGAAGAGCCAGTAAACTGGCTCTTTATCCTCTCAAGGTACTCTGTGACAGTGTCACACTCTGCGATTGAGCCCACAATAGCAGGCTCAATTGTGTTCTTTATCACAGCCAAACATTTCTTGTTGGCAGTGACCCACTTTTTATGATCAAGATCATATGACATCTTTATGGGAGCATAGTCCCTCTGTCTGGTCTGCCAAGCAGCATCAGCCTCATTTTCGTCCCTCACCGGTGCCACAGGCTCTGTGGGACACGGTGTGGTGACTACCCAGTCCACCTCAGCCAAGATGAAGGCCAGGTCAATCTTTTTCTTCCATTCACCATAATTGTCTCCTTTGAGAACATGGATATCCCTGATGTAGCCCATCAAGGAGTATCCTCCTGAAACCATAATCCATATACAGTGAGAACATTTAAACATTAATAACAGCAAAATTATATGCCTTATTTACAACGTTGGTCGAAAATACGACATACAATTTAAATCAATTTTATCTATACATTAAATCTACATCACCGTTGGGCAGAAATAGAAATAATGCATAAATCATCAATTAAAAATTATAATACTGTTATTATCAACGTTGGTCAGAAAATAACAATATCATAATTATCTGGAATTTATCTCTATTTTTCCAAAATTAAATTCTCCCGTTGGTTCGAATTTAATAATGAAAAATTATAATCAACATTAACTTTTGCAGCGGAAACTTAATTCTCTATTTTCAGAAGCTTCTACTATATTTTTCTATTCTGTCAAAAATATCCCGTTGGTTCAATTTTTGACAGATTTAATTTAGCAAAATTAGCCAAATTATCAATTAAGGTGCTACTGAAAAATAATCAACATGAAATTATTCTAAAATAATTCATATTCAGAAGCACCATTACTGTACTCATCTAATCTCTGGAAAAATTAACACGTTGGTGCAAAATTTACAGAAATTTTAAGACAAATTTCATTCAAATTCACTCATAAATTGCTTCTGAAAATAAATAAAACTTTATTCAGAATTTACTGTGCAAAGCAGCCATTTTGGCCCCATTTCTGCAGCTTTGGCCCATGAACACGCCGGCCCAAGAGCCACCCGCACAGCCCAAAAAACCTGCCCATCTGGCCCCGCCCGATCTCGGCCATTGATTCTCATCGGAAGGCTGGGAGTGATTTGCGGCCGAACAAAAATACCGCCCGCACCAAAAACCCTAACCCTAGCCTATTCCCGCTCCTGTCCTCCCGCAAAAACAGGAGCAAGGCCACGGCGGCGGCTCCCTCGCGCAAGGGCGACGGCGGCGGCTCCTGCGCGGCTGCAGCGCACACGGCGGCGGCGGGCGGCGGGCGGCGGCAAGGCGGCGCCCGCGGGGAGGCGCGGCGCACGGCGGGGCAGTCCGCGCGCGCGGATGGGCGCAAGGCGGAGCGGCGGCGCGCGCGCCCGCGCGGAGGATGCGGCGCACGGCGCAGCGACGGCGGCACGCGCGTCGGCCCGAGCGGCGCCAGGGCGGTGAGCGGGGCGCGCGACGACCCGTGCTCGGGGCTGCGGCGGCCCCCGAAGCGCCGGCCCGGAGCGGCGGCGGCCGGGGTAAGAACCCCCCCTCTTTCTATTTTTTTTGATTGTTTGCCGCCGATCCAGATTGGGGTTTTTGGGGATTTTGGGGATTTAGGGTTTCTCAACCAGGCTCTGATACCATTGAAAGGCATTCTCTTCCACGCCTGGGGTCTAGATCTGAGAGGGAAGGGAGAGAGAGAGAGAGTGGTACTGACCGTCCGGTGTAGCGGAGGAGTTGGCAATCGCGGTTGCTCGGTGAAGCAGTCGGGAAAGAGGACGATGGTGGCGGCGGCGAAGAAGACCTGGCGACGTGGACGGCGATGGTGCTTCCCGTCGCCTGCTGCGCACCCTCTGCGATCGGTCTAGAGTTTGTCGGGTGGGGTTGTACGGCTCAGGTGAACCTCGTAACGCGAGCCGCCGGCCCCCACCCTCTATTTATAGCGCAGCGCGACGGGGGCCCATCAGCCAGTTGTTGGGCTGAGCGCCCCCGATCAGGGCGCGTGATCAAGGTCCAGATTAGCCGTTGGGCTAATCTGGGAGAGATCAATCTAACAGCCCGGAGCTTGCCTCCAATGTCGAGAATGAGATACAGGAGGTCCTCGCTGTTTTCACCGGCGATCTTCTCCTCATCTTCTACCCATCTTGCAATCCTGTTGCAGGCACAACAACTCGTAAAATTTACCGCAACGAATGTCAATCAATCTTTGCACAAACGAACGACCAGATCGGACCTGTCTCACCTTTCCATGAGGTACTCCGCGTTGGCGAAGTACCGGCGAGCCCACCTGCAAGACGAGGATGTTGGGCGGCACCAGCGCGTCCGGGTACTGCTCCACGTCGCAGAACGCGTCGGTGCCGTGCAGGCCGCCGAGCTTGCTCGTCGCCGGCCTCGTCACGTACAGCAGCGCCCTCACAGCCGAGATCCCCACCGCCACGCCGAGGCCGGTGATCATGGTGGAGAAGACGACGCTGAGGAGCGCCGCGGCGCAGACGGCGAAGTCGAGCTTGTCCACCGCGTACAGGCGCCCGATCTGCCGGTGCTTGATAAGCCCGAACATGGAGCTCATGATGATGGCCGCCAGCGCCACCAGCGGGGTGTGCCTGAAGAGCGTGGCCAGCGCCAAGCACACCGACATCACCTCGTTCGACATCGCCGTCCGGCATGGCGGCATCCCGCGTGGTAGTTCACCGCCGTCTTCGAGAATTCCCCTGCGTGTATCCATGGACAAAGACGTAATAAAACAGCGTACGCTGCACTGTGATCGAGCATGTACCAGAACGCACTGCAATGTGGATGCATGTATGTTGATCTGTTTACCGGTTGTGATGTAGCATGAGGTGAAGGAGCCGACAAGGTTCATCAGCCCGAAGGCGACCATCTCCTTGTTTGCCGTCGATGCGCTCGTTCTTCATCGCCGCGAAGCTCCTGCCGACGGCGACTCCTTCCTGTGAAGATTGTTCATGTCATGAAACAATTCAGATTTTCTTGTGATTAAACGACTAGTGAAAAGAGCAAGTGAGAGAAACTAATGAAGTAATGTGCACACTGCTAAGGCAAGCATTCCTGACACGAACCCGGCCGGCCTTCGTGACGACGCCCAAGTACTCTGGCTGAAACTTGAGCTGCGATATCGAGCTCGGATTGATGCCTCGCTTCAGAGAACCAACCTGAGCAACAGCAACAACAAATTAAGCATGTAACTTGAGGTAATAAAGAAGAGATATCGGCAATACTGGATATGAATTACGACATACTATAGGGATGCCATGCTTGTGTCCTTGGATTAGAAACGAGAAGACGCATCCTACGATGACCACTAGCAGAGGAGACATCGTTGATACCCAGAACAACTTCGGCCGCCTTCGCCTCTGCGGCGACATCATTTCAATCAAATCAGCACGCAGTTAGAGTTGCAAGAATAGAAATGAAAATTGACACAGTGATATGGCGCACCACTTGCTCGGTGAAGACCAGGAAGACGAGGAAGCAGACCCCGAGGACCGTGCTCTGCCATTGCCACTGCAAATTAGCACTGTTGCAATTTACGACCACTTCAGTAGTCGTTACGATCACGCACAGAATTCTTACAACCACGCACGGAGTTCTTACAACTACTTCTAGAGTTCTAGTTCGCTCCGGCCACGCTATGACCACTTCGTGTTGCTTCGACCACGCTACGTACTCGTAACTTTCAGCTGACCACGACCACGTTCATGCTGCGCTGCACTCCTTTGACAACGTAGTAGGCTCGATCACTATAGTCGTAACTCGATTATAACCACGTTTAAGACTCTATCGACCACCGTGGTCGCAAAGCTTACAACTACATCTTCTGCTCCGTGACCGTGATCGTAACTCGTTTACGACCATGTCTGCGAACACGTCGAACTCGATAATTTCTGGGAGCCAAAGCACTCTGCTTCTTTATTTCTCTCCCTCTCATTTCAATCACACCTGGACTGATCCCGTCCTTCCTTGCATGCCTACCTGGGCTGGAGCACCTTCTCCCATAGCCGCTTTGGCTTCGCCGTTCCCTGAGCCTCCTGCTCCTCTCTCTTGGACCAAGTCTGTCCACTTTCCTGCATACATCTCAACTGAGGCTACACCACCCCTAACTTCTGTCTCCAATGCTTCCTGCGTTCCCTCTGCAAAACCACAAAAGATTGCACCAACCTGTACTCTAAGTGTTCTTCTTGGACCTTGTGCACTTTTTTCCATCTGGATTCCGATACATCTCTTCTTCATCTTTCCTTTCACCAGCATGTGCGTGAGGACTTCCCGTGTCACTGCCTCTAGCACCTTTGCTTTCCGTGCCTATATGCACGTGTCCGCCCACGTCAATAGCATGCATGTTGCCACCCATGCCTCCTAATACAAGTGTGATGCGCCCTGCATGCTCATCTGAGCCGCTTGCATGCATGCCACCTGCATGCGTGCTTGCATGCGGTGCGTGCAGTCCACGTTGATCGCCTGAGATAGTGCCTACTGCACATTTGTGAAGTTCACCATCTTCTGGCTCCTCCAGACCGCTCTTCATACAAACCAATATACAAGTTTTCAAAGAAATCTTGTACAACTGATTTGGAGATCTTTTCATCTTCATTAACAAATCTTTGTTCTTGTCGTACATATGCAAGAACTCATCCTGCAACACCACCCTACACCCTCTTTCTGTGATCTGCCCAAGACAAGTATGTTATTGCACAGACTTGGTATATAGTAAATCCCTGTCAACAACTTCTTATTTCCGTTCTTGCACTGCAACATCATCATCCATTTGCCTCTTATCTCCACCATGGAGCCATCGCCAAACTTGACCTTACCCTAACCTTCTCGTTGAGCTCATGAAACATGGAGCGATCTCCCATCATGTGGTTGCTTGCTCCATTGTCCAAGTACTACTAATCCATGTGATCGTGGCTACCTTCCTTCATGCGTACTTTTAGAACTACTATCTCCTCATTCAGTATCACCATGACCAGTGCCTTTTCAACATATGAGGAGAGAAGTAGTCCCGGTTCTTCATCTTCTTTTTTGTCTTGGGCGAGGTTCACCTCCCCGTTCTTCTTCTTGCTTCGATAATCCGAAGCATAGTGCCTATACTCGTTACAGTTGAAACACTTTATATGGATGCTGCATCTTAACGTGAAGTGCCCGTATTCGCCACATTCAAAGCACTTGACATGTAACTTATCATGGGATTTTTCACCACACCTTGCCCAGCCTTGTCTCCACTGCCACCTCTGCCGCCTCGGCCACTCTGGCCACCTCGACCGCGCCATCTCCCATGGTTGTTTGATGAGCCACGACCATCTCTTGAATCTCCCTATACTAGCAACACCTACTCGTTATGAGTATGGGATCCCTACTCGTTATGTGACTGAAACCCCTTCAGTAACTCCTCATACACCTTGAGGGAACTAGTGATCTCCTGTATTTTCTTCTTGTCAAGATTAGAGGAGTACATAAGTGTGGTGACAACAGATATGTACTTCTTCGGAAGTACACGTAGATATTTCTTGACCACCATAGATTCCTACATCTTATCGCCAAGAGAGTTAATCTGATTGTACAACGATGTCAGCTTGCTGGTGAACTCATCCACCAACTGGGTTTCTCTCATCTTCAGATTCTCAAACTCGCTTCGTAAATTTTGGAGCCGCATCTCCTTCACATGATCAACACCCTCGTGCACCGTCTGAAGTGTCTCCCACGCCTCTCGTGCCATCTCCTTGCCGATGAGCTGATGCATTCTCGTATCTGGCACCGCCTGGTAGATGATGGCTAAAGCCGCCTGATTCACCTTGTTGTCCACTTCCTTATCCTTCCCCTTCAGATTGACTGCACCCTAAACTCTCTGAGCGCGCATGTTCGCCTTCATCTTCATTACCCACACTGGGTAATTGTCGGTCATCAGGAGAGGATACTAGAGAGAGATTAGCCTACCCTGGACCTTCGCCTTATCGCCCATGATCTTCAGGAATCATCAAGATTAACATGCTCTGATACCACTTATTGCAATTTACGACCACTTCAGCAGCCGTTACAACCACGCACAGAGTTGTTATGACCACTTGTGGTTTGTTCCGACCACGCTACGACCACTTTGTGTTGCTCCGACCACGCTACATACTCGTAACATCAGTTGACAACGACCATGTTCGCGCTGCGCTGCACTCCTTCGACCATGTAGTAGGCTCGATCACCGTAGTCGTAACTTGATTACGACCACACTATGACTTATGACCACATTTAAGACTCTATCGATCTCTATGGTCGTAAAAATTACGACCACATTTTCTGCTCCATGACCGTGGTCGTAACTCGTTTACGACCACGTCTTCTGCTCCTGTGGACACCTCCACTCGATCGCCGTGGTCGTAACTCATTTATGACCACGTCTGCGAATACGTCGAACTTGATAATTTCCAGGAGCCAAAGCACTCAACTTTCTTTATTTCTCTCTCTCATTTCGATCACCCCGATCGCTTCCTCGCTCTTCTCTCATTACATTGCTCTCCTTTTATACCCGATGCTACGACTATGACACGGAGACAACTACGACTCCAAGACCGACTCGAAAACTGACTCGAACACGTACACGACTCGTACACATATTAAACAGTTAAACCTACTCGAATATGACTACAAAAATCAGGAAAAAAAACGGAAACAACGCTATTTTTGCAACTGAAACTGAGAGCTATAGTTCTCATAAGAGCTATTTATGCAACGGAAACAGATGGGAATGGTATCATGTATGTGCTATGAGATGTTTCCATACCTCAGGAAGCCCAGAGCCGTCTGTAAGACACAGGTGAAGAACGCAGAGGTGAAGACTGTTGGAAAGCACCCTAGGATCAATATGCCTAATTCGCTCTTTGAGTGCTCTATTGTCAGATGGGGAACAGAGCATACCCGAGACTAGAGGAAGCGAGAACAGAGTCGTATGAGGCAGAGAGTATTTGGGGCAATTTTCCTTCCTTTTATTCACTCTCATCTGCTTATTCGGCTTACATGGCATATATATACACACACGAGCCTTAACTACTGCGCCGATTACCCACGTTGCTCTGCTGCCTGCCCACTCCGCTCAGCCGCCTGACGACTACAATAAAGAGCAACCGCCTGCCCACACCGAGCAGTTATCCATCCTGTGTCATCCACAGCCACCCGTGCTGACACCTGCTACAGTTACCACCAACTGCTACAGTGATCACTGGCTGCTACAGTGACTGGCCGCATGACCACGACCACTGACTTCATCCTCGGCTCGTCTTTGATCATGCACATAGGCTGCGCTACGATCACGGATACGTAGGAGCCACGACAGCAGTGCCTACAATCATGGTGCCTATGACCACGGTGCCTACGACTACGACCATTGCCACAGGCCCTATGACTACGACCATGACCGCTACTACTGGTCGTAATGACCATACACAAACTAGTCATTTCCGACTACACACCAATTGCGGTCGCTCCAACCACACGCGGACTGCGGTTGCTTCGACCACACGCACCGGTCGTAACGACTTAATACACATTGGTCGTAACGAACACACAGACCGGTCGTACCGACCACACACAACATGGTCATAAACCGACCACGGTAAACCGACCATGCACAACGTGATCGTAACAGACCACGTACAACGTGGTCATAACCGACCACACTCAAGTTGGTCGTAACAATCACAATGCATCAGCTCGAATCTTCGACCACAACGCTATCTCGATGCTTCGACTTCGACTGCTGCTTTGTCTGGGCTTCGACCACGCTTTGAGCATGACTTCGACTACTCATCAAAATTAATGCCAACAAAGATGAGCTGCGTGTACAGCTATAGGTCGTCGGAGGCCTTCACCTTGCTGCCGACGATGGAAGCCACGAGCAGGGATGACATGGCCACCGGCCCCACGCCGAGGTTCTTGGAGCTCCCGAATACCGCATACACCAGAGGCGGCATGAAGCAAGAATCTTGATCACCAAAACCAAGCAACTGATCAGTCAATTACTCCTCAAATATCCAACAAGAGAATTAGACAAAATTGTGCAAGAAGAGGAGCATATGTACACAGGCCGATGACTAGCGGGATGGCGGCAAGGGTGGCATAGCTGATGCCCTGAGGTATGGAGAGGCTGGCAATGGTGACGTCGGTGAGGAGGTCATGCCAAAAGCTCTCCGCAGAGTAGCTGGCCACCCAGTCCAACGCCGGCACGAAATACCTCGCCATGTGCCACGCCCACCGCCTAGCCGAGACCTCGCCGAACCCACGGAACGGGCCATCGGGAAAGAAGGTGTCCTTGAGCACGGACTGTAGCGCAGCCCCGAACGGCCGCGGCCTCGCCGGCAAGTTCACCCTGCAGTGGTGGTGCACTGGCACCGCCATGGGAGGGAAAGGGAAGGCGCCAAGGTGGTGTAGGGGAAATAATGGAGGGAAACATGCTAGCCGACTTGGTTGGTCTGAATTGGGAAGGACAGAATGGTTGTGTAGGGGAGGGGAGAATTTTTAACGGATTTGGTGCTGTTTGTGATAGTATTTACAAAACTAGCCGTATGCATAGGGTATTTGCAGAAATAACGTTTTTGTCGTTCGATGGGTGGGCGGTAGCGTCGGGGAGACGACGTGTGGGCACCTGCCACCCCGTGAGTAGATGGTAGGTGCCTACCACCCGCCCACAGGACGGTAGGTGATTAAGCTGGCTAATTAGCTGGCTTAATCACTATCTAAATTTGTAATTTTACATTATATTTGTTCAAATTTTTAAATATAGCAAATAAGGTCAAACAAATTACAAAATTTTATGCACAAACTTCTAATAGAAAATACTTCATTGTATAATTTTTTACAATTTTACCGCCTCTGAATATTGCTAAAAAATTTATATAATTTTGATATTTGTAGAAATTGTTACATATAGCAAACGAGCTCTAAAAATTATAAAATTTTATGTGGAGCCTCCCATTGTGTATTTTTTGGGAATTTTATGTGCTCCAAATTTTCCATGTTAATTCATGATAATTTAGTCGTAATTAGTGATATGCGATGCTTAGGCATCTTTTGAAGTGCGTGACATCTGTCATTCGCACATATGTCGGCCCATTGCGGCTATATTTTCTTTTCCACTACATCCTTTGCACAACTGTCACTCTACCCGTGTCATCCCCCCTCGTGCGCTCCCTCGTCCGTGCTGGAGTAAGCGGTGGTTGGTGACCGACCCAACATTTGCGTCATCACAGATCGCAATGCTGGGTTGATGGCCACGCTGAACACCATGCAGCATGAGATCAAATCCCCTCAGTAGTGGAACGACATGTGAATCCAGTTGTGCATAAAGGCATCTTGCATCTAACTTCTTCACATGGTTCCGCAGTTAGGAAGTTCTGAAGATGTTTGAGACATTGTGTTTGCAAAACCAAAGGCAGAAGTTCGAATCCATCTGGATAGAGCTAGAAAGGAGAACTATGGAGGGAGAGCAACCTCGTGGCACCATAAGTTTCTCGAAGTGGATTCATCAGCATGCTCCTAAATTAGAGAAATGGTCTCTTCTCTATGACACAGATGGTGTGAGGTATGTGATTATGAGGACCAACATGTCCGAGGTGTACAACAGCGTCCTGAAAGGAGTACGGTGCCTCCCTATCACCGCGATCGTGGAGGAGACATGGGCTCGCACTATTGGTTATTTCGTCAATAGAGCAACCACAGCCAAGCGTTAAATAGACAAAGGCAAGAAATGGTCCAAGAACATGTAGAGGTATATGGAACTAAAGATGGAGAAAGCCCGAATGCACGACATCTAAGTAATCTATGGCCTCCGGAGGAAGTGCAAGATCAGACTTTGACAAAAATATGTAAACAGTCATGGCAGGAGTGAAATGAAATAAGCATGCACCCTGGGTGATGTGACAACATGCACCTGCAACAAACCGAAGCTCCTACACAAGCCATGCTCGCATGTGTACAAGGCATATGCGCAAATGAGGTAGATGTCCGAGGCGTACATTTCAAAGTACTATGACATACAAGACCTTTTCAGTACGTGGAGTGCAGAGTTTCACTCATACGGCTTGGACATAAACTACAAGAATCTTTGGTCGGACATGCTACAATGGGCCCCCAACAAGGAGTTGAAGATAATTGCGAAGGGACGTCGGCAAACACGGTGCTTCCAGAACAACATGGATGTGAGCCAACGTACCAGCATTACCCGCACAGTGAAATGTAGAATATGTAAGACCTTCGGGCACTCATTGAAGGATTGCCCCAACAGATCGAACTCGTCTGGTCGCCACTCAATGTCATAATCTCATGTATCTTTTAATGTATCGCACTAATTCATATTTGTACCTATTTGAGATGTAATTAGCAATTAATCAATTGATTACCTGAATGATTTACTCCATAAGTTATTATCGCACCTGATGTCTGTAATACTATTGCGTTTTTATTTGTATTCCTTTGTATGATGTACGTTTGTTCAATGCATATCGACATCTCTAGCTTAATGCACGTGATGCAGCATTTGAATAGTCCACTCAAAAAATAGCAACTGCAACGACGCATACACCATTCAGTTACATACTTTACAAGATTGAACATAACTATGAACTGCATGCTACAAGCTTCTCTGTGCGTGCCTACTGGTACAAGGTGCCTCGTGGTACCCACATGGAGTGTTGTAGTGGGGGCGTCTTGGACATGGCTGGCCATTGTTGTAGTGGTATGCACATATGCAATTAGGGTTTGCACAATAGCATGTGGGATCGTACGAACTTTCTATGTTGACAACCTCCTCGTTGCCCCTCTCACACTCCATATGTTGCCGGAGGTCACCATTCTCCTCATTGTGATCGTCAATCCGCACCCCCATCTCTAAGATTCGCTTCCACAGTATATCCACGTACATCACAATATAGTGTTCATGGGGAGGATCGATCCAGCGGACGAAGTCGCATTTCGCCATCTGCTAGAAAGGAGGGTTAACATGAAAGCTCTATTAGTAGTAAGAGAAAATTAACTATTGTCTAATTGCACCCCAGAGTGTGGGCATCTAAAGAAACATCACCCACCATTGAAATGGCCTTCGACAACCTGCATGATCGTGTCCTCCCTATGTCTGCATTTCGGCCATACCGGTTGAGCCTGCCTGTTTGGCATCAAGTGATAGTTAGGGCCGAAGTCCTCCCTCCTTTCCAAGGGAAGGTCTTCTTTTGGCAAACCCGCTCCACTGGCTCCTCGGTGTCTGCCATGCTATGTTACTGTATGACTCAAAAGGTTTTTTTCCTACAAGAAGTGAAATGCAGTTTAGATGAGCGATGAGCAACTGCAAGAGCTCTATATTTGAAGCAAGAGAAAAAAGAATCTGGTGCATTACCACCAGAAATTACGGACGCGTTGTCGACATACACCACCATGGGCGACACGGGATAGGATGGTAAAAGTAACATATGTGCGCACGAGAGAGCGGGCGAGGCGGGGCGACATGGCCAGACTAACATTTGTGCGTGCGAGGGAGTGGGCGAGAGGTGCCGGTATGTCAAGCCAACACATGTCCGAAAGAGGGAGCGGGCAAGGGGATACAGTATGGATAGATCGGCATTTCTGCGGGTAAGGGGGCAGCACCAAGGAGGGACATTCCTCCTCGCATATTGCTAATTATGATTAAATTATCATGAATTAACATGGCAAATTTAGAGCACATAAAATTTCCAAAAAATACACAATTAGATCGACTGTGTTGGGTGCCTCCACATAAAATTTTATAATTTTTGGATCTCGTTTGCTACATGTAACAATTCCTACAAATATCAAAATCATATGAATTTTCAAGCAATATTCAAAGGGTATAAAATTGTAAAAAAATTACACAATGAAGTACGTTGTATCAGGAGTCTATAAAATAAAATTTTGTAAGTTTTTAACCTCATTTGCTATATTTAAAAATTCAAAAAAATTAGCTGGCTTAATCACCTACCGTCCTGTGGACGGGCGGCAGGTGCCTACCGTCTACTCACAGGGCGGCAAGTGCCCACGTGTCATCTCCCTACGCTGCCACCCACCCACCGGACGACAAAAACACCATTTCTGCAAATATTCCGCGCACACAGCTAATTTTGTAAATACCATCGCAAACAGCGCCAAATCCGCTAAAAATTCGGGGAGGGCGTATATATATTCGTAGGATATACAGTGTGCGATGTAATGGGTGGGTGTCAGTGTTGGATGTATCTGTACGTAATTGACCAAATGCAAGTCGAGGAGGAATTTTGGGCATTTTTAGCCATGTGCAGCACAACAATACTAGAAGAAACCTCGGGTGTACGCAATGCCATTTCCACCCCCTCCCTGAGCGCGGGACTCTGACCGACCGATGTGTGCACAGTCCTGCGCCCTGGCACCACAACACCCAAGTCATGTGGTCCGGGAGCACATGATTGCAGCAAAACTAGTAGTGGTCTAAGGCTGCATGTGATCAAAAAGGCTGTCGCGATCGAATACGACAATGGTCGAGCAAGGCAGTGGTTGAACAGGTAGTGGTCGAACATGGGTATAGTCGAAAGCGGCGATGGTTGAAAGCGGTTACAGTCAAAAGCGGAGGTGGTCAAAAGCGGTAGCGATCGAAAGCCGAGGTGGTCAAGGGAGGCAGTGTTCGATGGCAACTATGGTTGAACAGCTGCGGACATGCACGAACGTGGTCGTGAGCCACGAGGAGAGAGTGGCGGCGATGCTTTGGTTCTGGCAGTCGGGGAGTTCAGCGGTGCCCGAGCTTAGTGAAATGATCGACAGTGATCCCTCTGGTGTGGTGAAGCTCGTATGGTCATCAGCGAAGCTGGAGGCGACCCTGAGCAATAGGGATTGCTCACCGAAGTGGCGTCGTTGCTCAGGAAAAGAGGAGCGCGATGTAGGGATCATGCGCTCCTGGACCGCATGACTCGGGAGCTGCGGTGCCGGGGTGCGGGACTGCGCACGCATCGACTGAGCGGAGTCCCGCGCTTAGGAAGGGGTTAGAAATGGCATTGCATACAATTAGAGATTATTTTTGGTATTACTGTGCTACATAAAACCAAAAAGGCCCAAACATCCTCGAGGAGGGGGTTCGTATAATTTTTCCTTCCTGGGAGCATGAGCTTGGAGTGGGCTGGGGCCATTTGGACAAACGCGAAAGGTGTGTAACTTGTATGAGCGACAACCTAGGGTCAGCTTAGAGCACAAGAATTTAGCTCTCTCGCAGCTACGGCCGGTAGTTATGATAAATAGTATTAACCGATAGAAATCAAAGCTAATCAATTGGTGTTTGCTGCAAATTTTGTAATCAGACACGCCCGCCCCCTCCCCCACCTTTTACTGTCAAGGATTTTTGACAGAGAGCAGACAAACAGTGCCATCGATTACTCTATAATGGTCGGTTTTCGCCAGAAAATCTTCGTCGCCCGTTATGATGCAGAGCACGACGCCCAGCGCTACACTAACAAAAATTAGTTCATCACATGGTCATGATACCATCTCAACTCAAAAAGTCTGCAACGGGTGGTGCCTTTTTTTTTCACCTACATAAAATCAGACGAATATGGTTCTGTTCTTTTGAATTGTGGCTATGATTTTTTGTGATGCTTTTTAAGACAATAGCGAATGGCACACATACCGGGAGGCTTGAGAAGCCGTTTGGATAAACGGATTTGATAAGAGAAGTCTTTCCGTTTATTTCGCTTTCCGAAGAAACCGAAACCAAAAGCCCAAAAGAACGGCATACATCTATACAAGGTTTACTTAGGTCTAAAGTCCTGTTTGTTTTGGTTTCTATAAACTACTTTCTATAGTAAATGACTTTTCTACAGTATCTAACTTTTAAACGGAACGTCTTTTCAATACGGGGTCTACTAGTTGATTGTAGTACACACTGTATTTACATCATTTATATCGGACAAAATTGCACACGAGTGTCTCTTTCTACAAACTTCTCTATAATCTGTTACTATTCATAAGCCAAACCAGAAGAAATTTTTGTACGCATAATCTATTTTTTATTCGAAATTACAGAAATATACTCGTGGGAAATTTTTTATATAAATAGGCTCCAGTCGCCCAATGGGAGACCGACTGGAGCTAATCGCCCAACCAGGAGGCGACACGTGGGGAATATGGCAACGGTTGGGAGAATTATTGCTGTCTCCCGAGCGTTGGGCAACTGCAGTTTCAGTTGCTGTACGGTTGGGCGACTGTAATTGCAGTCGCCCAACGCCGGGGCGACAGGGGGGTTTTAAGGCAGCACACTCGGCCGCCGCCCACTGCTTACCCATTTTTTTCACTCATTCTGTGCCCAGAGAAGAAGAGAAAAGAAGAGGAGAGGAAGGAGGGGAAGAAAAGGAGGGGAGAAGAGGAGAGGGAGAAGGAGAGGGAGAGGAGGGGGAGGAGAGGAGAGGGAGAAGAGGGAGAGGGAGAGGGAGAGGAGGACAAGATATAGGAGGAGGAGGAGAGGAGGAGGTGAGGGAGGAAGGAGGAGTGGAAGCTATTCCATCCATTTAGATTATCAGATCCAGGTATTTTTTTGATTATGTTGTATTTGCAGTATTATTTTTATGAAATGTTAGTGTTAGTAAAAATTGTAGATGTAGAAAATTTAGTACATTTTTAGTATAGAAATGTTAGTATAGAAAAGTTTTAGTATACATTTTGTAGTGTGGAACATTTTGTAGTATAGAAATTTTAGCACAATTTTTAGTATAGAAAGTTTAGTATTGTGCGATGTTATTTGACATGTCGCAAAAATGAAACATATATGCAGGCTGATATCATCAAGGGCAGTAGCCACTACATTGAGAGTGCATTACAGTGCTGGAACCATTCGTGAAGGTCTGAATGGTGTGGATTTGAGCGGTTTTTCGCAAGTCACTCTCGTACTTCCGGATGGCAAGAATGCTCGAATCGCAGATGTGCTGCATTGGCTGACCCGGAGTTTTTTCTTGGACCCTGAGGTGTGCAGCGTCGTCGTGCAAGGGCTTTGGAGCCGGTCTCCCACGGACATCGGATGGGAGTTGAAGACATTTGTGCACACTACTTCGTGGAAGGGCTTTATGCAAGGGTGCCGGTGCCATGGATACGAGTGTATCCTGCTTGTGCAACCGTGCTCGCTAGAAGCTGCGCAAGGTCATGTGTCCGCTCTTGCTCCGGGAGGTGCTAGCAGCTCGGGCGGGCCGCATGTTGGCGAAGATGATCAAGTTGCTCGTGATGAAGCCGATGCGGTATATGGAGGAGAGGTACAATGGCCAAGCTATACAGAGGGAACTGGACAAGCCGACGAAGGGGAGCATATTGAGTACATCGTGTAGAAGATGGACTGTGATGACCAAAGGGCATGGGCTGAAGAGGAAGCTGTATAGGACGACGAGAAGGACAGTTTGAATGAGGATGAAGTTCCTATCCCGCAGGAATGGAACCGATTTAACGCTGAGGGTGTTTCCGCACATGATGAGCATGAATCAGCGTGGGAGTATCATGAGACAGAGGTTCGGTTGCATTCTATGTTTGCGGACAAGGCAGCACTGTAGGATGCCATCAAGCTATGGGCCCTTTCAATGCAGCGGACATTTCGTGTCGTGAAATCAAGCCAGGCGCAGTACACTGTGAAGTACGAGCAGGCTGGTTGGCCATGGAGGGTGCACGCACGTAGACCCAAGTATGAGACTCATTGGATTGTGTCAAAGGTGGGGCCGCACTCTTGCATTCTCAGCAGTGTTTTGGCGAGACATCGTAACCTAATGTAACTTCCTAAAATTTGGATATTCAAAAATACATAATTTTTAAAATATTTCTTGCGTTTTGCTGGTGTTCAAAATTTCTTTTTGAACATTTATTTGATTTTGTTTGAGTTTTATGCCATACAAATTAATAATCAAGAATATTCCCAAATACAAATAATAATATTGTAAATTATAAAAAGGAAAGTGTCATTACAGATCATGAAATCAAAATGCCAACACCTTGAATTCAAATTCTGGTCAATAAAATAATTTCCAAACTAAAAACTTAGGTATTAAACAATGGACATTGAGATTTGAAATCCAATTAGATAAGCAATGGCTAAGGGGAGCACTAATAACTCACATTTTAATTGGTTGGAAATTTAAACCTAAATTTTATGCAAGAATTGAAATTAATAATCATGAATGTGCAAGAGAAAGTCAATTTCCCAATTTATCATTCATTCCCCCTATTTATCAAAACCATGGCCTCAACCTTTTTCTACTCTTCCCCTTCCCTCTCTCCTCTCTTTTTCCCTGCGCACAGGCCGGCCTGCCCTCCTCCCTTTCCCACTGCCGAATGGGCCCGTGCCCCGCCCGCCATCCTCTTTCTTCTCTCTCCGCCCGCGCTGGCCTCTTTTTCTTTCTCCCGTGCGCGTGCGCTGCTACTCCCTTCCTCCTCTGACCCCGCAACGAGCTCCATCATCACGCGTGTCTGCCTTGTCCCTTCGCCGCCTCCCTGCCCTGCAGCTGCGTCCCCTCCGCCAGTGCCCGGTCACATCCCTCGCTCTGCACCGCCGCTCACCGAGCCCCGCGCCTCCGCACGCCGAGCCCCACGCCCACGCCCTGCCGCCCCCTCAGCGCAATTTCCGCCGGCCTCCATCACCTTGTGCCACGCCCGACTCCGTTCCTCCGCACGAGCTCGCTATAAGAGCCCTGCCCGTTGCTCTTCCCCTGTCATTACCCCTTTCTCCCTTGCTCAGCCCGAGCCCGAGCACCCCATGCCTATGAGCCGCCGTCGTGGCCTCCTCGCTGTTCCCAGCCGTCCGGCGAGCTGCTCCACTGGTGACCGCGCCATCCCGTGCTCCTACACCCCTTCTTCTCCCCCTCCGACATAATTGAGAATCCGTGCACTAGAGCTCGCGCGCCGGCCGTCTCTCCCAACACTGGCCGCCGCCATGACTGCCGCTAGCTCCTCCTCGATTGATTTTTCTCCGATTCCTCGCTGTGGGAGGGACATCTCGACGCCCCGAAGCTTCCCCAACCGCCGCTGGAGCTCCTCCTCCACCCCAAGTCGCCGGCGCCACGGTCCTCCCCGTGCCGCCCATGGCCACCGCCGCCAGCTCCGCTCGGCAAACTCTTTGGTAAGCTTCCCCTACCCTCCTCTAGCTCCTGCGCCTACCGATTCCTCCTCCCCTCCATCACGGCGCCGCCGCCCCATTCCCACCTCGCCATCGGCCGCACAAACCGCCGCCCCGCCGACTCGCGCCATTCTGGGCTGCGCCGCCTCCTCCACCGGCTTGCACGACTTCCCGTGAACCCATTTTGTCGGTCCCACCCCCTTCCTCTGTCCATCGCCCGCCGGCGGCACCGCTGTCTGCCCCCGCTCCGGTCGCTCCTCTGTTTTGGCCGGTTCCTGTTTTGAGCTCTACCGCTACACTCACCTCTTCTATTTAAAACCCCTTTCACTTCCCAGTAGAGGCAGCGCCCAGTTGGTCAACCGGCCAAGCCGTTCGATGCAAACATCAGGTCCCGGGTTCGAACGCCCAATCCGCAACATTTTATTCTTATTTTCTTTTAGCCGTTTCAATTAGAAAATAATTAGACAATAATACATAGAAGCTAATATAAGTGATTTGGGTTCAAACAAAACTTTACTTATACATTAAAATATAGAACTAGGTGCATATGAAAAATTAAGTGAGTAAGGGGAAACAGTTGGTACTAGCTCACAAATGTTTAACTATTGAGATTTAAATTAAAGTTTCCTGGTATACGATTAAGTAAACCTCGAAAATAATTAGTATACCATTAATATTCATCTTCAGTTACAGTACTAGCAAAACTGCTCTGGGTATAAAATTGGTGAAAATGTACCCTTGTAAATGTAGATATTAGTAAAGATTTCGTATTCACCGTAGACACTATTAAAAATATAGGCACTATTATTACTACACTACCAACCATGAAATCTTAGACGGTAGCTTTAACTTAGTAACAATAACAAAGTATAATCCTGCGCAGCAGGTTCGGTCCGTCATAGATAAATTAAGATGCTAAGTGAAGGGATACAATATCAATATCAGTAAATTTCAGAACGCCTTCAGATTAAAAGGGGTCATATTAAAATATAGGTACTAGGATATAACCGCCCTAGGTTGTCAGGCATTGAAATAATCTCACTAATATATATGTATATATATGTACATAAACATTCCGAAGTAAACACATAACCGATTGTATGATTGATTAGTTAGAACCCTATAAAATACTACATCTCAGAACGTTAGAACCATAAGCCAGAGGATTTATTCAATAAAGTAAAAATATACGCCTTATACGTAGAACTCAAGTCCTAACTCCCAAATGCTAGCAATCGACAAATAAGTATTTAATACTTCCGGGACTGATGCATCGGTTAGTAGGTCTAACTTGACTCATGGAACTTCCTTAATAAATACCAAAAATAATGAAAGAGATTGTTAATAAAAAGATCAAGTCATCGTATTCTACCACCGACCTTGCTTCGAATCACCCATTAACTCATAATAAAGCTAAATTGAGTTTATTCAGATTTAATTGGATCTTTCGAGTTATTTGCTTTTATTTGGATTCAGTCGTTTGTAACGTAATTAGAAATTGGAAGTCTTGAAGACTCATTGGATCAAGCGAGATCAAGCTCGAAGTGAAGATAAACACCAAAAGCTCAAGAGAAAGCATCGTGCGAGCTCAAGACCGCGGTAAACCGCTCCAGGCGAGTCAATACTTTGATCATGTTGAACCTACATTTTCTGCAAATTACTTTGATTTAAATTATCAAATTTCATGCTGTTATTTTATATGCAAATACATGTTTAATTTAAGATTCTAGTTATATGCCCATTGTTTACATTGAATAATATTACACCTCCTTTGGAATATTTGAATGTGTGAACCTTGTCGCCCTAGCAAAATTATAATAGTAACCTTTTGAAATTAAGTCCCTAATTACACGCCCTGCTTAGTACTGCATAGATATTCGGGGCGCTGAAATGCCCCAAACCTCATTTTCATTTTTAATCATGAGAAACTGGTTTGGACAGTCATGGTGGGAATGACTGGTATATTTTGACATGATTATTTTATGCTCCCAAAAATTCTAAAATTGCTTAAATACCTGGATGGATGGTTTGGGGGCTGGTATGTGGTGCAGTGGATGCACAAAATGTGAAATGTGGTAGAATCATCCAGGTAACCTTAAGGACTGAATCTTGTCATGTCAACCCGTGTAAAACAGTACAACCACAAGTTTTGCAAAGTGCATCTTGGCTAAGTAGATTTATCGACTCCCCGGACTCATCTCACCAGGAGAGGTTAGGAGTGGAATAGCAAGGGCATTATAGGCCAAAAGGGACACCAAGGAAAGGGTGAAGTTTTCCAGTCATACTAGCGCTGAGGGAGGGAAGCCCGAATAACGCTAGTAACCGTGGGAAACATCCCGTGCAACGTATGGGACCCACCGCAAGTGGGAACGACCCATAGGGTGAGATGACAAAAGGGACTAGATACTTTGAAAAGTCATTGTGATGGTCTGCTCAACCACATGACTAAGGAATCATGTGGGGCAACGAGTTGATTGTCTCTTGTGGTGAAAGTGCACTAACTCTGCAGAGTCAAAACTATTCGAATAGCTGTGCACACGGTCATGGGCGGACATGGGAACTTAACTAGATATAGTTCTATTTCAAAAACTTTGTGGGTGGTAATGGAAAAAGTGGAGGGCAGTGGAAAGCCCTGATTTGAATTGTCCTGGGTGTCGTCCCAGTGGTAAGTTAAGCGGCTATAACGCTGAAAGATGCTATATGGTGCGGATGCCATGTAACGGTGGATGGAATCTGGATCGCTATTATTATTGTATTTTCTTGAACATTATGTTTTTGTTCAAAACTGCTAGGTCTCAGGAAATTTTTATGTATCATATTGCAAAAGTAAAATGTTTTCTCTTCTCGCAAAGTAAAATATATGAGGAAATAAGTAGAGTCGGGAGTAATGAAGATGGAAGTTTGTGGTAAAAACATAAATATATTGGTGGACTCATGTCGATTATAAAAAGAAAACGATAGTGTGGATTCTGGGAGAAATGAGCCCAAATGGATTTATAGACTAGATAGATGAATTATATGATCTTTGGAGTATTAGGAAGTGCAAGGGTATTGGTTGGATTACAACACTGATATTTGATATAAATTCTTGGGAGATGTTGACAATATTGGGATTAATAGGATTTGAACGAGTTCTGGATGAATGAATTGATCTTGGGAGTTTGGGGTATGATAACAATTCCTGGAGTATAAACGTGATCAATGATATTCCCGGTGGATGAATACTGGTGAATTGTAGACCTAATCAATAATATACTTGGTGAAAATAAACTAGTGAATCGTATACTTGGTCAATGATATTCTTGGTGGATGTATACTCATGAATTAGTTAGAGATAGATAATGGAAAAATAAGATTGATTATTGAAGAATTATGGTTGTGGATCAATAACGAAAGGATTGTTAAGAATTTAGAATGCAAAAGATACTGGTGGATTAAATAAATGATATTAGATAAATGATGTCGCTAGCTGTTTGGAGTTTTAGGTAGTAATTGATCAGTGGATTATATAAGTTATGATACTCGCTATGTGGGGATTTAGGCAGCAATGAAGGTATGATTGGTGGATTGCATAATTGATGATAATCGCTGTTTAGAGTCATAGATAGCAATCAATATGGAAAGAGCATGATCGGTGGACTGATTAAATGATGTCATTCGCTGTTTGGAGTCTTAGACAGCAATCAATAAAGAAAGTGTATTTTGGTGGATTAAGTCGATTATGGTAGTCACTAGATGGTGTATAGGCAGTAACAATAACACTATGATGAAATAATAACAAAGCTACTAAAAGCGATTTTTGGCAAATAAAATAACCCGAGCCTCTCCTTTGTTAAGCCATGCATACTATTTATTTGCATTCTGTGTATTGGCTCGCGGAGCACGGGGTTGGAGTGCTCACACTCGCTTTTGCGACAAAATTCAGCATCAGGAATCAAATCACCTCGCCTCAGCAACAAGATTGGACAAGCTGGCAGAGAAGATGAAGATGTCAAGAGCTAGGTCGCGCACCTCCAGTTGGCTGCCTGTGGGCATGTCCTGAAGGTCCCACCTGTGTGCTTCGTTCTTCCGCTGCTGCAATTTATTGATTTCGGCCTAATCGGCCCATGAGTAAATTTACTATTATATTTACGCTTCCGCATGATATGTACATTGATATTCAGAACTGTAATCTGTGAGCACTATCTACTGATCCAGGGAATAGTGCGGTGGAATCACAGAAGATTTTGGATTGTAAAATCTGGGTCTGACACCTAACGTCCACCTTTATAACCAATTTGATGTATAGAGAAATAGTTGAGAAGAAAGACATGAAGGCCACGCATATCGTGGTAGCTATCGAGAATAAATTCAAGTACAAGGTTAGCTACGCGAAGGCGTGGCGTGCCAAGCAAAAGGCGTTGAAAAAACGTTTTGGGTCTTTCGAGGCGGCGCAGTGACATGACAAAAGAGGTCAGCTTTGCACAGTGATATGACAAAAGAGGCCAGCTTTGCACAGAGACGTGACATAAGAGGTCAGATTTGCGCAGTGACATGACAAAAGAGGCCAGCTTTGCCCAGAGACATGACATAAGAGGTCAGCTTTGCGTAGTGACATGACAAAAGAGGCCAGCTTTGCGTAGAGACATGACATAAGAGTGCAGTTTTGCGTAGTGACATGACAAAATGGGGCAGCTTTGCTCAGTGAGATGACAAAAGAGGTCAGCTTAGCGCAGAAACATGACATAAGAGTGCAGCTTTGCGCAGTGACATGACAAAACGGGGCAGCTTTGCTCAGTGAGATGACAAAAGAGGCCAGCTTTGCGCAGTGACCTGACATAAGAGGTTAACTTTGCGCAGAGACATGACATAAGAGTGCAGCTTTGCGCAGTGACATGACAAAATGGGGCCACTTTTGCTCAGTCGCATGGCATGACGACGCAGCCTTTTTGCAGTGATATGACAGCACGCCCAGCTTTACTCAGTGTTATGACCACGTGGACCAGCTTTACATGTAGGAGTAGAGAGAAAACGGACCCTATAAATTGGTGTGCACTCCATTTCGCAGGGAACACTGCACTTCCAAACCCCACACTACACCGCGCTTCCTTCACCGCACCGGGATGGATAAAAGCCAGAAAAAGCAATGGGACAAGATGGTGATGGAATGAGAGGAGACCCGTGACCTAGCACGGTTAGATGCTGCCCGCGATGAGAAAATAAGGGCTATTGCGGCCCAGGTAGAACAAGCCCAGCGTGCTACGAGGTCAGCTCCCCGCAATGAGCGGCCGCGTAGCAACAACCCCATCCCGAACGTTCCCACCGAGCGTTCGCCGAAACTCCCACCTGAGGGGGAGACACCCCCCTTTGTTGGTGCGGGGACACGTGCAAACTCTTCAAGTCTAAGCACCGCATCAGCCTAGGTATGCGTTACCGAGGTTGCGCAAACTACTCCAATGACTACCCCGACCGCCGTCTAGACACCGCAACCTATCGGCAGCCGGTAAGGACCACATGCACCATTTTCCCCTACCTTTTCTCCTTCATAGCACGCACTAACAATCTCTCCCCTGTATTTACAGTCCCCAGAACCCCCATGTGCCTACCGCAAATGGATCGATCTTGAGATTCACCCTGTGGACCAATGGGCCCTCGACTTCGAGGAGTGGAATGTCGCAAGGTCATTGGAGTTGCGGGTGGAGGAGCGCCACAAGAACAAGTAAACCCTGCGTATGCAACGCGAGACCAAAGCTCATCTCGAAGTGTGCACACGTAGGGAGCGGGAGGCTCGCGAGAGGGAGCGCGAGAGAAAGAGGGAAATGGCGGCTAAGGCAAAAGAGGCCGTGGAGGAGTTCAACGCCGAGCGGGCAAGAAAGGGAAAGTGGCCCCGGTCCACACAGTAGGTCGTACGAGCAGTTGGGTGGGTTAGTCGCACATGATGCTATATGTTATGCATGTAATAAAAAAGTACGTGGTATGTTACTCCCAACTGTATTATGAAGTTTATTTCTATTAAGATAAGCTTATTATTTCGTCTTTTCGCATTCAATGATTCACATAGCAAGTCATTTAACAATATTAATATACCGGTTCTCTCCGTACTCGAATTCTCAGTAATATCAAAATATCACTTACCATTGTATGTACCGATCGCTATACGGTCAATCGTTCCTAAAAAATTTCCCAAAATTTTTTACGCACCTACAACATACAATGAACAAAAACTTTTATTATAACTCCACCTGATTTTTCCTCAGTTTAAAACTGTAAAATTGACAAAACTTAAAAAATTCACGGGGGACTGAGTGCAGTCGCCCAATGGGAGGCAACTGCACTACAAGTCGCCCAATGGGGAGGCGACTGGTTTCAGTCGCCCTAGGGTGGGGCGACAGAGATTTTGTCGGCCCCTAGTTGGGCGATAGACTCCAGTCGCCCCCTCCCAATTGGGCGACTGGAGCCTATTTTTGTAAAAAAAAATTCCACGAGTATATTTTTGTAATTTCAAATAAAAAAATAGATTATTCGTATAAAAATTTCCAAACCCAAAAGCCATCAGTAAAAATCAATATAAATATTCTCTAAGAAGTCTTTACTTTAGCTTTGTAGCTCATTAATTCATCTTGTAAAGGATGAATATACTACATAACTAAATCAAACATCGTAATTTTCCAGTAAACACCCATTTCTTTTATCTGGTGAAAATGCTGGTGCATTGCATGCTAAGATGTGTTCATACATTGCAATTCCGCTCATGGCAAGCATGGTGCCAAGTGTCAAGCCGGTGTGCTGGGCCTGTGGCTGGGCCAACATGGGCCGATAGACTGGGCGGGTTTGGATCCGATGGAAGAAGAGGTTTTATCAGGATGTGTCTTTTCTTTTGTTTTGGGACTCGGAAGGCGAAGACGACTCAGTTCCTGGGTTATTTGATTTCCGTCTGATTTGTGCGTTTTGGGTTGCCTGCATATCCCCGCTGCGGAAACGGATCCTCTGCTCTGAAGGCCTGAGGACTCAGTTCAAAACGGTTTTTGGCTCATGCTTTCTAGCTTTCAAAAACTAAAAATTATTTTAAGCATACTAACTTTTTAATACAGTTTTTTCTTTTTCATTTGCCTTGTCCGTTGAAATATAATGGTTTTCTATTTTTTTCTCTTTTTTTAAGTTTTTTCTTTAATTGAATGTTTTAATCGAAAGTTAACAGCTGGTAAAGTATCTATTTTAGAGCTAAAAGCCGTTTTGAATGGGACATAAATACGAAGGACCTACAATGATTTGCATTAGGATCATTTCTCCACCGTTGGATCGAAAAGCAAGAGCTCAGATCAAGTGCCACAGTTCCACGCCTACAGTGAAATTACGATTTCCCCAGCTTCACCGTGGAACAAGATAAGACTCATCCATAAATATTTCCTTCGTACAAAGTAAATTATGAACTATTTCGCTGGTAGAAATGAAACCTTGTGCTTTATAAAGGGGACTTCGTTAGCAAAGACAGATTATTATCGCCCGGAACATTCTGAATATTTTCTGTCATCATCTGGCTACTTTGGTTTCCAGTGCCAATAACCTCCTCATGCAGCACCGGTTAGGGAAAAAACGAATCCAGAGTAGCCGGTCTAGTGAAGAGACCAGAGTTAGGAATCGAGGACTTAGAAATACTTTTTCATTATCCATTGCTTGATGATAATAGATACACGTTGTATCTTTTATAGAGATAACTCAACTTATCCTCCAAAAAATAATTTCTATCTTTAAAAAAATCTACTTATAATAGATAGAATATATATAACATAGAAAACCTATCTAATAAGAAAACTAACTATTCTTATTTCTATCCTAACTAATCTAATCTTACCATACGCGGCTACAGTGCCGCAGGTACTGTTCACGCGCATGTACAGTGCACATGAACAGTAATTCCAACACGTGACAGTTTCTCCCCCCTTCGACGATAGCTCCTTCTTAAGCTGTGGTGGCGACCATTGTTGCAGCCCTTGGTAGACCCAATTGTTAGCAATTGCGATGCCTTGTGTGGAAAATCAGCAGTGTGTTGTTGATGATTGATAGCGAAGGTGTGAAAGTCTTAGCGTTGCTCGATATTGAGGAAGTTGCCGGTAACGAGTGTAGCCAATGTGGAACAACAACGGCGCTCTTTATGGTAAGCTGAAGTCATGAGAAAGAATCGACTGCTTTGGTACCAATTGTCATGAATCTTAGTTCATAACGGAATAAACATCCGTTAGAGAGAGGTCCAACGGTGATGACTTAAGATAGAACGGAGCTAGAAGCAGGAGGGCACCGGTTAGGGAAAGGAATGGATCCAGAATAGCCGGTCTAGGGAAAAGATCAGAGTTAGGAATTGGAGATTTAGAAATACTTATTTATTATTCATTGCTTGAAGATAATAGATACATGATGTCCCTTTTACAGAGATAACTCAATTTAACCTTTAAAAAATAATCTCTCTAAGGAAACCAATCTCTAATAGATAAAATGTATTTATAAGATAATAAACTATATAATAATAAAGCTAACTATTTTTATCTCTATCCTAACTAATTTAATTTTATCATGCGCGGCTACAGCACAGCGGGCACTGTTCAGGCACATGCGCGTGACACTCATGGTCGTTAGGGTTAGGACTGTGCAATCGGTTTTTTCGGTTTAATCGGTTCGGTATATACGGTATATACGGTAAATACGGTGTTTGTATTTCGGTAATATACGGTATTTTTAGAAGTACGGTTCGGTATCGGTAAATCCCGATTTATTTCGGTGCGGTATCGGTAAATACCATATTTACCAAAGTTGACGCGAATTGCAAACAATATAACGACTAGCGAGACGAGTAGACGATAATACATACACTATTGGCAATAGAATTAGAATTTTAGAAGCATTCTAATGTAGTATGGACATATGCATAAAGTAATAAAGCATAATAATTAATGATGTTCTCTACCCATTAAAAATATTTATCTCTTAGTCTTATTTTATTTGAATAACTTAAGCAGAGAAACACTCATCACTTTAAGCAATCAAGCTCTCATCTTCTAGTTCTCAGTATCTCAGTTCTCATGCAATGATGCAACCCGCCAGGCCGCCACGCAAGAGAGTTGAAACTTGTATATACAGAGAATCCATCCGGCCCGCAAGCATCCGCAAGAGAGATTTCCAGAGAAGGGCCGGGCCCATCAGGCATCATCCGTGGGAACAGGGGGACCAAAGCATCCGGCCGTGACCGCCTCGGCGCCTCCGCAATCGCCGGTTTTGGGCTATTCGGTATTTCGGTTTTTTCGGTTTTTAATCGGTTTTTCCCGAAAAAACCGAATGCCAAAAAAATCCAAAATTTGAAAACCGAACCGAATACCGAAAACCGGTCAAACCGAGTTGACCGGTTCGGTTCGGTTTTTTCGGATCGGTTTTTTCGGTTCGGTTGAAAAATGCACAGCCCTAGTTAGGGTGATTCACAGGCGTCGAGTGTTTGCCCACCGCATTCGGCCCGGTCGCCTTCTCGCGAAACACCGATAAATACCCATTAATTCATGTGTAGCTCGTTAATTCATCTTGTAAAGAATGAATATACTATATAACTAAATCAAACATCGTAATTTTCCAGTAAACACCCAGTTCTTTCATCTGGTAAAAATGCTGATGCATTGCGTGCTAAGATGTGTTCATGCATTGCAATTCCGCTCATGGCAAGCATGGTGCCAAGTGTCAAGCCGGTGTGCTGGGCCAACATGGGCCGATAGACTGGGCGGATTTGGATCCGATGGAAGAAGAGGTTTTATCTGGATGTGTCTTTTCTTTTGTTTTTGGACTCGGAAGGCGAAGCCGACTCAGTTCCTCGGTTATTTGATTTCCGTCTGATTTGTGCGTTTTGGGTGAGTGCCGAATTTTTTTTCTATTTTAGCCCTTTTTTAAATAAATATTCACATTTAGACCCCTGATAGTTTTAATTCCGTTTTTGGACCCATGGAGTCGGCGCTGTGGTCCATGGCGCCGAGGTAACACGTCCATGGTGCCGTGGTCCATGGCGCCGAGGTAACACGTCTCGGCGCCGTGGTCCATGGCGCCAAGGAGAAGGCCCGCGTCACCGTGGCGGCCTGCATGGCGCCGACGTGGCGGGTAGCTCGGCGCCGTGGATCTTGGCGTCGAGGTCTGGCCAGCGGGCCCCACGCGGCCTTCTCCTTACTCCCTCTGTTTCTGTCGTTCTGTCTCCTTCTCTTTTCTCTTGACCGCCTCCTCGGCCGCCCGCCTCCCCACCGCCGCCCCGTGGTGCCGCCGCCTCCCCTCCCCACCAGCCCGCGTCCCTGCCAGCGGCCGAGCCCCCACCGCCTCCCCGCCCGCCCGCCTCCCCGCCGCCCCATCCACGCCGCCGGCCGCCTCCAAGCCCGCCTCCCCGCCGTGGCCGCCCGCCCGCGTCACGAGCCGCGGCCGCCCGCCCGCCTCCCCGCCCGCCCCATCCACGCCGCCGGCCGCCTCCAAGCCCGCCTCCCCGCCCGTCGTGGCCGCCCGCTCGCGTCCCGGCCGCGGCCGCCCGCCCACCTCCCCGCCCGCCCCATCCACGCCGCCGGCCGCCTCCAAGCCCGCCTCCCCGCCGCGGCCGCCCTCCCACGTTGCTGGGTGAGATTTTCATTAGGCAAGGACTATATGTGTGTGTGTGTGTTCTGTGAGAGCAATGAGCTATGACTACCATGCAAACTCACAACCGTAACTTTTGGAAAACATGTGCCACTTTGATCAGTGCGTATATGATGATCTGGCATCTCCTGGCTGTCGTATGAGTGGATTGTATTTATGAACAAATGTTCAGAGAGTAAAATGGCAAATGCTTCAGAGAGTAAATGGTGTTTGATCATGTCTTTTTTCATCAGTTGGTTTTATGTCCGATTCCTCTATTTGCAAGCGTTCAATTTCACTATCTTTTAACAATGTAATAATGTTATGTTCTTTTTCAGATCTGCTTGCTCTGCAGGGAGCGGGGGCATCGTCTGAAGAATTGCCCTGAGAAAAGTGATGAGAATTTGAAGAAATTCTGCTATAACTGGGGTGAATCTGCTATAACTGTGGTGATACCTGCTAGTAATATGACCCTTATCCATGTGGTTTGTTACCATGTTTTAACATCATTCGATGTGCAGGGGGTACAAACTTTGCGAGCTGCTTTGTCTGCAAACAGCCTCGCCGGGGGCCGGTTGCACGCAGCAGCAGCATCGGCCATGGCCCGGCTGCCCGGCTAGGGCCCGTCCCTGCCACCGCGCCGCCCGGTTTGTCCACTACCATCGTCGGACAGGTAAAATTGACTATGCAATTTAGTTAGTTAATTAGCATCAATTATAGTGTAGTAGTTAGTTAATTTAGGTACTTAGTTAGTCAGCTAGTTAGTTCGGTAGCATTTAGTTAGTGAGTAGGTACTTATTAGTTACTATCTAGTATCAATTTCGATTAAAGGTATTAAGTTTGGTTTTCTGTATGAACTAGATGGACAACCTAGTCACCCTATATCATGGAGGCAGTGTGACAAGTGATGATTATGGAAATGTTCGATTTGTTGAAATGCAAATGGTGCCTCTGATATTCAGTGATCGGCCGTTGTTTAGTGAGTTGGTTGCTAGGGCTCGGGAGGAGCTACATTGTCATGCAAACGAGGAGAGCATCACAGTTGAGGGGTTACTTCACTTCGGTTTGAAAGACACAATTCTAAGGCGGTTGATCTTAATTGGTTGTGAGGATCAGTGGGACAAATATGTCAAATTGGTTATGAGGAATGAGTTCCAATGTTTGGACCTTGTTGTGCGGAAGGTGTCCATTGATTCCACCCCTCATGGTTATTCACCAGAACTAGGTCATCAGGCACCCTTTGACTCTCCGTTACCGGACCTTGCGGTGGATGTGGAAGAAGTGCCTGAGGTGCCCGATGCTCTATCTGCCCCGAACGAGGTTCAGATTTCTCAACCAGTTCGAGTTGAATGTCGGACTGATGATGTCGTGGCGGCCCCTCAGGAGATCCCTTTGACCCAGAATCATCACAGTAAGTGTCGAGCAACACTTTAGGTTTTTCCCGTCATTCCATTCTTTTGTCTCAATCCCATAGTTTTCGTGCTTATGATGCAGGAGACATTCCTGATAATGTGGGTGTTCCTCCCGTTGCTCCATCTGGCAACGTTGAAGAAGTCTGCAAGGACTCCAATAGTGTGGATGTTCAAATTGTGGATGATCTGGAGCCTTACGAGATCGCAAGGGCCGTTGATTCTGATGATGACCGCCCTTTTGGAGAGCTGACTGAAAGTGATATTGAGCTGATCAGGCATTATTGCCCTGGCCGGGATCCATCAGTTCATGAATTCAGTGATCTTACGCATTCGCATTACGCTTATGCAGAAGGAAGGGATGACGAGCTGCTAGATGCTCCTGAGGCCGGGCCAAGCATGACAATTGAGAAGGGCATGGTGTTTGAGGACTTGCCTGCATTGAAAAGGTGGCTGCAGGAGTATTCAGTGATTCGTAAAAGGCCATTCAAGGTGAGGCATTCTTATGTGGAGCGGAGGTACACAGTTGTGTGCGGGAAGGAAACATGTGAATGGAGGGTTTGTGCTAGGAAACAGAAGGACACGGGAAAGTTCAAGATCACAAGAATCGTTAGCCCAAACACTTGTGCCGAAGCAAAGCTCAAACAAAAGCATCGGCAGTTGATCTCTACCATTATTGCCAAGTCACTGTGGCACATAGTAAAGGGAGAACCCAATATGAAGGTGAAGACACTTGCTGGGTTTGTTAAGGAGAAATTTGGATACGAGATAAGGTATGGAAAAGCATGGAGGGCAAAGCAACGCATCTGGAAGATGATATATGGGGACTGGGAAAATGGGTACGAGCAGTTGCCAGCACTCTTCAATGCAATCAAAGCGGTTAATCCAGGCATGCATTATGAGTACGTCCCGAAAGCAAATGAATGGACACAAGATGGGAGGCAGATATTCTGCCGTGCTTTCTGGTGCTTTACTCAGTCCATCGAGGCCTTTCGGCATTGTCGTCCCGTCTTCTCCATTGACGGTACGTTTCTTCTTGGCAAGTACCAGGGCACACTTCTGATAGCCATTTCCTGTGACGCAGACAACGCGTTGGTTCCTTTGGCGTTTGCTTTGGTTGAGAGGGAGAACAAAGACAGCTGGGGATAGTTCTTGCGGCTCGTTCGGAGGCACGTGGTCGGCCCTGGTAGGGCGGTTGGTGTCATATCTGATAGACACCAGGGCATACTTGCTTATTTTCCAATAGATGCAGGTGGAGACAGCACCGATCCTGGACCGAGTGGTAATGTTCAATCTCATTGCTTATTTTCCAATAGATAGAAATACCACTACATATAGCAAATTATCCATTCTTTTGCTTGTTTGCAGGGCAACACCCTCAAGCAGTCTGTAAAGGACATAAAACGTTTCTCCAGCACAGTCGGCGACGTCAGCACGCGTAGTTTTCTAGAAGTAAGCTTCGACAAAGCCACTCACAAAATTAGTACCTAATATCTTCGTATCTTGTTGGTTAACAAAATGTTGGACGACAGAGGCTAGCAGGTCGGCTACGCCGTGCGGCTGGTCGTTGTGGTTGCAGGACAGGCGCGGCGAGGGACGTACACGTGCCTTCGACAAGACTTGTAGGCTCGGGTTCGTCTTCCCACGCAGCTGCAGGGTCCACAGGACATAGCTCGTCCCGCACGAGCAGCGACACTTTCCCGGCCCAGGGCGGTGAGGACGACGACGAGGATGAGGTGGAGCAGACTTACGATGAGATAGGCCCGTCTCAGCTCGTAGACGCTCCTTCGACTCAGCCTTCACAGCCTCTACCACGCAGACGCCGCCGCAAGCCTAGCCGTTACACTCCAGGCACCGACGCACTTGGTAAGGGTGAGGGTAAGACTAGGAGGCAGTGACGGAGACTTGTTCTTTTGGACCATGGTAGACTTGTGGTAGTTTCACTTGTATGGACTGTTTGGACATTGTGGACCATGGTAGGCTTGTGGTAGTTTAACCTGTATGGACTGTTTGAACGTTATGGACTATTTGAACTTTGTTCGTATGGATGTATGGACTATTACTATGCTTATGGACTATGGTTGGGCTTACAAGTCGTGCTTCATGTGATATATATGTGTATATGGATTGAGATGGGTTTGTAATGAGCTACTTGTTGTATATATGTGTATATGTTATATTCATGTGATATTTGTGTTTAGAGTGGCTCCAAAAACAGGGGAAACTCTGCCGAAATTTTCTGACGTCCATGATAAAAGTAGTTGATATGCCGACACGTTTGCAATGACCGTAGCTTGTTGTTTCATAAATTATAGGCTCATATGCAATAAAAAGCTACCTCACGTCCTCAGGTAATTATTGACATAATCATGTCCAACCTTTGTATATTTGCTATTGAGATAATGTTCCATTATTTTTCCTCAAGTATCAACTCGAAGCTGCCTCAGTTTTCCTTTCTATCAACATAAGCAAAGCGAAGTCAAATTGATTTGAAGAAGAAACCTGCTAACTTTCTCGATTCTATTTTCTTTATATATGCACAGCACAGTCACACCATCGACAATATAAGCAAGATAGTAAAGTATTAGAGATCAATTCCAAGATGGAGAATGAAGTGTCACTAAATTTTATGTGAAACTCTATATCAGCATTTCATATAATGGAGGGCAATGTGCAACTCAAATTTTTATCCTTAGAAATGAAATAGATCAAGTTCAAAAGGCATAAAAATTTCGAGTAAATCACCCAACTAAACCATATAAACAGGACAAAATTTCCTTCCCCTCATTCAATAACAAACGGAATAGCTTCTTCTTCATCGTTTTGAAACAGCTTATTAGAATGGTATTTTAAAAGCGGCTTATCGGCTTTTGATTTGTTTGTAAGAACACTTGCGCTAGGACCGAAAGCCATAAGCCGCAGTTATAAGGTATAAGCTACACCCTAAAAAAACAGATCCTACAGGCTACGTTGTACCAAATACATTGAATGGTCCAAGCTCTGAATTTGTTACGAGACTATAGGCTCTGAAAAGCCTTCATAGGGACATTTATTACTACACTGGAATCCTGAAAAAGCGAAAAGATTCACATGTCGTCCTCTCCATGGACTATGTGCACTGCACCAGATAACCTGCCTACATAAAGGCCTCCTATGTCTTCCATACCACATCTCCTCCTCAAGCCATCACAATACTACTACACAACAATGTCTTCCTGGAGGTCCGACCCATTTGGAGTGCCGGAGTGGCATGAGCGCCCGAAGTGCCATTGTGGCTCTAGGACGATGTTGTGCATCTGGACGGATCGAGTACAACAAGCCAACTACGGCCGTAGGTTCTTCAAGTGTCCAGACCTGGATGACGACTTCATGGTAACGACGACAACTAAATCCTTTGTTTCTCGTTATCGTTTTTCAATTTGATCCATGACATCTACCACGCCACACATAGCCTTGCAAGTTCATCGAATGGGTGGATCGGGTGCCGCCGGCATGGCCACGGAACCGGCCAATGGAGGCGGAAAACAAAGGACAATACTTTGTCAAGATGACTCAGGCTCGCGAGGTGGAACGACAGATGCGGCTTGAGCAAGAGCGCCGCGTGAGGGTGGACCAAATCCGTCTGAAGGGCAAGGAGGATGCGCTGCAAAGGAGACGGGAGCAGTTAAATCTGCGTGAAGCAGCCATCAAGCGTTAGGAGGAAGAGCTTCAAGCTCGTGAGGCAGCTCTCAAGACCAAGAGTGACAGGAAGAAGGATGCAGCGGAGCCATCTTCAGGGCGCGAGAAAAAGGGGAAACAATCACGCTACACCCAGTAGACAAGAACTAGAACTCTACCCTGTAGACAACGCAGCTGCCAAGGACAAATTCCTCCGTGCATGGCCGCCCCCCACCGAATATTTTTGCTGCCTACTATGGCTAAAGGCACTGATTTTGTTTTTGTGCTGCAGCGATAACTTTTAGCTGTAATTTAAAGACAGTAGTGGATGCCAGAGATGTCGATGTGAACAGCGTATACAATTTTATGTCGGAAAGTAGTTTAGAGAAACGAGTTAAAGAAGCCACTTAAAAAATCATCCTATTTATTTTAGTTTTTAGAGAAGCTAAAGACAAATAACAAAAGGTTTTATTGATCATACACCCTCCCCTTAGATGGAAATTCAGGATTTACCCTCCTGACCCACGCGTCAGTGACTTATGATGACCCCACGTGTCATTGAGGTGGGAGGGTAAATCCTGAATTTCCCAACTAAGGAGAGGGTATATGATCCAATCCCCCCATAACAAAAAGAACAGGGCAAAATCAAACTATCTTTAGGTCTCACCTACATTCTTTCCTTGAACCTCTCGAGAGAGATTCGTTGCTTTGAAACAACGGACCGTGCCCGCAATTCTTGTTTGTAACATCCAATTCGGGCAGAGCATTCACTTGAGTTTCCATGTGGATCTGAGCTCCAGGTTCAACGTTCCTTCGTGTGACCATGTTCGTGATTGCAATTTTTCTTTTGTAAATTTCTTGTTATTATTTGCTGTAATTTAAAAGCAAATCGGGATTCAGACCCCAAGGCACAGTTCGCCAGTACGAACACTTATCCAAACTAAAATTAGAATTGAAGTTGAAATTCAATATACCAGTAGTTCCTTCTGACGAATCAGACTACCAAATTAATCATCTTCAACAAACTCCAAGCATACAAGAACTAGAACTCTAGCTCGGCGCCGTGGATCCTGGCGCCAACCTCGGCGCCGTGACCAGTGGCGCCGAGGTGTGCCATGTCACCGCCACGTCTGCCGCCACGCATACGCGGCCCACGCAGCTCGGCGCCGTGACTTACGGCGCCGAGACGTGTTACCTCGGCGCCGTACGTCACGGCGCCGAGCCTAGGGTCCAAAAACGGAATTTAGATGTCCAGGAGTTTAAATGTGAATATTTTTCAAAAAAAGGGCTAAAATAGAAAAAATGCGGTGGGTGAGTGCATATCCCCGCTGCGGACACGGATCCTCCGCTCTGAAGACCCGAGGGCTCAGTTCAAAACGGTTTTTGACTCATGGTTTCTAGCTTCTAAAAACTAAAATTTATTTTAAACATACTGATTTTTTAATACAGTTTTTTATTTTTCATTTGCATTGTCCGTTAAGATATAATGTTTTTTATTTTTTTCTCTTTTTTTATTTTTTCTTTTATTGAATGCTTCATCCGAAAACTAAAAGCTGCTAAAGTATCTATTTTAGTTAAAATCTATCAACAAAGTCTGTTTTGAACAGGACATAAATACAGAGGATCTACGAATTTTTGGTACAAATAATCCATTTTTATTCGAAATTACAGAAATATACCCGCGGGAAATTTTTTTACAAAAATAGGCTCCAGTCGCCCCAATGGTTGAGCGACTGGAGCCTTTCGTCCAACCAGCGGACGACACAATAGCTGTCGCTCTACCCTCGGGCGACTGCATCTAGTCGCCCTCCCATTGGGCGACTTTCATGCAGTCGCCCAATGGTTGGGCGACTACACTCAGGGGCCGACAAAACCGTATGTACCGATCGTTTTATATACCGATGCAATATAAACAACTAGTCTGAAAAGATAATATAGCAAAGTTCTATATAGCTTATATATACTCTTTTGAAAGGTTTCGACAAGATCTACAACTTTTCAGTTGAAGAAAAATCCAAATTCTGAAGGGAAGAACAAGAAAAAGGGCAAAAACAGAAAGAAAAAACTTGCGACGCAGGTTTAGGTCCAAAGATAGCCGATTTTCAGGATCTTGGAGGGCGACTGGCACAAGCCAGTCATTATTTTTGGATCGGGCTCGTCGTTAGCTTTCCAACGAGTACAAAAACGTCGAAAACGGACACCGTATGCAAAAGTTATGCCCGTTTTACTGAAGGTGTGTCGGAAACGGACTCGAATTCGTTTCGGCCTCAATTGAAACAGCTATAACTTTTGATCCTATGGCCGAAATTGCTCAAATTGTTTTCTGGAGGCTTTTGGATGTATGAAGAACAGCTCCACCAATTTTCACTATTTTTGGCAAAGGTTTGATGCACTTTTCAAATTTCGCCAAAATAGACTCTTTCCTCTCTTTTTTCTCTCGGGGACCTGAGTGCAGTCGCCCAACCATTGGGCGACTTTCATGCAGTCGCCCAATGAGAGGGCGACTAGATGAAAGTCGCCCAACGGTGGGGCGACTGCAATTAATCGCCCAACGGTTGGGAGATTTTCTAGTTGTCGCTACTGGGTTGGGCGAAAGGCTCTAGTCGCCCAATGGTTGGGCGACTGGAGCCTATTTTTGTAAAAAAAATTTCCGCGGGTATATTTCTGTAATTTCGAATAAAAAATGGATCATCCGTACAAAAAATTCGAGGATCTACGATGATTTGCATTAGGATCATTCCTCCATCGTTGGATTGAAAAGCAAGAGCTCAGATCAAGTGCCACGGTTCCACGACTACAGTGAAATTACGATGTTTGATTTCCCCAGCTGCACCGTGGAACAAGAGTCATCCATAAATATTTCCTTGGTACATACTAAATTATGAATTATTTCGCTGGTAGAAATGAAACCTTGTGCTTTATAAAAGGGACTTAATTAGCAAAGACAGATTATTATTGCCCGGAAAATTATGAATATTTTCTGTCGTCATCTGGTTACTTTGGTTTCCGGTTCCAATAACCTCATGGTCGTCGGCGATTCTAAGGCGTCGAGTTTTTGCTCAGCGCGTTCCGCCCAGCCGTCTTAGGATATACACAATGGTATAGATATAGCATCTATCTATATCACCTACAGACAGTACTAAAGACAGCTCGTACAATAGATTGTCTTTTTTTATTGTCTTTATAAATTGCACAATTTTTTAATGCTTGTATGGACATAAGAAGCATGGTGATCAACTCTAATTTTCATCTTTGTAGATTACTTGTGTTGCTATAACTCCCTACTCGTTCTATGATAAATAATGAAAATGAATATGATTCAAAAAAAAGTATTCGTGATAAGTAGGCAGTATCAACAATTGTGGCTGCGCCAGGATCTCCAAACAGCAGGAGGGTACCACCATTGCATCGTAAGGATTGTGATTACTACCAAACCATGGTTTCAAAAAACGGGCAGATTTCAGGAGTTCACACCCCCTCTTTCAAAAATGCCAGGTGCTCCCATTGCAGACATTGTGCAGCTACAAGTTCAATTGATGTGTATTGCAGCCTAGAAAAATATATTTTTGGTTAAGAACTAACATACAGACCAACAAGTCAAATTTACTTCAGATTACAAGTTAGCAAGGTCAAGAAGCATGCTTTTGTAGACAACTAGTTATTTGGATTCGGCAAAGACAACTACAGATCAAGTAAGCAAATAACTGATTCGGCCCCACACCATATTAATTGCTGATATGAAATATTAGTATCATCCATCAAGCAGGAAGAAAAAGACAAATCATCCAAAATATTTTGGCCACTGACTAAAATTTATTGAAAGGAACAGAAGGCTTCAATTGTTTATATACAAAGATTGATGAAAATGCTGAAATCCCTTTTTAACGATTCTGGTCATCAGGCCAACCAACTTCTGCAGTTTCCAGGACTTCAGACCAAAAGTAGCACGACGCAATTGCAGAATACTGAAACATGAGAACAAAATTCGCATGGAGAGAATTTAGCTTATCAAACAATGGTAATTTTACTTAAAAACTAGAAAGTTTATATGTTCACAAGAAAAAGGCATGTCTTCCTTCCAGTAGGTATACAGTTAGAAATATATGTAGAAGAAATTGCTAGATATTTTATAATAAAAAATGGTTTGCCTCTCGGCCTCAATCACCATTGGTAAACTGTGGGCCTAGCCTAGAACTGAGGAAAGAGCTGTCTAGTTTCTTGTCATTCTATTTGTATTTGACGCCCATTCGCTCATTCATCCATCACAGGAACAAATCTTGCAATGTCATGCAGGACATAAAACAAAATAAACTTGACTCAACAGTATGTCACCTAAGATATGATCACCAAAAGATGATCAACCAGCTTTTGAAGGCCCTCTCAAGCCGCTCAAAAGATGATCACCAAAGTACATAAAACAAAATAAGCTCGACTCAACGGTTGAAGGAACAAGGACTACATGCATACCTGTCGATCTCAACCATCATTGGCAAATAACCTCAACCGCATACACCTAATTGCCTCCATATGCCCAGCTTTCACATCCTCAAGCATGTTACTAGTGTCATGAGTAATAAGTGCCATGTATGTTCCTAGCATTTTTTATTCCTTATCAACCATTTTGGCTTCCTTATCGATCATTTTCACCTCCTTATCTATCATTTTGGCCTCCTTGTTCTCCTTTGCTGCAAGGTGAGCAAGCCTTGCCGCTTCAAGCTTCTCAGCTGAGATACATATCTACAATTCCATTACCTCGCTGCAATTTTTTTTTTAGTTTTAGCCTTCAGATTCAGATATTTGTCGAGCTCTTCCACTTCTACTGTTTTTGCCTTTAGTTCCTTTGTCATTGCGATCAGCCTTGGCTGCTTTTGTTCCTATTAGGCACCGGATATCTTCAATATTTGTAGGAGATGATGTGTGGTCCCCCGCCTCTCCCACAACTTGGGTTGGTCTCTAACAGCCTTCCAAGTACCCATGTGTAAAAACTGTCCTCCGTAGTCTCCACCATAGATATGGTGGGCCTTGTCTATCATTGGTCATCAGACTGTCCACTGGCATATATACGAAAAGCCTTCAACCAAGAGCATTGGAACTCATTGACCCATTTGTTAAGTTTATGCCAACGGTTCTTGGCTTGCTTTACTAGTTGTCTCCGATTTTTTGGAGTGGTGCTGTTGTAGGAAGTAGAAACATCTCCCCAATACTTATCATTTTTCTTGTTATTGCCCATGATAGGATCATTTGAATTGTTCAAGCATGGACTCATCTACATTGATACCAAAGAACATTAGTTATGTTCAAAACATATAAGAAAAACTTATGTAGTTATTCATATGGACTACTAAATATGACTATATGTAAAACTTACCAATCTTACATCCTCCTCTTGTGTCCAGATCAAGCGCTTCTCAGTCCTACCTTCTCCATCGTCATCTCCGCAGTCAATATGGATGAATGATTGGCTTTGGGGAGCTGATGCTGCATGAGGACTTCCTGTAGCTGCTGGTGGCCGTGGTGCCAGGGATGGAGTGTAATGTGAAGTGCCACAGACCCACGTAGTGAAAATTTTGTGACATAGGGGGCTGATGAGGAGTATGTTGTGGAAAAGGAAATTTGGATGAATTTTGTGACATTGGGGGGGGGGGGGGGGGGGGCCTGATGAAGTGCATGTTGTGGAAAAGGGAAACATAATGAATTTTGTAAATAATTTAGGAATGCACCGACCGGCCGATAATCCTTTCCCCTAAAAAAGGCATGTAAAATTACCAATTGCAAATGATAATCCATCCTGAATGTAAATAAGTGCGGCATGTTAAAAATTAAGGTCACAGCCAAGTTAAAAATAAGTGCCCAGTTAATCAATCACTTTCACAGTGCAATGCATGCCTATCATTTGTGGAATTAGAGCAACAACCAATACGCCTGCTTGTCTGGTGGGCATATACAACATTCAATTCATTCACATGTATACTATTTCCTGTTACAGCTAGAAATCTAAACGGTAGAAGAGATCAGAATGCAATATGTGTAGTGCCTAGCAGCTATGCACCAATGCAAGCTGTCTGGAACCGGTTATGCTGTGATTGTGTATATCCCTTTAGTTTGGAACCGATATCCTCAACAACAAATTTCTTGCTAATGTACATAATACGAATTGGGAAGAGCACACCATACCAGTTATGCGCATCTGTAGTCGGAGATGATAACTCGGCCGCCGCGACATTGTCTGAAGGCTTGTCCGTGTGGAACGCATGAGATGAGGACGCAGCGGGGCTACCGGTGGATGCGCCCTCCCACCAAACCCTGGCGCTGCCGCGGCCGCCGTCGGTCCCAACCTCTGTAGAGGCGTTTGGCTGTGATCCCGGCGGAGGCCTCCGTTGCGGCGACGGCGACGGCGACGGCGACGGCGAAAGAACACGCTTTCTCCCCCGAGGCATCCTCGATTCCCTAAACAAGCAGCAGGAGCAGGGGATGGGAATGGATTGGATGTCAACGCATACTTAATTCCCAAGAGATAGATGGAGCTTTGACACATGAGCTTCCAGCCATCTGCATAGCAATACTTGTAGCGTTGCATTGCGTTGCTTTGGTCCAAACAGCTGCAGGGCGTGAAATGAACTGAATGTTGTTAGTTGAGTGTCGAAGTTGGACTTTCGGGAAGAGTTATAAAGAGGAGTTAAATGGACTTGTTCCTTGGGAAAAAAAAATAGATGGAGCTCACATGCAATTGCAATTACTAGGTGTAGCAAGCCGGCGTTATCCGAGTCATGTCCGAAGCTTTCACGCAAAGCACACAGGCACACAGCTTTACTTCATAGTGTGGGTATTAGAGATAAGGGTATTAGAGATAGAATAGGAATCGGCATATTCTCCTGTAATATCTCTTTGTACTCCCTATATATTTTGCCCATTGGGTCTTTTCAATATATGCACAATATTCATAACATAGTATCAGAACTTAGGTTAAAACCCTAACCTCGATCTACTTCCGCTGTTGTTGCTGCCTCCGGGAGGATCGATCTCCGCTCTCAGGGGCGGCCACCTTGTTGGGCTGCGCCGACCCGCCGTCTCCTCGTTTCTAGTCGCCGTCGCCCTCCTCGTGCTCTCACTCCATTCAGATCCAATCTGGATAGACCATCCGGATCCGGCCTTCTCTGGCCGCCGCCGCCTCGGATCTAGCCGCCGCCGGTCTGGCACCGCGCGGATCCGGCCGCCTCCGGGCCAGATCTCCGGTCATCGGCTCTTCCTCCCGGCTGCCGCGCGAATCCGGCCTTCTCCAGGCCAGATCTGGCAGTCTTCACCGCCTGAGGTCGCGCGCGCCAAATCCGGCTCTCCTCCGCCTGTCCGGTAGCTACGCCCGCCTCTGCACCGGCCGCACCGACCGCCGTCCGCCGCCGCCTCCACTGCCGGCAAGCCCGAATTCAGCCTCCCCGCCACTGGATTCAGTGCTCTTCGCGCCGACTTCCACCTCTTGGCTGCTGCACCAGGCCGGATCTGCGAGGGCGGCAGCCCGCTCGAGCCTGGCGCCGCTGTCGGTCCGCGCCGGCCTCCCCATCGCCGGATTCGGCGCCCTCCGTGCCATCGCCGGCGTCTCCCTTGGGCGCTCGCCCGCCTGCACCTGTACCTACACCCACGCCGGCCTCTGCTCCCCACTCCTCTTCGTCGCCTCGGCGCCGCCGCTCTTCCCAGGCCGCCGCCCCGACAGAGGAGAGAAAGAGGGAGGCGTAGAGAGAGACGGGAGTGCGGGAGGGACGGGGGGAGCGAGGAGAGAGGATGAGAGACGGGAGTAAAGTAGCGGTTTTGATTTTCTAGAGGTGGTAGGTGAGAGAATATGCTGCTACTAGTATCATTAGTATCTGTGTTCAGTGAGTCAGTTTTGAGTTATTTTTCGTGAGTCTTTCTTTGCGTCCATCCAAGTCCGTAGTTTTTAATTGTTCGTCCAAGCGGTGCGAGTCCACAAATTTATTGTCAGTCATAGAAGTGTTGGAATTTTTCTTTTGCATGACAGCAGCCGCCGCTCTACTCTCTGAGCCGCGTGCAGATCGTAGAAGTCATCATGATGTCGCCGCTTCTCTAGCCGCCGCCCCGAGCTTTAAGGCCGCCGCGCGTCTTTTGCACCTTGTGCACTGCGTCACCGCCATCTTGGGTTTCGATCTGCACCGTCATGCTTCTATCTATTCCTCTTTGGCCTGATTTGACAATTTATTCAAAAACTGCACGCAACGACGATATTATCAAGACTCGGACTTCGGATTTTTCTTGTTTAAGTGTTCACCTTTTTTCAAATGCAATGCTATTGCATACGCCTTGCATTTGAGGGGTGTTAAGGGTATTAGAGATAGAATAGGAATCGGCATATTCCCCTGTAATATCTCTTTGTACTCCCTATATATATTGCCCATTGGGCCTTTTTAATATATGCACAATATTCATAACACATGACCTTACAGCATTCTGAAGAACACCATGTTTCACAAGTTAAAAGTAGTCTTGTGCAGTGGTCAGACAAAATTCCGTTGGCATGAACTGCGGGAAAAGTAGTAGATACATTATCTGCAAGATATTGCTAAGCAATGATCAAATGGTGCATTACAGATCTGCATGTTATCAATCTCGCTAGGGAACACAGTTTCAAGTGTCGGAATCTAGACATACAAATTGTCAGGTAGCCACCTTTTCTTGTCACTTGGACTTGACTACAAGCTTTAAAAATTTAGCTGCCATTCCATCCGTGGGAACTCAGCAGCCTCGCTTGCACCGTCATTTTTCCTCTGGCAGCTTCGATTGGGAGATCATGCATCAGAACAGCAAAAATATTTGCAGGTTTGACGAGTATTGGTCGTAAATCACAGAACAAAGCATGCATCGCGAGTCTATTCCTAAAGAAACATATTAACAAGCATCACTTGGGGGGTAACAACATTTGGAAACCATCTATACTCCTTAAGTCTGATATTAAACACCTGAAAGAAGGATGAAATAATTAGCAAGCTAGTAATATGAAAAGTGACTGGACAAGATTATTTACAATAAAAAGTGACTCAGAAAAGGTAAAGTAACAATGTCCATGTACTAGAGCCAATTTTCAAGTCCTACAAAAATGGTTTCGGCCATGTAAACTAAAAGTCCACAATTTCTTTATAATAGTTTGCTCCTTAAGCTCCATTCATTGTTCTATTGCTCCAGCATCTAAACAGTGTAGACATGTTTTTGACAGATAGTATTTGTAAAATAAAGCAATAAACAATACACTATGCAGTCATCCTAAAAAAGGCAGGAAAACACTTAGGCACTTGGCCAGGTCAAATATCTTTTTTTTTTAATGTGGTCACATGTTCCCATACTGTTTCAAATCTGGAAAATGCTGAGCCAGCAGTGCATGATGGCAGTTGTTCCCAGTATGTTTTGGCCTGTGCGCTTTGTAATCCTAGACCCCAGTTGAACTCGGGTGGCCGCCTGGCCGGTAAATCATCGTAATACCCAGTGCAAAAACTAATTCTGAGCCCTGAAATTTATCTAATCCCACCCCAAACTGGGAACAGTTACAGATGTTCTCTGTACGACTGTACCCAATGGGCTCAGCCTGATCTAGAGTTCTATTGGGCTGTTCATTAACCAAACATTACCGAGCCTTATTTGACATGACTTTAGTCAATTTGTAGGCAGGACTCACTAAAAGGTTAGAAACTACTTTTTCCTTAAGTCACTTATTTGGATCATATCGTCAGATGGACTACTAATGCAGCTTAGTCAGAACTTCCGAGAAGGTACTAAAAAAAAAGAACTTTCGAGAAGGCTGCCCACGGGAATTCCAACTACTGTAGCTAAGTAAATTTCTACGACAACACTAGTTAAACATCACCACCCCTGGACTTGATATGACTACCGTGGATGATAGAGTTCTGCATAAAATGGTAGGTCAAAAGCTGCTATCAACATTTTAACACTACTAAACTTGATTTTACATCTTAAATGCCAGAGTTGGGCTAGCAAGATGGCACAAGCCACAACCAGTAATTGTATAAGAACTTGGTCCAAAGCGTGGTTGCCAAGGCGTCACCTAGGTGACGCTAAGTCGTCTTGGCGGCCGGAGGGGGACGCCGTGGACAATCGCCCAACGAGTGACGAGTTAGGCGGTGTTGGGCAACGCTTAGGCGTCCAGGGCGTCACCCACTGATCTGCAGCCCCCTCCCGCCGCCAGCGCCGATTTGCAGCGGTGTAGCCCCCTCCTGCCGTCGGCGCCGATCTGTAGCCCCCTCTCGCCGCCGGTGCCGATCTGCTGCCTCCTACCGCCGGCGCCAATTGCTGCCTCCTCCCGCTGCCGGCTTCCCTCTCCAACAGTCCAGCCTGCTCCCGCCTCTGACGCCCCTCTCCACTGTCGACGCTCAGGTGATCTCCTCTCTTCTCCGACTTCCCTCTCCTCTGCTTTCTTTGTGGGACAATTGAGGCAAGAACATGACGAGCCAGCCCGACTTCACCGGCGGCCGGTGGTGGAGAGGATTTGGGGTTGGGGGAGAGCAAGATAGGGCAAATGGAGAATCAATGCGGGCTCGGTTGCTGGCGACTAGGGTTACAAGAAGTAGGCATCTTTTTGTGATTTAGTCCTCGAAGTTCCTGAAAATTATAAATAGACCATTCCCTCAATGGATTTCTTCTGATTTGGACCTCCTAAGACATGGTTATTTGGATAATTTGTGCTATTATATTGCATGGTTATTTAATTTTTGATCATATAAGATATTACTTGTATTTATTACTATCGTCTGCCGCCATGACGGGTGCGTAGTCGACTAAGCGTCCAGGCGCCCCAGTCTCGCCGTGACTTGCCGGAGTGCCGTGACAACCTTGGTCCAAACTAGCAGCAAACATGCTTTTCAGCAAAGGAAATTAAGGCCCTGAAGCATATTTCTGCTCCAAACTAAGCTTACCCTCCGCACAGATTGAATCAAGAGACATAAAATTTTTGAAACTGGAACTAATGTGGGATGTAGTTGTATAATTGTTTCCACTTCTTTCATCTTCTTTTAGTTAACATACAGTTGGCTTTGGGTCTGCAATTTTAAGCCACATGGAACATAAGAGTTGTGTTACACCAGTCTGTCTACAAGTAATTTGTGACTTGTTGACGGAATTAGCCAAATAAAAAAGCATTCTCCTATGCGTCTATCTGTGCTCACACTTATTTATGTCTCACTAGTTGAACTTAAGCATAAACACACCAGAAATCTTTCAAAATAGGTCATTCGTGATGATACAAGATGTAAGTTGGTACTAACTCTAGTTAGCTTCAAGACTCATATGGCCATCAAAACTACAAGTGAGTGTCAGTTCAAAGTTCAAACATACGATACAGTTAGGTGGAAAGTGGCAACATAAGAATAATAGAAAAACAACTTATCCAAAATATTTAATGTATCACATTCATTCCTTCAGAGTTCACTAGCAGCACATAGTAACAACTTAGTCAAATCTAATATTCTAGCTGACACGAGACTAGTGTATGCAGACTTCAGTTCGAGTGCTAAATATGTCAGCAGATAATTTGTAGATGACTCCATATGCACAAAGAAAAGTATTATCTAAAGGAAAATAGAACAAGCCAAATTCGGTAGCACTAAATTGCTTACTTGCGCGAAGCCGTGATATTGGAATTTCTCTTAACTCCCGCCTGATGCATAGATATTCACCAAGGAGAGACATAATCGCCAAACCAACAATATTAACAAGCCACCATGTAATTGAAGCTGGCCATCCACCATAAATAATGCAAATAAACAAATGAATAATGTAGAGGGTGGCTGCAAAGTCCAGGCACTTCTTGGCTCTCTCAATCACGTAAAGCATGAACCCAGCACTGGTCAAGCAAAGCATGCAAGCAAAGTTAACACTCAACAATTTCTTGCCCAAAACATAGAAGGAACAGTTACACAGCTGGAAAGGCTAAACAATTTTAATCATGCTTGTTCCTTTCACAGCTAAACAAAGGCAAAAAAAAATCCTTCTGTTAAAGCCTTCAGGGCAGACTTATCTTGATAGCATGTTTTGGTTTCTAAAATTATCCATGGCAAATATAGTGTGGACACAGAAGTCTAATCCTTAAAGCTATACTACAAAAAGGCCTATTGCAAGGTAATAGGGTATTTGGCCGTTCAGATGCTTGCTTGAGAGGGTTTAATCTTAAATGGATGATTTGATATAACATATTAAGGGAATGACAATGTGTGTTAATGTGAATTAGATTGAAGATTGAGATTTGGAAAAAACTCAAAGGCAGGAAAGTTAATGTGAATTAGATTGGAGTTTGAGATTTGGAAAAGACTCAAGGCAGGAAAGCCTTCTTTCCCCTTTCCATTTTCTTTTTAATAAGTTCACCGCTGGTATTCTGTTGTAAATGCATGAAAAAAACAGGGAGACATATTTTCTACAGGGCCTGTTTGCTCACAGTAATAATCACAAAATATGTAATAGAGTGCGATATATGGGTGATATTTTGCCTTCTGTAATGAATGATGAGCAAAGGGGATGGCATCATTCCATTTCTGTTATAAGCAAGCCTGCCCCAGGAATAGGCTCTAGAGAAGAATGCCCTTCTTGGTTGATTTGGGTAGCGAAGAAGTAAAGAAGTCTGCCAAATTTGTCTGTATGTAAAATTGGAGTTCCACTAGAAAAATGTGCAGGTCTACCAATTGGTAAGAAGGTGTTCCTCTCTGTCATAATTGGGCACCTATTCCATGTGCTAGCTGCTATACAATCCACAACAACTTAAGGAAAATTTTCATATGAACCATCCTAGCACTGCCTGTTATAAAACGCATGGCAAAAATAGATGATCAAAAGAACGGGAGACGATATTTTAACATGGAAACCCCTTTCAGGAAAAACCATGAATGCACAAAGACGGAATTCATTATATGAGGAGATGTTTATAACGAGGCTCTTGCCTTCCTTATGGTCTAAAAGGGTATATTTATAGCGTTTACAAAGGAACTTTAGGTAGGAGCAGAACTCCGTGTTGGAAACAGAAACAAACTGAATAAGATTCGAAACACACTTTAACAGTCTCCTCCACCTTGATACGAATTCGCTCCTGGAGCCAAAATATCAAATCTCTTCAAAGTAAGTCTTCGTCACCAGATCTTGTGCCTTGAAAGTCCATTGGACTAATCTTCAACAAGTATCATCTGCTGTACGCACTACACATTGACTACTAAGCCGGTATCATCTTGTTTCTATAGTAACATGACGGTTTTGGGTCTGCAATTCAGAAACTTCACAGCCCTTGCGCTTAACTACTGGCACAAGAAATGAATACCAAATCCCACACGTCAACACTCCAAATGGTTGTGCCAGTCCTAAACGCACAGATCTGGGAACATACACGCTGCGTAACTTTCAATTAACAGCCATTGCTCTTGTAACCAGAAGCAATCACCACCAAGCCCAGGCATCCAACAAGCATATTTCGTGTTTGACTCCTACATCAGAAGAACCCATCCCAACCCGTACTACTAAATCTTGCACGCAGGCACGCGCAAGTAGGTCGTGGCTTGGACGAACCGAGAAGAGGAAGCAAGAAGTAGCGACTGGTGGTGGGCGGAAGGAGGAAGGAATGACGAATAGTAGTACTAGTAGCGTACCCTGCGACGGCGGCGAGGAGGAAGGAGGCGATGACGCACCATCCGGTGGGGGTGCGGGGCGTGAGGGTGGCGAAGTCCAAGAGGTAGAGGAGGGTGAGACGCGGGACGCGGATGCCCACGAGGAGCGCCATGAGGAGGCCGAGCGCGAGGTAGTAGAGGCACTGCAGGCACACGATCTGCGACACAATCAGCCACGGATCCCACACCATCGCCCCATAGAACATCTTCGCCCCTCCTCCTCGGCCGCCGCCGCCACCGCTGAGATCTGGGAGTCGCCGGAGAGGCGGGCGCGGAGTGGTGGTTGGGTTTGGGATTCGGCAGGATCTCTAGTCGCGGCTGGGCTCGGCTTCTTTGGGAGAGACGACGTTAGGTTGCGCTCTACTTTTCTTTGCCTTCCTTCGTATTTTCTTGGGTGGAAATTTTGCGAGTGGTTTTCGCTCTCTGGAGGGTGGGGTCCATACATTGTTATCCATCTGACTCACATATTGATTGGGCTGCTAAACATGGTTAGTGAGTGCAACCTGTTTGGATCCTTATGCTTTTAGCTAACGTGGTAGGACTGTGTATTCGGTTAGTTCGGTAAAATCAGTTCGGTAAATACGGTATATACAGTAAATATGGTATTGTTAGTTCGGTAGTATACGGTATTTTTGAAAATACAGTTTGGTATCGGTAAATCCCAATTTATTTTGGTGCGGTATCGGTAAATACCATATTTACTAAAGTTAACACAAATTGCAAACAATATAGTGACTAGAGTTTGCTAGAGCCCTCTGCTAAAACTTGGTAAAATTACGACTGTGCAGTCTCTGTACTAGCTAGCAAGCTCTGTGCTAACTTGATTGAACCAAGTGCTTATGATTTGCTACGGGCCAGTAGGTGCGACCGTGCGAGCCTGTGCTGCTACTGTGCAAGTCAACAAGTGGGCCGTGGGGGATCCGAGCGGGCAAGGCCAAGGCGCCAAAAAGGACCGAGCTCACTTGCTGCACGCGGACTGACGGATATGCGGCCATGATGCATTGATGCCATCCGTTGCCGACTCGTGACTTGAGGCCTGGAGCTAGATATTTTCAGCCCATGAGATGATGAGAACTCGGCCGTTCGGTTTTCGGTTTTTCTAAAAAAAACCGAACACCAAAAAACCTAAAATATAAAAATCGAACCGAAAACTGGTCAAACCAAGTTGACCGGTTTGGTTTTTTCGGTCCGGTTTTTTCGGTTCGGTTTTTTTGCATAGCCCTATAACGTGGTACCATACTACCATGTATTACTCTTTAGGATCCGTTTAAGACGCTTGAATTACAGAGGCATTTCGCAAGAATTTTCAAGAAACAGTTCAATTACGGTAGAAATCACCGAACATTTGTGCGTTCCAAACAGGACGTTAGAGGACCAATTCTGAGAACAAAGGAACAGAATTTTTAGGGCAGCTGAGCACTTATGCAAATGAACCAAATGTCGATAAGTCGTTTTGAAAAGACTATTCCACTAAGCCGACTCTAAAAGACGGCAAAAAAAGTTGTTTTGTGTGTTTGTTTGTTTGAAGAGAAGCGGTAAGCCACAAGCCGTAAAAAAAAGGTAATGCTCAGTGTCTGACATCTGACATTACAAAACATCAGACGTATCTACCATCCATCTATCTCCACATAATTAACTAGCTTCAAGCCATTTGCTCACTTCTTATCCACTCATTCAAGCCGCTACTTTTCCCCTTCATTCACATTGATGGTCTCTCAAGTCATGACCTACTTGTTGTGCTTCATCTTTATACCTTCTCCATCTAGCCACAGTGAAGTCACCCACATGCACCACTGCTCCTACTCTTGGGCATGCTTAGACATCTACCACACCTACTACTTCCCCGTCCTCTAGGTCTTCATGTTGGCATGCTACGACGATAGCAAGAGAGCTACCCACTAGAAGGGCACCACCCTCGCTAAGGACTTCATCGACCACCTGGAAGGGAGCTTGATTTGTAGTAGGGGAAGGAGGGAAGGTGCTAAGACACCATCTTGGAGCCTGAGGTCAAGCACATTGTATGTCTCTACCATCGAGGGCGAGACCAATGAGATGAGCGTTTGTTGTAGTAAGTCATTTGATTTGTTGCAATAGGTGATTTGAGATATGTATTACAAATTCTCAAGATAGTATCTCACTATCCAAAATGTTGGGCCCCCTCCATCTAAGTGTTGATGTTGCTATACAACGATGTTGTAGAAACTTTTTTGTTGAGAGATTTGAATTTTCTCAACGCGTTAAACAACTGAATCCAAATAAATGCAAATAACTCAAAATGTCCAAATAAATCTAAATAAATTTAATTTACCTTTATTATAAGTTAATGGGTGTCTTGAGACAAGCTTGATTGGGCGCAGAGTATTGATAAAGTCAAATAGAGTTGGAGCGAAGTGATGAATGGCTGAGGGAAATTCGCCGAGACGAATGTCAAGGAAGGTTTATGATAAAGGAATATTCACAAGAATTTTCCGCTTAAAGCTCGGAGATGGCTTGGCATAGCCACTGATAGAATGCCATATCTCGATCTTTTAATTTAACAACTTCTTTCAAGTATTTTTATATTTATTAAGGAAGTTCCATGAGTAAGGTTAGACCTATGGACCGATATATGACCTCAGCTTGTTATTTCTTGAATGGCACTAATTTGTACATCGCAAGAGTATTAACCATGTCCTAGGGGTTCATACATTATTTTTAATCTAACTTGTATTCTAAGCTAAGGGTTAGTCAATACGCTAACAATTTTCAACATTATTTTCCCAATAGCTATACTTATTAAGATCTTTTATTTGTTGTAATAGTTCTAATCAATTATTGATGGCGTCAACTATATTCCAAGTAAATAGGCCAATGGGAACGGATGCTTTAATTTAGATGTCACTTACTGTGGAGATTTAACTAACTATATTCGGGGTAACGTTTAATTTAATTTTGCATTCGAAATTAACATTAGTAACTCAACATTCAATTTAATTCCCTAAATTGTTCAAGTACCATTTGGAGAGGCGTCCCTATGCCTTTTGAGACAATTAATTATATGCAAGGAAATCTTTCATTTAAGTCACGTAATTGTAGTTTAAATATTAACAGCTAAATACTTCAATTTATTTAATGGTTGTGCGAAGAATTATTCTCATGACCTTTTTAAGATATAGGAATGACAACCATATTTTAGATGGTTAAATTTTGTATTACTTAATTTTATAGTTCTTTTGTTATGCAAACAATTTTAGGATTTATTCTTTAGGAATTTTCCAAATTATCAATCATCATTTCATGTGGGAGGTTAGTTGAAACATATGCTCTCATTTCACCTTCCTACTTATTTTGTTAATTAGCCAATTAATCTCTTAATTGTTCATATGCGTATAATTCTATATTCTGATGTACATGTAAATTTTATTTGAACCTAAATCAATTATCTTAGTTTCCTTGATTCATTTCTTAAATACTTCCTAATTGAAATGGGGTAAAAGAAAAATAAAAAAATGGCTGAAAGGAGACTCCAACTCGTGTCTCGCACGTGAGACATGCCTCAGCTATCCAATTGGGCAACTGACTGTTTGTGCATGGAAGGGGGAACAAATTAGAAAAGGCAAGCGGAGAGCTGGGGCTCAAAAACAGAGCACCTAGGCGGTGCTCGGCTCGCCGACGGTAGGCGGTGGCCGGGGAGGGAGTGGCAACCACCAAAATGGGTTAAGGGGGAGATGAGCAAGACACAAGAGGCGCCTTCATGAGCCAAGGTGATGTGTAGAGGGCTCAGTGGCGGCTTCTGTTGGCTGGAAATGGGGCTGACGGTGGAGACGGCGCCAGAGGAGACGGGGAAGAAAAATAGCAGGAGCATGAGCAAGAGAGGGTGGTAGTGAACCTTACCAAGCTGGTTGCAGAGATGGAGGCACGGCGAGCAGCTCCGGCGACGTGAGCCTACAGTGGTGTCCGAGGGCCGACGGTGGCGATGACCTAGAGTGGGCGAGAGCTCAAATTGACAGTGCGAGGAGCTAAAGGGGGCTACAAGGGTGCTTCCCCCTGAGAGGAATTGGCCGAAGTCCTTTCGGTGAAGAAATGTTAGTTGCGGCGGTGCTTTTTGGCCGGACGCAGGGAAGGAGGCGGCGCGTGAGCTCTGATGCACGAAAATCCAATTAACTTGGAGAGGGAGTAGATGGGAGGCGGGAACATGATTTGACGCACTCAATTTTGTTAGAGGATGGCCAGGGCAGAGGAAGAGCCGAGGACCACGGCGGCCAGTGCTTCGGGCATGGGGGCAGTCGGCCTGGAATGGGGAGGAAGGGGGAGGAGTGCAGGTGCAAAGGGAAGTCGGGACTGCTACTTATACCCGGAGGAAAGTCACGGGGGTGCACTGTCGAGGCCTTGTTGCCGGAGATGGGGGAACAGTGAGCGGAATGGCATGGCGTGGCCAGGCGACGCGTGGGCACAGGGCGCGGCGGTGCAGCTGACAGGGCATGGTACCGCGCCGTGGTGACGTGAAGGCTTGACAGGAGCAAGCGGCGAGGCAATGGGCTGCAGGAGAGGACTTGGCAACGTGACGGAGTCAACTCCTCGGCGTGCACGATGGCGGCGATGTGGGCGTGAGCGCCGAGACGCCGGTGGCTAGGCGGAGACGCGACGGAGGCGACTGTGACGTGATGGCAACGCGAGGGCAGGCGCGGTGATGCGCGCACAGTGGAGGCGGGGCCGGTCGGTCGGGCGAAGCGAAGAATGAGAGAGGAGGAAGGAGACGTACGAAGACGGGGAGGAGGAAGAGAGAGTGAAGAGAGGGGTCCGGCTGTAGAGAAATGGATTAGGAGCATGGGCGGATCTACAGGGTATGCCGGGTGGGCCCCGGCATACCCTGTGGCGGTGGGCTAGCTTAGTTTCTTTCTAAGCAGCTTTCGTTTCTGTCTCATTTCTCCTGTTAACAATATTTGAAATATTTTATGACTGGTGTCGTGCTCATTGTATTTTCCAAATCAGAGGAAAGTCTAGTTTATATCTAAAGCAGAAATGATAACTATATGCCCGAAGTATCGATTCGCCTTCGCTCGCCTGCCGCACGCGTGACGCGTCGCTCGATCCTCAGCGCAGCGAGACGGTTCGCCTTCACCTTCGCCTCGCCTGCCGCATGCGTGACGCACCGCTCCGCTCGATCCTCAGCGACTCAGCGTTCCGCTCCGCTCGATCCTCGCCTGCCACTCCGCTCGACGAGAGTGGTACGTATTACGTAATGTTCTCTTGCCCTTACATTGTGCTTGAATGAGCCTATCTCTCCAGGAGATTAAACCATGAAACTGGTGACATCTTTGCATCTATCATCTATGCCCATGTTCAGTTCTTCCCCGTAAGTAAATACATATGGTTCTCTGTTACGATTATCCAAATATACTGTTAACATTGTTCGTTATGTTGTTGTATCTTGGAGGAAGTTAGAAGATCTATGGCCTGTTTGGCTGCAGCCTGCAGGCTTGTTGATCCCCTCCTTAATTTCCTACATAAAAAAGAACAAGAATCGCAAGGACCAACTAGCTAGCATAACAGAAGCATATGGCCAAGAAAAGTTCTGGCATTCAAATTTCAAAATGATATATAATATTCTTTATTCTCTTGTAGGGCCGGAGCGATTGTTTTTTTGGAATTGTTCAGTTATGAAGAGAAGCGGAGACATTGCATCTCTTTTTCAGAAACATGCAGCTAAGAAGGCGGCGGCTGCTACTTCAGACAAGTAGTATTGGTGTTTGAACTATTTATATTGTAATTTGTGCAAGTTTCCAACTGAATCCTTGAATTTAAGACTTATCATATTATTTAGTGCCTGTATACCGAATTACGGTGCAAAATTTACAATTATTTATCGAATTGCATATAAAAATTTTGGTGCGGCATACCCTTTGGTAAAATCCTGGATCCGCCACTGATTAGGAGGGAGGAGAGAAAAAGAAAAAGGAGGGAGGGCCCACACGTAAGAGAAAGAAGAAAGAGGGAAAAGAATGAGAGGAAAATGAAAAGCTTAAACAAATCTTGAATTTTGGATTTTTAATTTGAATTTCTAATTCATATTAAGATTACTGATTTCCAGTTTTGCATGATATTAAAATTCAAAAATAGAATTTTTCAGTTCAATTATTTAGATGCGAGTGTTTGATTCTCGGTTTGAGTTTAAAATTCTAAATTTTGGCTTGGATTTAAGTGCAATTTAAAATTAGTTTAGAATTTGTAATTCATTGTATTAAATTATTCCCATATGTTTTATTGTTAGGTTCATTACTTGCATTTTGGAATTGATCCTAGTTATTTACCTGCACTTGCTTGAAATTTGGAAAATCCCAAATAGAATTTGCAGAAAGAATTTGAATGACAACACTATGCAAGAAAAAGTTTTTAAAATTATATATTTTTGAACACTTGAAATTTAGGATGTTACAGTTGTGGTATGGGTTGGTTGGGTATGAGGTTGAGAATTGAATAGTCGGCCATGCCATCGCTAAAGCTCTAAGACTTAGTTGAAGAAAAGGGGGGAGAGACTAAAATTTTTGTTTATGCATTATTTGCTTATGAATGTTGCGGCTCCTTTCTTTATATAGACGAGGTTAGCTTCTAACAATATAAAAACTAGCATGATCTAATACAACCAATCAACTACATATAAGATCACATCTATACTATCTAAATATAAAGATACACATCTATCTATTCCTAATATAAAGAGATACAACTAACTATTCCTAATACGAAGGTATGCATCTCACTATTCCAAATATAAAGACATGTATAAGATTCCATCCCTAAAGAGATAACACCGATACAATACCATGTGGTTCTGTTCACGTGCTCTATAGTATGCATGGTGCTGTCGACGAAGGGCCGCGGCGGTGAAAGCGACGGGGGCAGCAACGTCGAGGGAGAAGGAGGCAATGGGGGGCAACGACGTTAGGGAGGTCGGGAGAGAAGTAGGTGACGGGGCACCACAACGGTGAAGGCGACGGGGGCAGCGGCGTCAAGGAGAAAGAGGCAAGTCGGGGGAGAAAGAGGCAACGAGGGCCCGCAGTGGTGAAGGCGATGGGGGCCGCGGTGTCGGGGGAGAAGGAGGCAATGAGGGGCAGCAGCGGTGAAGGCCACAAGGGCGGCGGCGTTGGGGGAGGAGGAGGCGAAGAGGGGCCGAGGCGGTCGAAGTCGGTAGGTCGACGGTGTCAGGGAGAAAGAGGCAAGTCGAGGGAGAAAGGGGCGACGAGGGGCCGCGGCAGTGAAGGTGACGGGGCTGCGGCGTCGGGGGAGAAGGAGGCGATGAGGGGCCACGGTGGTGAAGGCAATGAGGGCGGCGGCGTCGAGGGAGAAGGAGGCGACGAGGGGCCGAGGCAGTGAAGTCGGCGGGGGCGGTGCCTTGGGGGAGAAGGAGGCGACGGGGGCGGTGGTGTTGGGGGAGAAGGAGGCGATGAGGGGCCGAGGCAATGAAGGCGATGGGGCGGTGTCGTCAGGGAAGAAGGCGGCGACAAACGAGGATTAGGGGAGGTGGCAACGAACGAGGCGTGGGGGAGTGGTTTGGGAGCCAGGTGGTTCTGGAGAACTATTTATACGTGGTAGGAGCGGATAATTTTAGCAAAGTTCAGTGGCAATGGGCTATTTCCATTCCGTAAAAGCCAAAAAAGCACATCAAAACTGGCTTTTGGCTAGTTATATGATGCTTAAGGCTTTTTAAAAGCTCAGTAAAAAAGACATCCATTTGTTTAGGCTTTGCCTTTTTTGCTTTTAAGCCAAAGAAAAATTGAAACAAATAGGGCCTTAGTTGTGACTTATAGCTTTTGGTTGAAAATAAATAGTAATAGTTCAAAGAAATGATTTTTACAAGGAGGAAATGAGTGATACAAAAAGTGAGAGAAATACATGTGCATGTGATGGGAACAAGTGAGGTAGGGCGGGTGATACATCCATGATCCCCTGCCTTATCTCTGAAGCAAGATGATAACAAAAAAAAAGAAGTCGTTTTAAAAAAGGACACGGTTAGGCCACGCTATACCATTCGGTTGCCCTTCAACGGTATAGGATCCAACCATCAAATCCTCATGTACTACTTGGACACACCTGATTCGCATGCAGCTGCTCCTCGTCGAAACCTGGTTATCGCCGTTCTTAGCCTCGCGCATGACTTCACCATCCTCAGTCACAAGCTTCTTGCCACCTTCCTTCCTTGAAAGCATCTAAGCCTCTAAAAATTGGTTTTGATAATTAATGACAATACTATGTTTGGGACTAACATGTGTGCCATTGATAAAAGATTTAGTCCCAAAGCACATATGACAACGCAACAAGGGCATGCAAAGGCTAGCAAGGATCGACTTGGTGCCAAAACAAAGATGAAAGTTTAGCTTTTGGTTCCTTTTAATTTTGCTAGTCTCGGTGTATGGAGAAAAGACCGGATTGGTAGGCTAGGCACCGTAGTATAAAGGGGATCATGGCTAGTATCTTAAAAATTGACTTTGTGCCATCTTGATCAACAAATAATCATGCATACATCTAAAACTATTTTTAGAGCCTACTGTCAGGAAAAAGGTAGTACCAGCTAGGACCTGTGGTAATACCACTGTTATGGAGCGGTACTACCGGCCAATGGTAGTACTGATTTTTCCTATAGTATGTTTTTCCAAAGAACATATTCTTGGTCACATTTTGAAGCTCTCAAAATCAGTAGTACTGATCTCAGGGTGCGGTACTGTGGTAGTACCAATCCTAGATGATGGTAGTACCACAATGCTTGTTCAACGGCTAGTTCAGACACATTAAATGCACCAAATATAACTATTGAACAGTAGGTACGGAGTATCGGTCATACACGGTGGTAGTACTGCACCTACTGAATTTTTCTAGTATTTGTTCCAAACGGTCGAATTTGTGGTTGGGGGTTATAAATACCCTCTCACCAACATAAGGGTATGTATCTAGGACCTCATTGAATACACTAGAGCCATGTGTGCACTCTCCTCTATTCATTTACTCATATTTTTCCATTTTTAGTAATTGAAGAGCATTTAAGTGCATTGATTCATTTGTTGATCATTTTGGTACTTGTTTCTCCTTAAGAAAATAATGTGATATATTACTCTTGGTGTTTGCCGGCACCTAAGCTTGTGAAGAGGCATGGCGCCAATTGTGAGTGGTTTGGTGCTCGCCATATCCAGAGCGAAGGAAGAGCAACCCTAATAGATTGAGGTTGTTAGGCTTAATTTATGGAGCCAGTCCAATTCGATTGGATTTAGCTTAACGTGACTTAGTAAAGATCCACAAGTCTTTGATACCATAGAAAAACATTGCATGTCTCCATTGTGGTTATTTCTTGTCTTGACTCTTCTGCATTTACTTTTCTAGCTATTAATTAGCCATATCTTGTATAGTTAGAATGGTACTTGGTAGAGACATAACTTGTGGTGCCCTATAAACTTAGAAAATTCGCTCCTAACCTATGCTAGGTTCATTTATTGATCCTTGTTGTTTTAATAGTTAGAATTAGAGCAAAAAAATTTGAGAACCTCCGATGCACCCCTTAGTCGATTATCTTTGATCCTACAAGTGAAGGAGAACGGGTAGGCTACGCTAGCTACAACATTTGATTTTCTACCGCGTTCAACTAGAAAACATGCGTGTAAGGGAGTCATGGATAGTTACCACTAGATGCGCTGCGCAGCGGAAGAAGAGTTGGAGCAGCCCGGTCCAACGTAGATGCACGTCGATGAAGAAGAAGCAGTTGATCGTTTCACGAACTGAATGTCTCCTCCTCGCGTCCTAGCAATAGCCTTGCGCTTCTCGCCGATCAGCACAGCAGCAACAGCAACGGTGCCCACACTGAGTCCACACGTTCGGGATGGAACGCCGTGCGCTGGTGTGCTAGCACCGCGCGCCCGGCTAGGGTTTCGGGATACGGCCGAGGGGAGGTGGCAGCCAGGGTCTTCAGCACAGTAGTATATCATACCTGCAGCCCCGCCTCCACATATTTATAGAGCATGCTAATGGGCTTCTACGTTATAGGCCCATTAGAACCCTAATCCCATATGGATCAATATCTCTTTTGGCCTATAAAACCGAATTGTTTATGATTGCCTCTTGGGCACATCACTAACAATCTCCCACTTGCACTAGAGACAATCATATAGGCAAGCTTTCCAATTCCAACCCCTTAAGTATGTGACCCGTTAGGTTCATGTGTAGACAGCCATGACCCGAAAACCCTTTTCAAGCCATAAGTCAATAGTAGCACCTAGCAGGGCATATTGACTCCCGAATACACATAAAGATCCTATCAGCTAAACCTTGATACACACACTTTGATCCCTTTGCCACACGATACCAGTTGAACTTAAGGTGAGATTCGTGCCACCCTTGTGATAGCTCAACCATTCACTCGATTTTGTGGTGGATTACAACTCATGACTAACCCTTTAGTCACATTGTGATTAACTCTTTAATCACCTTGCCATGGCCATGCACTTCCCTAATCCAACCACATCGAGGGGCCCAGAGATATCTCTTCTGTTATGTAGGAGGGGCAAATTCTATCTTAATTCGCTCACATCCCATTCCATGTTTCATGATACACCTGAAGACCACTTTTATAGCTACCCAGTTACGGAGTAGTGTTTGGCAGCCCCAAAGCGCACCACTACACATAGTGAGAAACAATGGCGATTTCAGGTCGAAGGATCCAGTAGGTATACCACTCGAGATCGCTTGATGGCACATATTAACATAACAATCCCAGCAACGTCTCGGAGTGGGTCAATCCAACACCATGTTCTCTAACATGTGTCCACATTATTGATTTGATATTCCTATATCCATGATCCGTGAAACATGATCATCAATCAATACATGTGCTAGTCCATAAATCATTGTTGTCCCATGTAATGACATAAGACTAGGGATCTTTAGAATAACATTAAATAAAACAAAGAGTTTCACGAACAAGTCACATACTTGCCAATCAATGCATACAATCATTATTCAAGGAACCAAATAACACCTTATTCAAAATTTCATAAACATAGACTTGATGCAATTATCTCCCACTCACACTAGAGTCAATCATGTAAGTATCTAATACCCATTGCACTCGTATGTGCCTCATGCTTTGGTTGTGGGAGAGGCTTCGTCAACGGATCAGCAACATTCAAATCTGTGTGCACTTTGCAAATCTTCACTTCACCTCTATCAATGATCTCACGGATAAGGTGATAGCGCTGAAGTATATGTTTGGAGTTTTGGTGTGACCTAAGCTTCTTTGCTTGCGCAATGGATCCACTATTATCACAATAGAGATCCACTGGACTGGACACACTAGGGATCACACCTAACTCAAAAACAAATTTTCTGATCCAAACAGCTTCCTTTGCAGCTTCAGAAGCTGTAATATACTCGGCCTCAGTTGTCGAATCAGCTACCGTCTCTTGCTTGGAACTTTTCCAGCTCACTGCCCCTTCAATGAGGCAGAACACAAAACCAGACTGCGACCTGCTATCATCTTTATCAGTTTGGAAACTAGCATCGGTGTAACCTTTTACAACGAGCTCTTCTTCACCTCCAAAAATAAGGAACATATCCTTAGTCCTTCTAAAGTACTTAAGAATATTCTTTACAGCCACCCAGTGAGCTAGACCGGGGCTAGATTGATACCTGCTCGTAACACTTAGAGCATATGAAACATCTAGGCGTGTACAAAGCATAGCATACATGATGGATCCGATGGCTGAGGCATACAGAATTGCACTCATCTTCTTTTGCTCATCAAGTGTTGAAGCACACTGAGTCCTGCTAAAACTAATGCCACGTGACATAGGTAAGAAACCTTTCTTGGAATCTTGCATATTGAACCATTTCAATACCTTGTCAATGTATGTACTTTGGCTTAATCCAATTAGCCTCTTCGATCTATCTCTACAGATCTTTATGCCCAAAATGTAAGATGCCTCTCCGAGATCTTTCATTGAGAAACTTTTTCTCAAAGAAGACTTCACAGCTTCTAACATTGGAATATCATTTCCGATCAATAATATGTCATCTACATACAAGACCAGAAAAACAAGTGCGCTCCCACTAGCCTTCTTGTAAACACAAGACTCTTCTTCATTCTTGATGAAGTCAAACCCTTTGACTACTTCATCAAAATGAAGATTCCAACTCCGAGATGCTTGCTTCAATCCATAAATGGACTTCTGAAGCTTGCATATTCTCCCAGCATTTTTCGGATCAACAAAACCCTCAGGCTGTGTTATGTACACATCCTCGCTTAGGTTTCCATTTAGGAAAGCCGTTTTGACATCTATCTACCAAATCTCGTAGTCGAAATAGGCAGCAATCGCTAGGAGGATCCAAATAGACTTTAGCATAGCAACGGGCGAAAACGTTTCATCATAATCAACACTTTGAATTTGCTTGAAACCTTTCGCCACCAATCGTGCCTTATAGATGTGAACATTTCCATCCATGTCTATCTTTTTCTTAAAAACCCCATTTACACTCAATAGTTTTTACACCATCAGGTGGATCCACCAAGTTCCAAACTTGATTATCATGCATGGATTCTATTTCGGACCTCATGGCTCCAAGCCATTTTTCAGAGTCTGGTCCCATCATTGCTTCCGTGTAGCTCTTGGGCTCATCATTGTCCAACAACAATATGTCGTGTTGTCCCGTGGTTAGGAGCGTGAACTTTTCAGTTGCGCGATGTGCCCTTGTAGACCTACGTGGGGGCGGTGCCTCCATAACCGATTGTACAACATCTTGTACATCCTGTTGAGGTTCAATAGGAGCTGAAACATTTTTAGGTGTTTCCCGAATTTCTTCAAGCTACACCTTACTCCCACTAACACCCTTTGAAAGAAACTCTTTTTCCAAAAAGACACCGTTCCGAGCGACAAACACTTTGCCTTCTTCCTGATTGTAAAAATAATATCCTTTGGTTTCCCTAGGATACCCAACAAAGAAGCATTTATAAGATTTAGGATGGAGCTTATCAGACGTCAAACGTTTCACATAAGTCTCACATCCCTATATCTTAAGGAAAGACAATGCATGACGTTTCCCGGTCCATTTCTCGTATGGTGTCTTTTCCACTAATTTAGATGGGACTCTGTTTAGTGTAAACGCAGCAGTTTCTAGAGCATATCCCCAGAAGGACAATGGAAGATCAGATTGGCTCATCATAGACCGAACCATGTCTAACAAGGTCCGGTTCCTCCGTTCAGATACCCCGTTCCACTGAGGCGTGCCAGGCGGAGTCAGCTGTGGAACAATTCCACACTGTTTTAGATGTTCACCAAATTTATGGCTCAAATATTCACCTCCACGATCAGATCGCAGAATTTTAATTGTCTAGCCTAGCTGATTTTGTACTTCATTCTGAAATTCTTTGAACTTTTCAAATGATTCAGACTTGTGCCTCATTAAGTAGATGTATCCATATCTACTAAAGTCATCGGTAAAAGTAATGAAATACTAAAAACCACCTCTGGCTACTGAGCTCATTGGTCCACATACATCGGTATGTACAAGTCCCAACAAGTCACTTGCCTTCTCACTATGACCGGTGAAAGGCGCCTTTGTCATCTTGCCAAGTAAACAAGACTCGCATGTCTCAAATGATTCAAAATCAAATGAGTTGAGTAGACCATCTTTATGGAACTTCTCTATGTGTTTCTCATTTATATGACCTAAGCGACAATGCCAAATAAAAGCGGGATTCAAATCATTAGGCTGTAGCCTCTTTGCATTAATATTATAGACAGGTTTATCCTCAAGATCAAGAACATATAACCCATTCATCAATGGACAATGTGCATAGAGTATATCATTCAAATAAATAGAACAATGTCTGTTCTTTATTACGAACTTATAACCACCATCTTCCTCCAAATATGAAGAAGAGATGATGTTCTTACTCAATGCTGGAATGTAATAACAATTATTTAATTCCAAAACTAATCCTGAAGGTAATGACAAGTGATAAGTGCCGATAGCCAGTACAACAACCTTTGCTCCATTGCCGACATGCACGTCCAACTCATCTCTCGCAAAACTTCTAGTCCTTCTTAGACCCTGCAACGATTTGTAAGTATGAATCATTGATCCGGTATCAAATACCCAACATTCACCAAAAGAAAATGCAAGATTAATTTCTATAACATTTATACCTTAAGCAGAAGTCCCGCTTCCCTTCTTCTTTTTCAGATCCTCCAAGTATTTCTTACAATTCCTAGACCAATGCCCCTTGACATGGCAGTGGTAGCATTCATCATCAGGAGAAGGGCCAGATTTGACTTTCCCATTTGGCTTTGGCTTAGAGCTAGGGTGCTCATTAGAAATCTTTCCTTTGCCTTTGCCTTTGAGCATCCAACGCTTCCTCTTTTTATTCTCCTTCTGAACCATCATCACATGATTGGTGTTTTTCTTAATGCTTTCCTCTGTTGTCTTAAGCATCCCATGCAATTCAGTCAATGATTTCTCCATGCTATTCATATGAAAGTTCATAATGAACTGCTCATAGCTCGGAGGGAGAGATTGGAGAACAACATCCGTAGCCAGATCAGGATTAAGGGGAGAACCAAGCTTCTCCAACTCTCAATGTAACCAATCATCTTATTACATGAGGACTGACTGGACTACCTTCCGTCAGCTTGCACGCAAACAAGGACTTTGAAATGTTAAACCTCTCGGTCCTATCTTGGTTCTCAAACATGTCACGCAGTCCTTCAATCATAGTGTGAGCATCTGCATTCTCATAATGCTTCTGAAGCTCAGAGGACATGGTAGCAAGCATGAGACAGCTAACGTCGAGTGAATCATTGCAGTGCTTCTCATAAGCTTTGCGGGTGGCAACATTTGCACCCTCAGGGAGTTCATCGGGGTAGGGTTGCTCAAGAACGTATTCCCTTTTTTCTTGTCTGAGAACAATTCTCAGATTGTGGTACCAATCAATAAAATTCGTTCCATTAAGTTTTTCTTTCTCAAGAACAGATTGCAAGTTAAAACCGGAATTGTTACTAGAAGCAGCCATGATCTACAACAGAAAATAAACAAACAAAGTTCATCACTATGTTCATGTTTGATCTTCCATTGAACAATTTAACAAAAGACACTCCCACTATATGTTTTGTAATCGTCTTCCCTCTAACGACATATAGTGGTCAAGATCCATGTTCATCTAAGTTCTAGTGAGCTTTGGCATCACCGCTAGAAACCTAGTGACGTAGGTAAGCAACGCTTGCTAATCACATCTTATGTGACTCTTGTTTGTTGGGTAGCATCCAATGCCCCAGCTCCCAACACCATGCCCCAAGGCTCAAATCCAATTTGATAGCCTTGTCAAGTAAACCAACACTATGCATGTGGATGTCCGACATCCACCCTATTAGATCAAGATAGTTGATGGTACTCTGCTTTGGCAGACCTACCAAACAATGATCGTAATTCTTATAGGCGCAGCAATTGAAAGGGCATCAAATAAATTCTTAATTTTTCTGAGGGAAGCTATTCTGTCATGAAAAATACATCCTCTACAGGTATGGCATGAAAGAATAGTATAACAAGAAATAAACATCACATGCATATAATCACATTATACTGTGAATGGTATGGCCTTTTGAATCGTAGTGGTCGCCATCGCCATGGTTCCACGGTGATGTCCTTCGCCACACTTCCTGTCCTCTTTGTCATCATGCTTGAAGCCACTAGATGGTAAAGAACTAAACTATTACAACTAATAGCTAGCAAATGAATTACATGAGGGGCGCAAGCATCACAAGTCGACATGCAGGTCGTTATACAATTAAAGAACAGCCTCAACCCAGCTGTGATTAATACGACACACAAGCCGCCAAAACACACATGCATTACATATACATCTATGCCATACCATTCACATCATTCCCTGCAAAAACAAGTTAAGCGTAGAACGCATTCTACCGCCCTGACATGAATGTGTTTGTATAACAATCTATGTATGTACGCAACGGTGGTCCTCATGGAATTACATAGATCGCATCTATGAAATCGCTATGAAAATCTCATCGGGCCGATCAAATCAACCCAAATCTAAGCCATTCAAAATGCCTCAATTTTCATTAGATTAATCACATTGATCATCGCGATCGGTATACTTGAGGAGACCGCAACACGAGACCTCTATCTGTTGGCTCGATCTACTGACTATGCGCGCAGTTAGCCCCGATGGTGATTCCAATCGGTAGGGGCAAGTCGCGCGTACATCAAAGAAGGAGCATGGACTAATCTTTTTGGCCACATGACGCTATCAACTCATACCTATTTCAACCCCTTATGACCGATTGATCTAATCAACCCGTGCACCGAAAGATCCATCACATGAACTTAGCATAAGAACAGTAATAGATCGCATCTACTACAAACAAAATATCAACTACAAGCGCATGATCCAGACCACATACTACGCAGCTTTGCTCTGATACCACTGAAGGAGAACGGGTAGGCTACGCTAGCTACAACATTTGATTTTCTACCGCGTTCAACCAGAAAACATGCATGTAAGGGAGTCATGGATAGTTACCACTAGATGCGCTACGCAGCGGAAAAAGAGTTGGAGCAGCCCGGTCCAACGTAGATGCACGTTGATGAAGAAGAAGCAGTCGATCGTTTCACGAACTGAATGTCCCCTCCTCGCGTCCTAGCAATAGCCTTGCGCTTCTCGTCGATCAGCACAGCAGCAACAACAACGACGCCTACACGGAGTCCACACGTTCGGGATGGAACGCCGTGCGCTGGTGTGCTAGCACCGCGCGCCCGGCTAGGGTTTCGGGATACGGCTGAGGGGAGGTGGCGACCAGGGTCTTCAGCACAGTAGTATATCATACCTGTAGCTGAAAGCATCTAGGCCCCTAAAAATATTAGTTTTGGTAATTAATGACATTATGTGATCATGGGACTAATTTGTGTATTGAGTGTTTGCAAGAATTAGTCTTAAGGGCAAAGAAGAAGGTACATAAAAAGATGTTGAAGATTCAAATATCTCAAGGGCGACAAGGTAAATAGTTTAGGGATCTATTTTATTTTTTACCGGTCTTGGAGATAGGTTGGAAGACCGGATTATAGGATAGACGCCGTACTATTAAGAGGGATCATGGTGATTTGCTTAATCATATGCTAATGTGCCCTTTGGATCAATTTAGGATCATGCATGCACTTAGAAATTAAAATCAAATCAAAACTGTGTTTATTCCAGAGAGCGCCCGAAGTTCCAGAGAAGTTCTACGGGCGGAACTACCGCATGGCCAGAAGTACCGGGCCTCTGAGCGGATCGTTTATTCCAGAGAGCGCCCGAAGTTTGAGTTAGTCTCTCGGAAATCGGAAGTACCGCAAGTTCAACTGCGGAACTACCGCGTGTGCGGAAGTTCCGGGGTCCCGAGCGGAACTTCAATTCCAGAGAGCGCCCGGAGTTAAACTTAGCCTCTCGAAAAACGGAAGTACCGCGGATTGAACAGCGGAACTACCGCTGGCCGGTAGTTCCGGACTTAAGAACGGAACTTCATTTCCAGAGAGCGCCCTGAGTTGGAGTTAACCGCGCTGAAATCGGAAGTACCGGGGCAAGGAGCGGAACTTCCAGATTTCCGGAAGTACCGCGATTTTAACGGCGGTAGTACCGCACTCATTTTTCAACGGTTACATCTGACAGCCTGAAATAGCCGTTCTGTTGCGACGGCGGAAATCCGGAAGTACCGCCCATATAACGGCGGTAGTTCCGGTTTTCCTAAAAATTCAGAATTGTTTATTGCAACGGCTATTTGAGGTTGGTGAGGGTATAAATACACCCCCACCAGAACTTGTAAGTGTTGTTGAACCCATATTGAACATCTTTGAGCCTAGAGCAACTTCTCACACCTCTCTTTCACTCTTGTGCATTCAATAGAGGTAGTTGAGCCCAAATTCAAGTGCATTGCATTCTAGATTGATCCAATTGGCACTTGTGTGTGATCAAGCCGCTGTGGTTCGTTTCTCTTGGTACTTGCCGGCACCTAGACGGCTTGGCGAAGGTTTCGGTGATCTTCTCAAGAAGATTGTGAGAAGGTCCGGAAGATTGTGAAGGCTCGGAGCTCGCCTACCCGGAGAGGGAAAGGGCTACCGCTAGTGATCGAGGTGATTAGGCTCAATTCGTGGAGCCGGTCCTATTCGGTAGGGCTTACCTCAACGTGGACTAGGGGAGACCGGCAAGTCTCCTATCACCACGGTAAAAAGTGATCGTGTCAATTGTGGTTTGCTTCCCTGTGCTTAAATTTCATTCAAGCAACTCGTTCTATTTGAATTATTTGATTGCTCACTTGGTTAGAGTAGCAAACCTTGTTCTTAGACTACTTGGTATTTCTCCTAGTTAAATTGCTTACTAGTGATCACTTGAGCCTTTCTAGGTTGTTTAGTTGTATTATTGTTATCTTGCTTTAGTCAAGTAATTAAGTTTAAAATTCTCAATTGAAATTAGACAAAAAAATTTAAATCCGCCTATTCACCCCCCCTCTAGTCGGCCTCCTCGATCTTACAAGTGGTATCAGAGCTTGGTCTCTCATTTTTAGACTTAACCATCTAGAGAGAAAAGGATGGCTAGTGAGGGTATAGCAATAGGAAAGGCACCATAGTTTGATGGCTCAAACTATGCTTATTGGAAAATTAGAATGTCTATTTATTTGAAGGCCATGAGTCCTCAAATTTGGAAAGTCGTAAATGAGGGTTATGTTATGTCTCTTGTCCGAATCACCCAACGGAACAAGATGGGCATAACTCTCATTTAGACGCCCAAACTATGAATGCTTTATTTGGAGCCTTGAACGCGGATGAGTTCAATAGAGTGAGCAATCTTGAAACGGCTCACGCTATTTGGACTACCCTCTCGGAAATACACGAAGGGACATCCACGGTCAAGGAGGCCAAATTGCATCGGCTTAGGATCAAATATGAAACATTCACAATGTTGCCTCATGAAGACATCAATGAGATGTACTCAAGACTCAACAACATTGTGAATGAGCTCAAGGGTCTTGGAACTAACCTTTCCGATCTTGATATTGTTCGAAAGATGCTTTGGGCCTTGCCGGAGAAATATGAAGTGTTGGTGACACTCTTCCTCAACTCACCGGAGTTGGCAAGAATGACACCAACTCAATTGTTGGGCAACCTCATCACCAACGAGCTCTACAAAAAGGACAAGGAAGAGCTTTTGGAGCAATCTTCCTCCAAGAACAAGAAGATCACCGCCTTCAAGGCTAAAGCGGTGATAAGTGAAGAATCCGAAGATGATGATGAGGAGGACTCCGAAGAAGAATTGGCACTTCTAGTGAGAAGAATGAAGAAGTTCATGAGGAGACGGCCAAACCAAGGTACAAGCTATGAGAAGAACAAGAAGGGACATTTCTCCTCCAACAAGAAGTATAGCAACATTCGTTGCTATGAATGTGATGAAAAGGGGCACATTGCCTCTCAATGCCCTACAAAGAAAGATGACAAGCAGAAGTCATCAAAGAAGAAGAACTACAATGGCAAGAAGAAGCTCTTCAAGAAGTTTCACAAAGATGGCAAGAACGAAGCCCATATTGGTGAGTGGGACTCCGAGGAGGAGTATTCCGACTCCGACTCAAGCGAGGACGAATCTCCCAAGAAGAAGGGGCTTGTGGGCATTGCTATCAAGGAGGCTCCATCACTATTCTCCACTCCTACATGCCTTATGGCTAAGGAAGTAAAGGTAAAATCGCTTGATAATGATGAGCCTTCATATGATGATTTAATGGATATGTTAGTTGAATTGAATGAGTTTCTTGGAAAAGAAAAATCAAAGTTTAAGGTCTTGAAGAGAGAACATATTTCTCTTAAAGACTCTTATGAGGAGCTAAAGGAAGCTCATGATTTACTTCTCCAAGAAAATCATAAATCTAGTACTAGCATTGGAGTTACTTGTGATATCTTGAATGAAATGCCTAGTATAGAAATTTCAAAGTCTAACATATCTACTTGTTGTGATGATTTACTTGCCATGCCTTGTTCATCTAGAGTAGACTCTGGAAATGCTTTAAACCTTGTTCATGATAATGTGCTTACTAATGAAAATAAGAATTTAAAGGAACAAGTGCTAAAATTGAACAAAAGCTTAGAAAGAGCTTACAAGGGAAAAGAAACTCTTGATAAGTTGCTAAGCGATCAAAGATGCTCCTTTAACAAGGAGGGACTTGGATATGTTCCCAAAAAGGGTAAGAAGCCGGTATACAAGCCTCCAAGGTTTGTAAAGGAGAATGGTAAGTTTTGCACAAAATGCCGATGTGTTGGACATACTCAAAATAATTGCTTTAAGAATAACATGCATTCCATTGGTCTATATGATTCTTGCTATATGCTTAAGAAATCTAAGAATGGAAATGTAATTGCTCACTTCGTTGGCACCTCGATTTTGGGTGCTAAAAAGAAATCCATTTGGGTACCCAAAACTTTGGTCACTAACCTCCAAGGACCCAAACAAACTTGGGTACCTAAAAGAACTTGATTTCTCTTGTAGGTGAACTATAAAACCGGTGGAAGGCATTGGGTGTTGGATAGCGGTTGCACTCAACACATGACCGGAGACCGGAAAATGTTCACTAACTTTGAGAGTGGAAGCAATGACAAGATCACATTTGGAGATAATAGTAAAGGAAAGGTATTGGGTTTGGGTAAAATTGCTATCTCAAACGACCTTTCAATTTCTAATGTGTCACTAGTTGAAACATTAAATTTCAATTTACTTTCCGTTGCCCAATTATGTGATCTTGGTTTAACATGCTTATTCTCAAAAGAAAATGTTGTAATCTCAAAAGAAAATAATAATGAACTTGTCTTTAAAGGTTTTAGATTTGGAAATCTCTATTTGGTAGATTTTTCTTCAAATGAGTCTTGTTTAAAAACTTGTTTAATTGCAAAAACTTCTTTGGGTTGGTTGTGGCATAGAAGGCTAGGTCATGTGGGAATGGTTCAACTCAAAAAGCTTTTTAAGCATGACTTAGTGGTTGGCTTGAAGGATGTGAAGTTTGAGAAAAATCGACTTTGTAATGCTTGTCAAGCCGGAAAACAAGTCGCTAATTCTCACCCTTCCAAAAGTATCATGTCAACCTCTAGGCCATTAGAGCTCTTACATATGGATTTGTTCGGGCCAACAACCTATAAGAGCATTGGAGGGAATAGCTATTGTTTAGTCATTGTAGATGATTACTCTAGATATATAAGAGTCTTCTTCCTAAATGACAAAAGTGAAACCTCCGGGATTTTCAAAAGTTTTTCAAAAAGGGCCCAAAATGAATTTGATTTTAAATTAAAGAAAATTAGGAGTGACAATGGTTCCGAGTTCAAGAATACAAAAGTTGAAGATTTTTGTGATGAACTTGGAATAAAGCACGAGCTTTCACAACCTACACTCCGGAGCAAAATGGAGTTGTAGAAAGGAAAAATCGTACATTAATAGAAATGGCTAGGACAATGCTTGATGAATATAATACTTCCGATACGTTTTGGGCGGAAGCTATTAACACCGCATGTCATGCCATAAATCGCCTCTATTTGCATCGACTTTTGAAAAAGACTTCCTATGAGCTTCTCGTTGGAAGAAAACCGAACATCTCTTACTTTAGGGTATTTGGTTGCAAATGATATATACTAAGAAAAGGTGTTCGGCTCTCTAAATTTCAAAGTCGGTGTAATGAAGGCTTTCTTTTAGGATATTCTTCAAATAGCAAAGCTTATAGGGTCTTTAATAAAAATTCGGGTTTAGTAGAAGAATCTTGTGATGTCCAATTTGATGAAACTAACGGCTCTCAAGAAGATCATGAGAACTTGGATGATGTAGGAGATGAAGGTCTTCGAAAAGCAATGGAGAACATGCAAATTAGAGACATTAGGCCAAAGGAAGATCAAATGTCACCAAGCTCATCAAAACAAGTGGAGCCTCCCTCTTCATCTACAACAAACGACGTTCAAGTTATAGAAGATGAAGAAAAAGATCAACCTCTAAATAACTTCAAGATTCACAATGCAATAGCCAAGGATGATCCAATAGATCAAATATTGGGTGACGTGAGTAAGGGTGTTCAAACTCGCTCTAGAGTAGCTTCACTTTGTGAACACTATTCTTTTGTATCTTCTCTTGAACCTAAGCGTGTAGAAGAAGCTTTAGATGACCCGGATTGGATAAATACTATGCATGAAGAGTTGAATAATTTTGCTCAAAATGACGTTTGGACTTTGGTGGAGAGACCCAAGGAGCACAATGTTATTGGTACAAAATGGGTCTTCCGGAACAAACAAGATGAGAACGGAATTGTGGTAAGAAATAAAGCAAGGTTAGTAGCTCAAGGTTATACTCAAGTCGAGGGCTTAGATTATGATGAGACATTTGCCCCCGTTGCTAGACTTGAATCAATTAGAATCTTGCTTGCTTTTGCATCATGCTTTGATATTAAATTGTTTCAAATGGATGTCAAAAGTGCATTTCTAAATGGAACAATTTCCGAATTAGTTTATGTAGAACAACCTCCGGGTTTTGAAGATGCTAAAAACCCTAATCATGTTTATAAGCTTTCCAAGGCGCTTTATGGTTTAAAACAAGCTCCTAGAGCTTGGTATGAACGCCTTCGCAATTTTCTTGTGTCAAAAGGCTTTAAAATTGGTAAAGTAGATACAACTCTATTTACAAAAATTATTGAAGATGATTTCTTTGTATGTCAAATCTATGTTGATGATATTATATTTGGTTCTACTAATCAAGACTTTTGCAAAGAATTTGGTGAGATGATGTCTAGGGAATTTGAGATGTCGATGATTGGTGAGCTAAGCTACTTCCTTGGACTTCAAATCAAGCAACTTAAAGATGGGACATTTATAAGTCAAACAAAGTATGTCAAAAATCTACTCAAGAAATTTGGAATGGAAGAAGCAAAACCTATCAAGACACCCATGGCAACAAACGGGCATCTAGACCTCAACGAAGGAGGTAAGTCGGTAGATTTAAAGCTTTATAGATCCATGATTGGTAGTTTACTCTATCTTACCGCATCTAGGCCCGATATTATGTTTAGTGTTTGCATGTGTGCACGTTTTCAAGCTTCTCCAAAAGAGTGCCATTTGGTGGCCGTAAAGAGGATTCTAAGATATTTAAAGCATTCCTCAAATATAGGGCTTTGGTTTCCCAAAGGTGCAAAATTTGAGTTAATTGGATATTCGGACTCCGATTATGCGGGTTGTAAAGTGGATAGAAAAAGCACCTCAGGTAGTTGCCAATTGCTAGGAAGGTCTCTAGTAAGTTGGTCATCCAAGAAACAAAATTCCGTAGCCCTTTCAACCGCCGAAGCCGAATATGTTTCCGCGGGTAGTTGTTGTGCTCAATTACTTTGGATGAGGCAAACATTGTTGGATTATGGGATTAAATTTGATAAAATGCCTCTTCTGTGTGATAATGATAGTGCAATCAAAATATCCAACAATCTCATTCAACACTCAAGAACCAAGCATATAGATATACGCCACCATTTCTTGAGAGATCATGTGAGCAAGGGAGACATTGAAATTAGCCACGTCCGAACCGAAGATCAACTAGCGGTCATTTTCACCAAACCATTAGATGAAAGCCGCTTTTGCAAATTGAGAAATGAATTAAATGTCATAGACTACTCAAATGTAGCTTGAAATCAAATTTCATTCTTTTCTGCTCATTTGATGCACTCGTGTGGAATTTCAATGAATTTTTCCTTATTTTGATAAAAAAAATGTGATTATTTTCATAAAAACTAATTTCGAAGTATAGCAAATAGCTCAATTGATGCATAATGATCCTAAATGACTTGTATTGAGTGCAAAACTAGGGATCATTTGCATATTTCGAAGTTCTAAAGTTCAATTCCTGAGAAGTTCCAGAAAATCCGGAACTACCGCAGTACATTTTGCGGTACTTCCGCCCCTGACAGAAAAATCGGAACTATCGCAGTTGTTTCTACGGTACTTCCGGAATTTCTGTGAAAACGGAACTACCGGCGTGTAAACTGCGGAACTTCCATTTTCTGCGGGAGTTATTGCATTTGTAACTGCCTGCCGGTTATTTCTCTCCCCATTTACTCTTTTCTCATTATCTCTCACTTCTTCCTCTCCAGAACTGAGCCCTCTCTCTTCTTCCTCTCCTCCACCCTCTCTCTCTCCCAAGAACCTCCCTCCTCTCCCGATCTTCGAATCCAAGGGGAGTTCTTCATTTTTGGGCGATTCCTTGCACTTCTAGGGTTCCCCTCCATCGACTCCACAAGGTGAATTGAATCAAAATCCCTCTCTATCTTGTTCTAAGGACCCTAGGGTTGAAATTAGATCACAATTCGAAATGTGATGATTTTTGCTGAAGTTTCCTTGGGCACATCAGTATATTTGGGGTATTTAAATGTTTACACACACATGCATAAGATTCAAACCAAGAAATACCCCAAAATAACGAAGATTTAACATGCCCTAGAAAGTCCCAGAAATTTCGGAACTACCGGTGGAGCGGCCGGAACTACCGGGGTACCGGAAGTTCCGCATTTTAAATGCCGGAACTACCGTTTTTCCCGGAAGTTCCGCAGTTTTGCCGCCGGTACTTCCGGTTTTTTTGGAACAGCAGAAATTTTATTGCATTTCAAATGTAACCTACTTCATTTGTATGCTATTCCATTCCTTATTATCCTCTCCTCTTCGAAGATGCCGAGGATGAAGAATGTTTCTCACAAGACCTATGGAGGAGCTCTGGGACAATCCTCCTCGACTCCCGCCCTTCCGTCAGCAGAGCATGAGGATAGGGGCAAGGGCCCCACCGCGGACTCCGAGAGTGAGTCCGAGGGCTCCCATGAGAGCGGATCCGAGGCCTCGCATGAGAGTGAGGAGTATGAGGCGTCGGATGAGGAGATGCATGCGGCAGCTGTAGATGAAGAAATAGACCTTTCAAAGATCACCGGTGATGACTATGCCATCTTGCGTCGCCGCAGTCAGTATACCCTTCCTCGCAACTCTCAGGACCCGAAGTTCCATACAAAATTTCAGGAGCAAGTCTATAGAGAAATGTATGGTCCTTTGCGCAAGTTTGCTCAGCACAAATATGTCGACTGGGATCACTTGTCACAGGTTGACAAGTTTGATGGTGCATATCTGTAACAGCCCAGGTTTTTATTAAAATAAATAAATAAATAAATAAAAATCAATTAAAATAAAAACCTAAATTAAAATAAGTGTTTTTGTTGCATAAAGTTTAAATTTGGATTTGCCCTGAATTTCTGTTTTTGAAAAGCTGGATTTGAAAAGCATTTTAAGAAAACCTAAAATTATTATTAAATAAAATGATATTTTGATTTTATATGAAAATTCTATGTCAAATTAATTATTTGGAGTTATTTGGCTTTTATTTGGTTTCCTGGATTTTCTGGAGTTCAAAAATGTATTTTTGAAATTAAAAAGTATTTTAAAGTATGAAAATTAAATACCAACATTAGTTGGAAATATTTTTTTAGTCCAAAAAGTGTCCAGGAGGTTCTCTGAATTTTCCTGGAATTTTTGGAACTTATTTGGTATTTTTCTGAGGCTTAATGAAATTCCTGTGCTTTTCTGAAAATCTTAAAATCAGAAAAATAAAAATATACCCCTCCCTCCCCTTCGGCCGCCACGTGGACGGCTAGATTGCCGGCCACGTCGCCCGCCGGATCCCGCCCTCCCCTCTTCCGCTCCCGCCACCTGGCCGGCTCGGATCCGCGCCACGCCTCCCCGCCAGTCGGCCCATCCGCCCGTCCGCCCGCCCTCCCCTTTTGGCCGTCGGATCTTCATCCGCCCGCGCCCGAGCCGCTCCTCTCTCTCCTCTTCCCCATTTCTCTGCCGACCGGGCCCCACCCGGCAGCCTCCCTCTCCCCTCGCTCGCTGACCGCCCGGGCCCGCCTGTTAGGGTCGTCTTCTTCGCCGCGCCTCCTTCCTTCTTCTCCTCTCCCCTTTCCTTTTCCGGCCGCCGACCGAATCCTCGCCGCGCCTCCTTTCCTTCTCCACCTCTCTCTGGTTTTGGCATCCAATCGCCGCCCGGGATCAAATCCCCCAGTCCCCGCGCCCCCTATTTCCTTCCGCGCCCTCCCCTTTCCTTCTTCCCCTTTCTTTCCTTTCCGCCGCCCGCCATCTCCGGCGAGGAATCCCCGCCAGCTCCCCCTCCCCGACCCCTATATAAACCCCCCACCGGCACCTCCTTTCCTCGCACCACCTCCCTCCGCTCCCTTCTTCCCTCCCCGGGCACCGTAGCGCCCTCGAGCTGTGCGCCCAAGCTTCCGAGCGCCGGAGCAACTCCGGCGAGGGATTGCGGTCGTCTCCAGCGTCCTCGTGCCCCGACACCACCTCCCTCGGCCTCCCCGCGCCCGTGCGAAGGTCCTACGCCCCTCGGCTGCGCCTCTCCGCCACCGGAGCCGCCTCGCCAACGTCGACCGAGCCGCTCCGCCGCCTCTCCCTCGACGCCGGCCGCCTCCGCCTGTCGCCGCACCCCGCCGGAGGTATAGCCGTCTTCCCCGTACGCCCCTCTCCCGGTTTCGACCGCCGCTGGCCGCCGCCGCACCGCCGTTCGCCGGCGAGGCTCGCTTCCCCGTATGCGCTCCGGCCGGTCCCGTCAGCGTGCCCGCGTGGCAGGTGACGCGGCGCCACGTCCTCGGCCACGTCGGCCTCCCGCTCCCCGTCAGTGCCACGCCAGCCCGACCCCGCCACCCGTGCCACCTCACCACCCCCTTTTCTCTGTGGGCTCGGTCCATGGACCCATGGCCCACCTGTCAGCGGGATTTATCTCATGCTGACGTCATGATGACGCATTAAACCCGAATTTCCCGTTGAAAAATATTTCGGCTGGAAATGAAAATCCCTGGCTGACGCAATGCTGACGCAATGCTGACGCCATAAATTCTTTTTCTTTAGGAAAATAATTCCAGAAAATCCCTTTTTCTATTTCCTCTCTTTTCAAACTTCCCGGAGCCCGTTCTTCTTCGTTCTAACTCCGATTGAGCCCATTCAAATTTCTAAATTCATCAAAAATTCCCCTCTTTCCATTTCTAGCTTCAATTCAAATATTTGAGTCAATTTGAATTTAATTAGAATTTATTTGAATTTGGTGGGTTATTTTGACGTGTAGACTTCGACGATTCGGGAAATTTATTCGACGAAGATTCAAACGAAGTTGAAGAGCAAGGTAAGTCACACTCCTTGATCATGTTGATCCCAGATTGCAAATAAAATTATGTTGATTTAAATTATATTGCATGCATATTTTTATTCAACATATTTCAATCCAGTTTTAAATTTAGTTAATACCTGTTTGTTATTACCTCCTTTGATATTGCAAATCCTTATACCTTGTCACCCTAGATCAAACTCTAGTTGGTACACTAGTATTGGCTAGAGAATTTTATATCAAATGCCTAGACCTGCTTAGATATAATCTTGGATTTGGGATACCTTTTCACACGAAATGATAAACTTTTCAACTGTACTCTTGACTTTGGTGAGTTAAGGAGTGTTATGAAATATTTTGAAAACAAAATATAAAACTGGTTTAGACTTAGGCAATTGGTTTGAGTGGTGGGTGCAGGCATGCTCTGTTGTTCGGAGACACAGGGTTGATTGTCGTGCACAGGGGTATGTGGTTGGGCCTAAGTCAGTTAAGGACCGGTCTGTGAGCTACTGTTGCAAAGCCCTATCGTACTACCACAAGGCTGGTATGGGACAGCCTTGGCTGAATAATTTGCGAGTCCCAACCTGGGTCATGTTGTAGGATGAAAGTGAGCGTGGCGTAGGCCATGAGAAGTCTCACTCGGCTCAAGAGGGGGTCCCGGTCTGGTGGATTCCTTACTGGGGTGAAACCTTAGAGTTGGCTTGGCCAGGTTGAAGGCTTTGCATTGTAAAGGCCTTGTCACGACTCCTCGCCGCACACCAAAGGAAGTGTGTAAACCGGTGGCAATATGGGATGATCGTGTCTTGTGGGTAAAGCTGTACAACCTCTGCAGAGTGTATAATCTATCCTGGATAGCCGTGCCCACGGTCATGGGCATGCTGAGTAAAGTTTTTCATGGATTAGACTTTGTTTTTCAAAAATATTTTCGAAAACCTTGCGGATGGATGGAATCCGTGAGAGATTGAAATCTGGTGAATGGATGGAATTCATCAGAGTTGCGCAGTGAAAGCGTGTGGATGGATGGAATCCATACGTGATCTTTTGGAAAAGATGGTCCGGGTGGGATGCCCGTGGATAGGTTGGTGTTTGGTTGGAGCCTGCACTGACGGTAATATTTTCAATTACAAGTACTGTTTTACTTATTGTATCAAGTTCAGCAATTTCATTCTATTTACTGTATTTCATTAAATGCTGTTTTATGCAAACTAACCCTATGAGCCTTCCATTGAAGCCTTTATCATTATATTGCATTTCTCCGTGTGACTTGCGGAGTACAAGTTTGTACTCATTGTTGCTATCTCCACACAGAGGAAGACGACTTCGACTACGGTGAAGACCAGAACGAGTAGGCCACGTCTTGCAGTTGTTTGCCTGTGGGCAGGCTTGGGCTTCGCTTTTTCAGCTTCGCTTCCGCAGTTTCTTTTGTTATATTTGCCAATGTGCGATGATGTAAACGCTGGCCATAAGGCCGTACTCTTTAACTTAAATAAATATCATTATGGTTGATATTTATCTTTGTTGTTCACTGTGTGCACTAGCTGATCCTGGACTAGTGCGATTTACACAGAGGATCCAGGAGTTGTTGCTCCGGGTTCCGACAATATCGGCTTTTTCAGCAAGCCGGAATCCATCATCTTGTTGCGTTCCAGTGCAACTACATGGAGGAGATGATACGGCAGTTCTACGCCACCTTGCATATCTCTCCCAATTTTGAGCATCTCTGTTGGATAACAGGAACGCAGGTTATTGAGTGCACCAAGCATGAGTTCGAGCTAGCACTTGGTACCGAATCCAGCTCTTATGAGAAGGTGTTTAGTAGACCGGCACTTCCCATTGCTGCATATACTGATTACTATGACCAGGCAGCTGATCGAGTGCCAGGGACGATAATTGGACTGCTATCCATTCCTAGTCTTGTCAACAGGATCATCAACCACACTATTTTTCCAAAGAGTGGAAATTATGACGCTATCCGTGGACACGCTTGGAATGTGATTGACTACATCATGCGTGGTGAGAAGTTTGACGTGGTGGATCTCATTGTCCGGGTCATTGATGCAAATAAGAATGACAGGCAAAAGAGAATCAATTTTGCACCTTTCATTATGGCCCTGATCATTCGCAAGACCGGGTACAGAGGAGCTCTTTGCACTGTGCACAAGCCGTACAAGCCTCGTGCAGAGGCCCCTATTCCTGCTCCTGCTCGTCCTCGTGGTCAGCATCAGCCTCAGGCAGCCGCTGATCCTCCTCCTCCCCAGGGCGAAGGTGATGTGACGCTGTCCCAGATCTACTCCGCCATTCTCAGGCTTGAGGAGCGCCAGATTGAGACTTTGGGACAGGTTGCCACCTTGATCACCTCTGTCTCTTCTCTCGGTGATCGTGTTACATCCCTTGAGCACATTGTTGCTCCGACTCACTCCTCTCGCCGCACTCGTCGCCGCAGTTCTCCTTCTCCGCGTGCAGCTCAGGATTAGCTTTTCTTTTTGGTGTTTCGATGCCAAAGGGGGAGAAAAATGAAGCAAGGAGAAGAAGTTTAAGTCATTTTATCTATCTATTTGGCTATGTAATAAAATATGGTGTAATGAACCATGTGATGGATGTTTAGTATTTTAATTTCCTATGCATTGTAATGAACTATGTTTGGATCTTATGCCCTAATTGCAATGATATTTACTTGTCTATGCGTATCTTTGAATTTTTTTGATAGTGTGCTTTAATATTATGATTATGATCATGCTTGCTAAATAGAATTCATGCAAATCTTCATGAAATTTGATGCACATGTTTAGGGGGAGCTCTTTCTTATTAAGTTTCTAAATTGTGAAAATTCCCCGTGTTCTAAATTGACAAAATTTCAAAATCTTAATATACAACTTGCAAACAAGGAGTATATCCAAATCTTAAATTCTTCTTAAAACTTGCTCATGTTGTCATCAATTACCAAAAAGGGGGAGATTGAAAGCATCTAGGCCCCTAAAAATATTAGTTTTGGTAATTAATGACATTATGTGATCATGGGACTAATTTGTGTATTGAGTGTTTGCAAGAATTAGTCTCAAGGGCAAAGAAGAAGGTACATAAAAAGATGTTGAAGATTCAAAGATCTCAAGGGCGACAAGGTAAATAGTTTAGGGATCTATTTTATTTTTTACCGGTCTTGCAGATAGGTTGGAAGACCGGATTATAGGATAGACGCCGTACTATTAAGAGGGATCATGGTGATTTGCTTAATCATATGATAATGTGCCCTTCGGATCAATTTAGGATCATGCATGCACTTAGAAATTAAAATCAAATCAAAACTGTGTTTTGTCAGAAAATCCGGTAGTACCGGCGTTCTACGGGCGGAACTACCGCATGGCCAGAAGTACCGGGCCTCTGAGCGGATCGTTTATTCCAAAGAGCACCCGAAGTTTGAGTTAGTCTCTCGGAAATCGGAAGTACCGCAAGTTCAACTGCGGAACTACCGCGTGTGCGGAAGTTCCGGGGTCCCGAGCGGAACTTCAATTCCAGAGAGCGCCCGGAGTTAAACTTAGCCTCTCGAAAAACGGAAGTACCGCGGATTGAACAGCGGAACTACCGCTGGCCGGTAGTTCCGGACTTAAGAACGGAACTTCATTTCCAGAGAGCGCCCTGAGTTGGAGTTAACCGCGCTGAAATCGGAAGTACCGGGGCAAGGAGCGGAACTTCCAGATTTCCGGAAGTACCGCGATTTTAACGGCGGTAGTACCGCACTCATTTTTCAACGGTTACATCTGACAGCCTGAAATAGCCGTTCTGTTGCGACGGCGGAAATCCGGAAGTACCGCCCATATAACGGCGGTAGTTCCGGTTTTCCTGAAAATTCAGAATTGTTTATTGCAACGGCTATTTGAGGTTGGTGAGGGTATAAATACACCCCCACCAGAACTTGTAAGTGTTGTTGAACCCATATTGAACATCTTTGAGCCTAGAGCAACTTCTCACACCTCTCTTTCACTCTTGTGCATTCAATAGAGGTAGTTGAGCCCAAATTCAAGTGCATTGCATTCTAGATTGATCCAATTGGCACTTGTGTGTGATCAAGCCGCTGTGGTTCGTTTCTCTTGGTGCTTGCCGGCACCTAGACGGCTTGGCGAAGGTTTCGGTGATCTTCTCAAGAAGATTGTGAGAAGGCCCGGAAGATTGTGAAGGCTCGGAGCTCGCCTACCCGGAGAGGGAAAGGGCTACCGCTAGTGATCGAGGTGATTAGGCTCAATTCGTGGAGCCGGTCCTATTCGGTAGGGCTTACCTCAACGTGGACTAGGGGAGACCGGCAAGTCTCCGATCACCACGGTAAAAAGTGATCGTGTCAATTGTGGTTTGCTTCCCTGTGCTTAAATTTCATTCAAGCAACTCGTTCTATTTGAATTATTTGATTGCTCACTTGGTTAGAGTAGCAAACCTTGTTCTTAGACTACTTGGTATTTCTCCTAGTTAAATTGCTTACTAGTGATCACTTGAGCCTTTCTAGGTTGTTTAGTTGTACTATTATTATCTTGCTTTAGTCAAGTAATTAAGTTTAAAATTTTCAATTGAAATTAGACGAAAAATTTTAAATCCGCCTATTCACCCCCCTCTAGTCGGCCTCCTCGATCTTACAGCAGCCCCGCCTCCACATATTTATAGAGCATGCTAATGGGCTTCCACGTTGTAGGCCCATTAGAACCCTAATCCCATATGGATCAATATCCCTTTTGGCCTATAAAACCGAATTGTTTATGATTGCCTCTTGGGCACATCACTAACAACAAGTGGTATCAAAGCTTGATCTCTTATTGATTTAGACTTAACTGCCTAAGAGAGAAAAGAATGTCTAATGAGGTAATTACTATAGGAAATACACCTCTTTTTTATGACTCAAATTATGCATATTGAAAAATTAGAATGTCTATTTATCTAAAGGCCATGAGCCCGAGTATATGGAGAATCATTCATAAATGAGGGTTGCGTTGTGTCTCTTGATCCACTACACCCCACGGAACTTGAGGAGCGCAATGCTCATTTATACGCTCAAGTGATGAACACTCTCTCTGGAGCTTTGAACGCGGATGAGTTCAATTGAGTGAGCAATTTAAAAACTAGTCACGAGATATAGACAAAATTCTTGGAAATCCATGAGGGAACATCAATGGTCAAAGAGGCCACATTGCATAGACTTTGTCTCAAATATGAAGTGTTTACAGTGTTGCCACATAAGATCATTAATGAAAGATTTTCACGTCTTAACAACATCGTAAATGAACTCAACAGCCTAGGCACCTCACTAACCGATGTTGATATTGTGAGAAAAATGCTTAGTGCTCTACCAAAGAAGTTTGAGACATTGGTGACTCTCTTCCTCAACTCAGCCGAGTTGCCAAAGATGACACCGACTCAACTCTTGGGCAACCTCATAACCAATGAATTGTATTAGAATGTCAATGAAGAGCTTTTGGAGCAATCCTCCTCCAAGAGCAAGAAGGTTACCGCTTTCAAAGCAAAAGCGGTATCTAGCGATGAGTCAAAAGACCAAGAGGATGACTCTGAGGAGGAATTGGCTCTCCTCATGAGAAAATGAAGAAGTTCATGAGAAAGCGCTTAAACCAAAGAGCTAGCCCTGACAAAAGTAAGAAGGGGCGCTCCTACAATGACAACAAGCGCTATAAAAACATTCGTTGCTATAAGTGCAATGAGAATAGACACATTACCTCTCATTGCCCAATGAAGAAGGATGCCAATGGCAAGTCATCCAGGAAGAAGGACTTCAACGGCAAGAAGGAGTTTTTCAAAAAGCTTCAAAATGATAGAAAGAATGAGGCCCATATCAGAGAATGGGACTCCGATGAGGAGTACACCGACTCCGACTTTGACTCTAATGATGATGAGTTCTCCAAGAAAAAGAACTTATCGGCATCGCCATCAAGGAGGCTTCATTGCTCTTCTCGTCTCCTACATGCCTCATAGCAAAAGGAGATAAGGTAAAATCTCTCAATGATGATGAACCCTCCTATGATGAGTTAATGAATATACTTGAAGATTTAAATGAATATCTTGGGAAGGAGAAGTCAAACTTTAAGACCTTGAAGATAGATTATTCCTCTAAAGGATTCTTGTGAGGAGCTAAAGGAAACTCATGACTCACTCTTTGAAAAGGATTTAAGCAAATCTCATACTAATATTGGAATTACATGTGATATTATTAATAAAATGCCTAGTGTAGAGATTGTTAGAACTAGCACATCCACTTCATGTGATGATTTATTAACTATGCCATGTTGCTCTAAAGTTGATTCTATTCATGGAAATGCTAAATCATGTGATGCAAAACTCATCGTAGAAAACAATGAGTTAAAGGAGCAAGTGACCAAGCTAAATAAAAGCTTGAAAAGGTGCTTCAAGGAAAAAACCACCCTTGACAAACTATTGAGTGAGCAACAGTGCTCATTCAATAAAGAAGGACTTTGGTTCATGCTCAAGAAGTTAAGAGACCGGCATACAAGCCCACAAGGTTTGTCAAGCAAAATGGCAAATATTGCCATAAGTGTCAGAATGTAGGACATTTGCAACAAACATGTCCCATTGGTAAGACTCCATCTGTAGGTATATATGATTCATACTATATGCTTAGGAAATCTAAGCCACTAAAAAGAATGCTATTTGGGTCCCTAAAGCCTTGGTTACTAATCAACAAGGACCCAAATAAATTTGGGTACCTAAAAGAACTTAATTTTCTTTTGTACATGAACTACAAAACTAGTGTAAGGCATCAAGCACTTGATAGCAAGTACACTAAACATATGACCAGAGGCCAAAAGATGTTCACCAGCTTTTAAAATGGTAGCAATAAAAGAATCACATTTGGGGACAACAGCAAAGAACAGATACTTGGTTTAGGTAAAATCGCTATCTCAAATGACCTTTCAATTTCTATTGTATTTCTAGTAGAAACATTGAATTTCAATTTGATATCCGACTCAATTATATGATCTTGGTCTCGCTTGCACTTTCTTTGATGGTGTAGTTACCATTTCCAAAGAAAAGAAAATAAGTTAGTTTTCAAAGGTTTTAGATTTGAAAATATTTATTTGGTTGATTTCTCTTCTAGTAATTCATGCATAAAAACTTGTCTAATTGCAAAAACTTCTTTCGGTTGACTATGGTGTAGAAGGCTAAGTCATTTGGAAATGATTAAACTCAAAAAGTGTTTAAAATATGACTTAGTAGTTAGCTTGAAAGATATGAAGTTTAAGAAAAAATAGATTATGTAATGCTTGTCAAGCCTGAAAGCAAATTGCAAATTCTCATCCTTGTAAAAGTATCATATCAATCTCTAGACCATTAGCGCTCTTACATATGGATTTGTTTAGGCCAACAACCTGCAAGAGCAACGCTATAAGAGCATCGGGAGTAATAGCTATTGCTTGGTCATTATAGATGATTACTCAAAATATACTTGGGTGTTCTTTTTACATAACAAAGCCAAAGTCTCCGGCATCTTCAAAAGCTTTGCAAAAGGGCCCAAAATGAATTTAATTTTAAAATCAAGAAAATCCATAGCGACAATGATTCCAAGTTCAAGAATACTAAAATTAAAGATTTTTGTGATGACTTAGAATAAAGTATGAACTTTCCACTACCTACACTCCGGAACAAAATGGAGTAGTGGAACGAAAAAACAAACATTGATTGAAATGGCTAGGATAATGTTTGATGAATATAATACTTCCAATCACTTTTGGGCGGAAGCTATCAATACCGCTTTTCATGCTATAAATCGCCTTTACTTGCATCGACTTTTGAAAAAGACTTCTTATGAGCTTCTCATTAGAAGAAAATCGAACATCTCTTACTTTCGTATTTTGGTTGCAAGTGTTACATTTTAAGAAAAGGTGTTCGGCTTTGAAAATTTCAAAGTCGTTGTGATGTTGAATTTTTGCTTAGCAGCTCATCAAATAGTAAAGTATATCGTGCTCTAACAAAAACTCTGGTTTAGTTGAAGAGACATGTGATGTTCAAATTGATAAGACTAACGACTCTCAAAAAGAGTAAGATAATTTGGATGATGTATGTGATGAAGGATTGAGGTAAGTAATAAAGAACATGCAAATTAGCGACATCAAACCAAAAAAAAGACTCAGGGCCTGTTCTTTTTGGCTGCGGCTTGTGACTTTTGGGCTGTTTGTACGAGAGATTATAGAGTAACAGAAATTCACGTGCGGTTTTTATCGATATAAATGAAGTCAGTAAAGTATGTACTACAATTAACTAGTAAACCCTATCTTGAAAAAAATACTCCGTTTAAAAGCTAGTTACTGTACAAAAGCCGAAAAGCAGCTTTTAGAAGCTAAAAAGAACAGGGCCTCAACCGGTTCACCATCATCAACACAAATCGAGCCTCCTTCCTCTTTCACAACAAACAAAAATCAAGCAATTGATGTAGAAGAGAATGAAAAAGAGCAACCATCAATACTACTTCCGAAGATTCACAATGCTATTACAAAGATCATCTAGTAGATCAAATATTGTGTGATGTAAGGGTGTTCAAACTCGATTCCTTGTTGCTTTTTATAAACATTACTCTTTTATTTTCTCCCTTGAGCCCAATGCAAAATTTATTGGCATTTCAATTTTTAGTATCTAAAAAAATGCTATTTGGGTGCCTAAAGCCTCAGTCACTAACCTCCAAGGACGCAAACAAATTTGGGTACCTCAAAAAACTTAATTTTTTTGTGTAGATGAACTACACAACATATGACTGGAGACCGAAAGATGTTCACCACCTTTGAAAATGGTAGCAACGAAAGAATCACATTTGGGGGACAATAGCAAAGGAAAGGTATTTGGTTTGGGTAAAATTACTATCTCAAATGATATTTTTCAATTTCTAATGTATCTCTAGTAAAAACATTGAATTTTAACTTGCTATCCGTTGCTCAATTATGTGATCTTGGTCTTACTTGCACTTTCTCTAGTGATGGAGTTACCATTTCCAAAGAAAAAGAGTTAATTTTCAAATATTTTAGATTTAGAAATCTTTATTTGGTTGATTTTTCTTCTAGTTATTCATGATGGGTTTGCTTTGAAAAATCACTTAATCTGATCATTTTCAGACAAATTAAATGCAGAAATACTGAGAAACCCGTGTGTTACAGTTCAAATGGATCAAACTTTGTGGTTGACATACCTTGTGTTCATTTTCTACATGTACATGCAATCTTTGAGGTGTTCCAGGAGTAGCTGAGAAACAGTACAAAGATATTGCTAAGACATAGAGCTTTTAGATATTTTAAGTTTCATGTACTCACTTAAAGGAATCTTGATAAGAATAAGAGTGCGACTAGTGCATGGTATACTGTAGACAGGCATTTGGATGGGATAGGTCTCAGCCATCCGATATGTTCTAATCGAACGATGTTGCACCTGCTCATGCAAACATGCAGGAGCACATTGTCATCCGCTTGCATGAGGCTCCATCATCGTTTACAAGCATGATGCCTCATTGTCGTCGTCCTCTGCGCACGGGAACTTGTCGCCATTCATGAGCACAAGACCTGTCAACATCCTCCTTTGCACGTTAGGGAGCCAATTGTCCTCTTGCCCTCTGGCCTTCAAAAGTTCCAGAACCTGAAACATATCAAAGTTTCAAATTTAAGAAAGAAGTTGAAACATGTATAAACTGAAACGTATCAAAGTTTCATATTACAAAGAAGTTACTAACAGTATAGCATCTTAGCAAGTTTGAGCCAGGTTTGAAGTTTCACCTAAAGTTCACCCAAGTTTCATAGAGTTTCAATCATGAAAACTTATTAAACTTTGATACACTTGGTCATGAAACCTTATGAAACTTTGAAAAGTTTATGAAACTTGGTCATGAAACCTTATGAAACTTGGTCATCAAACCTCATGAAACTTCATAAAAATTCGTGAATCTTAATTATGAGAGTCGGACATAGGACATCATAAAATTTAGCCATGAAATATCATGAAACCTAGTCAATTTAGGTATGAAACCTAAACCTTTATGAAACCTCATGAAACACCATAAAACTTAATAATAAAACCTAGTCAATTTAGGCATGAAACCTCATAAACACTATTAAACTTAAACATGAACACTAGTCAATTTAGGCATGAAATCTTCTGAAACTTGATGAAACATCATGAAAGTTAATCATAAAACCTCATGAAACCTAGCCAACTTAGGCATGAAACCTCCTGAAACTTCATGAAACCTCATGAAGCACCATGAAAATTAATCATGAAATCTAGTCAATTTAGACATGAAATCTTCTAAAACTTTATAAAACATTATGAAACTTAATCATGAAGCCTAGTCAATTTAGGAATGAAACTAGCCATGAAATTTAGTCAACTAAGACATAAAAACATCTTGAAATAACATGAAACTTAATTATGAAATCTCCTAAAACACGATAGAACTAGTCATGAAACCTCATGCAACTTAGTTAATTTAGGTTGGAGTAAATCTGAATGGCTCAGTAAGTTTCAACGTGTTTCAACGTTTCAAATTCCAAGATAGCAAGTTTCATGAGAGTTTTTAGGTTGGAGATTGCTATAGGACAGTATCCCATTGCAGAGTTTCAGAGTAGTTTCATAAAGTTTAATGAGGTTTTAGAACTGAAACTTAAAGTTTCATGAGGTTTCAAAACTAAATCTTGCAGTTTCAAAAGTTTCATGAGGTACTAAAAGTGAAACTAGATGTTTTATAAGGTTTCAAAATGAGACTTGTAATTTTTAACAAGTTCCAGGAAATTTCAAAATTGAAACCGGAAAGAAGTTTTATGGATTTTTAGGACTAAAACTTGTAGTTTCAAAAGTTTCACAAACCGAAACTTAAGGCTTCAAAAGTGAGTTTCAACATAATTCAAGTTAAAGAACATATTTTGAAAAGGGATTACACAAATTTGTGCAAATTCAACAAAAATCAAGCAGATTCCACGAGCCTCTCCTTGCCAGGCTGCACAACACCACAAGCTCATCACCGCTGCTGTTTGGTGTAGCCACTGCTTAGCCCATGCATGCCATCACGCTACCGTCGCTCCCGTAAGTGCCGCTTCTGGCCTGCTCGTGAGCGTTGCTGCTACATCCTTGCCTGCCATTGCTAGGACCACTCAGCTCGTGTTGGCACCGCTGCAATGCGCCACTCTACGTCTGTGGAGGAGGGATTACCTCATCAAGCACGCTCGTTTGCAACTCACTGAGGACCCCACTTCGGTGCCCATGTCCATGTCCGCTCCCCACCGCCATCCATGGCAACGAGCTCTGCTCTTCGCCTCCCAAGGCTAGAAGCTCATTAAGAAACAAAAGAGGCAAGAAATTTAGGGTAATGGTAGCATCATTGCGGGTAGCAGGGGCGAAGGGCCCGGTAGGGCAAGGTAGGGCGCTCACCCTACCTTGGCTCCACCGCGAATCCCCACCTCGAGTTGATCTGGCCGCCATGGATGCCAGGTTGAAGGTCCTGCTGCTGCTATTGAACGAAGTCTGAATGTTCTCACGAGGAAGATGACTGAATCGTTACTTCGTAAGTCTGTTAGTCGACCTTTGGCCTTTGGGCCTTAACGCTTCACGCTTGCGGCTTGCCTTGTGGGCTTGTGGCTTGTGGGCCGCACAACATATGTGGACTGGGACTGCGGTAGCCCGTTCGTTTTCCAGAGCAGCGACGGCGCTTTGCCTTCAGCCGCCGGCCGCTCCAATTTTCGCGACTCGCCAGTTCGCCAGTTCGGAGACGAATCCATTAGCTGCAGATGAGCGGATCAGTTGGCGACTTCGGCACGGCTCAATTCGGCACTTTGGCATTTCGTCACGGCAGTTCGCAGTCTCAGGCAGCACATACGCAGTCGGCGTCGTTACAGTAAGTCATCCAACTCTCTGATACTTTTTTAGTTTTTCCATTGTTGTTATTCAATCTTTCGGTTACCACTTACCAATTAATTTGGTTTGGTTAATTTTGAAGCACAGGGAATTATAAAATATAAATATGGAAGATGACTATGACTCAGATGAGTTTGAACAAGCTGTCGCTGCAGTTGAAGAGGAGATGGAAAATGATATGGCAGGTGGACAAGTTGAAGAGGAGATTGAAAGTGATGGGGAAGATGAAGGTATTATAACTCAGTTCAATCCGGATCACATTATCACTGATCCGGGGCTTCGTATACCGATTGATCAATTTTCTATCAATATTAGATCCGAAGTTAGAAGGGCTTTCATAGATAAGGGTCCAACTCAACCAATTGGCTATAAGTTCCCAAAATCAAATACTAAAAGATGCTTTCAGAAAAATTGGTTCAAGGAACATTCTTGGCTTGAATACAGTGTGGAGAAGGATAGGGCTTATTGCTTTTATTGTTATCTTTTCAAGCATGATCGAATGGATGACAAATTTGGATATGATGTCTTTACAACAATGGGGTTTAACAATTGGAAGAATGCATATTTGGCGCTTCCAAAACATGATGGAAAAATCCATAACCAGTGTAGGACAGCATATGAAGATTTCAAAAACCAAAGAACAAGTGTGAAACATAAGGTTGACAAACATACAAAAGATGCACTAATCAAATATGAAACTCGGTTGGATACATCATTGGGTAATCCATGTAGGGCAGGAGGTTTAGTGGAAATCATGGAGTCTTTTAGCTTTGTGTTCATCATGAAGATGATGCTGCAAATCCTGCGCATCACAAATGAGCTCTCTCTTATCTTGCAAAGGAAGGATCAAAATGTTGTTCAAGCCATGTCTTTGGTTATTGATGTGAAAACATGTTTGATGAATTTGAGGAATGATGGTTGGGAGCCACTATTACAGGAAGCCACAAAATTTTGCAGTGAAAATGATATTCCAATACCAAATATGAATGAAGTAGTACCAAGATTTGGCAGATCAAGAAAAGGGGGCAAGAACAACATCACTCAAGACCATTATTTTCGTGTTGATACCTTCTATGCTGCTATAGATGCTATTACCACAGAGTTTGATCATTGGTTTAATGAGGTATCTTCAGAATTGCTTGTTTGCTTTTCTTGTCTTGACCCGAGAGATTCATTCTCTAAATTTGATGTGGACAAGCTTGCTCGGCTTACTGAGATATATTTTGATGATTTCTCCTATTCCGATAAGAGGGGCATAAAAGATCAACTTGAGTTATTTATTATTCATGTGAGAAGACTTGAGGAGTTTAGAGATTGTCATGATCTGGCAAGCCTAGCTGCACAAATGGTTGAACTTGATAGACATACTGTTTTCCCATTGGTTTATCGTCTAATTGAGTTGGCATTGATACTACCGGTAGCGACAGCATCAGTTGAAAGGGTCTTTTCAGCTATGAAGATTATCAAAACAGAATTGCGCAACAAGATGTCCGATGCTTGGCTTAATGACTTAATGGTGTGCTACATTGAGCGAGAAATATTCAAAGGAATTGATCTTGACAAGATCAAGAAAACATTTCAAAACAAGAAAGATAGGCAAATGCAATTGCCTAGGTCGCCTAGGCGTGACTGAAGCTTCATCGTCACATGGTTAGTTGACTTTGCTTGTATTTTCTATAATTCTATTCATCCTAAATGTTTTTAATTATATATTTTGTGCTTGACTATCACTACGTCTAGTGAACCATTTTGAGAGATATTACTTTACTATCTATGTTATCAACTTCGCCATACCTTAAATTTTTTTCGTCCTCCGCCACTGGCGGGTAGTGTGGAGATGTCACTGGGGAAACGGCGCGACGATGAGGAAGTTGTTGTTGGTGCCACTCGATTTTTGGGTGCAAGCTGCAGAGAGCTCGATTTTGGGGGAGAGGGAGAGAGAAGGGGAAAGTGTTCAAGGGAATAGAAATGCTCGACGTGGGCTCTGGCTCCTCACTTTGTACATTCACGTGGGTGAAATCTGATGGCGATAAGGTCAAAAACAAACTACTGCTAGCTATCTCATCGTAAAGGCTTTGGACGGTATACCATTGTATGGTTTTTCTCTTAAGAGAAATCAGATGTTCTATTGGGTTTTTGGCCTTCTCTAATCGGAAACCGATATCATGAGCGCGAAGAAAATTTTTTGCTTTTTAGCCCAAAATTTGAAAGTTTATTACATATGGACCCCTGGAGAAAAGATTTGCAAAAATGGACCCTTAGAACGGCGCCAAAGCATATGGCGCCCATGGTACATAGCACGCCGCCATATGCTTTGGCGCCGTGCGTGGACACGTAGGATCCACGGTGGCATTGCACCACGCCAAAGCACATGGCGTCGTGCCATGCATAAACGACGCTAAAGGCCGTGGCGCCGTTCCCTGGGACTTAAGTCCGAGCGCAGCCCCCGGCCCCCCACCACCCCCTCACTCCACTCCTCTGTTTGAACAGACCGAGCACAGAGAACAGCCGCCGCCGCCGCCCCTCTCTCCCCCCTCCAAATCCACCCCAATCCATCGATTTTTCTCGCGATTTTGCTTCCAAACCGAACAAGCAAGGTGAGCTCCCTCTCCTCCTTTGATTTTTTTCCCAGTAGATATGGATTATTTGAGGTACATTTCGTGGGGCAAGATTTCAAACCCTAGATGAAATTAGTTGGATTTGGCTCGGTTTTAGGTTGGATTCGCAATAGATATGCGTAATGTATTAGTAGTAATGTGTATAGATCCGTTTTTAGGTTGAAATTAGTTGGATTAGGATTTGATTTGGGTAACTAGCGAACCTAGGGTTAGAAATGATAAACATTATAAATCTTATTCATTTCCCATTTTAGGTTGTCATGGGCTTCACTCGTTTGCCACCTCCACCCGGTGTTCCCGTGCCGATGTGTTATTGCGGCGATCCTTGCAAGGTCGAAAGGTCGGATGATCCGGATACATATAGGCAGAGGTACTGGATGTGCACCAACTGGGCGTTCGATCCGCCACGTGTCGCCGTTGTCCTCGGCAAGATGGTATGTTGTATTGTTGATTCATCGACTTGGTATTAATTCTGTTGGTTTAACGAATGCATACATTTGCAGGAGCCTCCACCGCTTTGTGATTTTGAGCAGTGGATCGACACTGCGATCGCTGAGGTTGACAAGGAATACCTTAATGCCACTAAGAAGTGGGATGAAGAAAGAAAGGAGAGGTGGGAACGGGAGAAGAAGCATGATGAGGCCGTGAGGGAGCACCGCGAAGAGGAGCGTCGGAGGGCCGCGGCAAGGCGCAAGGGTGAAAGACAGAAGAAGCTAGAGAGAGCGCGACATGCCAAGGCAGCCCTAGAGGAGTACCCTGATGCTCAGAGGAAGGGGAAGTGGCATCGATGCACTCAGTAGGTTATTGCTATGTATATTTAATGTTTGATGTATGCGGACGTATGTATTTTCTGAAAAATTATAAACTATGTATGTGGACTATGTATGTATGTGGACGTATGCACTCAGTATGTTATTTTGGGTTGTGCTTATTCATTTGGTGAACGTCAATTATTAGTATTGTTTGTGTGAATGGAACGAAACAGCTAGGCCGGGCTTGCAGTTTTAATGCAAGTGCAGTCATCACGGCGCCAAACACCCTGGCGCCGTATGTAAGTAGCACGGCGCCAAACGCGCTGGCGCCAAGATTTTGAACTACGGTGCACAAAACTTTGGCGCCACATCCTGGCACCAAAAGTCCTGGCGCCGTAGTTCAATATCTCGGCGCCAGTGTGTTTGGCGTCGTGCTACGCAAACCTACAGAAAAACCAGAAAAGAGCTATCTATTTTTCTGCATATGCAAAACACATGCACATACACACATATACATACATTCACATATAAAGCACGTACGCATAACTCTCAATAAAGTCTAGATGCATACATTCACATATAAATCTCAAATCATACATACATACATATATGCACACATACACATATAAAATACACATACATATATGCACACATACACATACACACAACTCTCATCATCATGGGTTGGAGGACGCAGTATGGGAATCATCATGAGCTTGCCGCGGTGCTCTCTGTCGTAGAACTCGTCCACCAGTCGGTACCTCGCCATCCTGTGCATTCAAAATACGTTAGTGATAAGAATAACAAAATATCTAAAAATTATGCTCTCTAGACCTAACACCGCTAACCTGAGTGGAATGACGTTGACACGTCCGTGAATTGTGACCCATTAGACCACACATACCGCAGTGTGTCTCCTGTGGGTCCTCAACGAAGGGATTTGCCCTACCCCTCTTGGTGCGACCAGGTATCCGATCCATGTCCATCTTGTACCTTGACCGCTTCCTGCTGCCCCTCTTGTGCCAACGTAACCCCTTGTCCGCTATGTACCTGGGACCCGAGTAAAGTGGCCACTCGCTTTCATCACGATATGGCTCGAACCGTGGGGCCCATGTCCTCACCAACGCATCCACGCTGAATAGTCTCGGGATTTTGGTCTCAACATCGACATTCCGGGCCCTACATGCGGTCACCATATGGGAGCATGGAAAATGGAACTTGTCGGGAACACTGCATGTGCATGTGAAGGATGTAATCACGACCTTATGCTTTTGGGCCTCTCGGAGCTCTCCATTCTCGGTTGTCCCTCCACCCTCAACAACCTCATACGTGCCCGTCACATGGTCAAAACAGTGGTACTCCTGTTCATTGGCTTGCATATTCGCTTTGGTAATGAAGCCGTGAGGACGAGGTGGCCAATGTGCATGTGCCTTTAACATGTCTGAGGCTTCCCGGTGCCGGTTGACAAACCATGCAACACACTTGTAGAAAGTGAACGCCGCAATTGTGGTAACTGGCAATCCACGTACCCCCTTAAGCAGCTCGTTGAAGCATTCTGCCATGTTGCTAGTCATGAACCCATACCTCCTTCCCAATGGGTCATGAGCCCTTGACCATTTGTGCACATCCCTCATTAAACCCCTTATCCAATCACGACCCTCGGCATTAGTTTTTGTTTTCAACTCCTCTAACTTCTCATCGAACAGCTTTACCTCTCTATGGCGACATACCTCCTCGAAAAGTGCAAAGTTGGCCTTCACCCCATCTTTTTTGAACAAGTTCTCTGCAAGGTGCCTTGTGCACCAACGATGATGCACAGGTAAATGCCCTGGTATCACTTCCTTAACGGCGCTCAAGATCCCAGCGTGCCTGTCAGACAACACACATACCTCCCTCCCCGGGCCAACCATATGAATCCGTACAAGCCGTAGAAACCAAGCCCAGCTAGATTTGTCCTCATTCTCCACCAAAGCAAAAGCCAACGGCACAAGCGAGTTGTCCACATCACAGCCAATAGAAATCAATAACGCCCCCTCATACTTGCCCAACAGGAACGTCCCATCAATTGACAGAACAGGCCTACAATGTTTGAAAGCCTCGACACACTGACCAAAGCACCAGAATGCTCGAAAAAAAATCTATCTTCCATTAACCCATACATCGGGCTTAGGCATGTACTCATACTGCATTCCTGCATTGGCCGCTTTCATTGCGTTCAACATGGCCGGCAAACGCTCATACGCCTCCTCCCAATCACCATAAATCAACTTCAAAGCACGTTGTTGCGCCCTCCATGCTTTCCCATACTTGATTGTGTAGTGCCACTTTAGTTTAACGGCCTCTATCACTGTTGCCACGCGCATCGTCGGCATGTGCTTTATCATGGGGTACATGCGGGTTGCAATGAACCGAGAAGTCAACTGACGATGTTTCTAACTAGGCTCGGAAGACCCACAGCTGTGCAGTCCATCCACAGTTGTAATCTTAAACCTCTCCGTACCCTTCACCTTCCTGGCACAGACTTTCCATGCACACCCTGTGCTCTCACATTTGATGGTGCACCGACGTTTGGCGTATGAGTTCTTAACCCGGTATGGACGGTTGTGCACGATCGAGTACTCTTTCAACCACATCTTCAATGCCGACATATCCTCAAAGACATGACCCTTCTGAATTATGATACTAGCCCCAGGCCTAGGTACGTCCCTCTGCATTTGCCCTCCATCCGCGACAGCCCTATGTGCGTTGCTTAGGTCATTATAATCGGACACTAGTGGATCACAGCCAGGAAACATTCTTCTCAACATCTCAATTTCACTAGACGTCAAACCTGTGACTAGTCTGTCATCATCTGAGTCCACAGCCCTCGCATCCTCATAAGCAGCCTCGTCTCCTGCAAGCTGTGCATCCACCCTGTTAGATGCTACACAAACCATGGGTTCCTCAAACACTGTCTCATCGTCGAATCCACCAACAAAGCGGTCATCAACATCCTCAGAGTCAGCTTCTACCTGAGTCAATGGAACCTCACATACTTGAGCCGAGGATACAACTTGCACCTCGACCTCTTCATGATCCAGTGACCCAACCAACGGTGAGTCATTGGGATCCAATGCAGCCCTAGGAGGTGATTGATCTCTCACCACCCTCTGCACAAACAAGTTAGGTGCTCTGACCTCTGAGTCCAAAACGATGGCCACATAGTTATCCCATTCACCATCGCTGCCAATCGAAACCAATCTCTTTATACGCGGCCCCTTTGACGACCCAACATCAATCATTCCTTGCATAACGACATCACCATGCTCATCTGTCCATCCCAACCTCTCTTTCAATCGACAAATGACCTCACCATACGACGGACGTGAACTAAAAAGCAACGTGGTCTCTTCCATGCCTTCCAAATGAACACCCCATTGGCATTTCTCTTCACAGTACCACCATGGTGCAAAGTCACAAGCTTATCTATCTATAGCACAACAAACAAACATACCTCAGTCATTACGTACAATAATCAAACCCTAAAAACTAATCTATACACATTACTACTAATACATTACGCAAATCTAAAATGACAACCTAAAATGCAAAATGAATAAGATTTATAATTTTTCTCATTTCTAACCCTAGGTTCGCTAGTTACCCAAATCAAACCCTAATCCAACCAATTTCAACCTAAAAACGGATCTATACACATTGCTACTAATACATTACGCATATCTATTACGAATCCAATCTAAAACCGAGCCAAATCAAACTAATTTCATCTAGGGTTTGAAATCTTGCCCCATGAAATGCACCTCAAATAATCCATATCTACTGAAAAAATCAAAGGAGAGGGAGCTCACCTTGCTTGCTCGGTTTGGAAGCAAAATCGTGAGAAAATCGATAGATTGGGATGGATTTGGGGAGGGGAGCGACGGGCGGCGGCGGCTGCTCTCTGCTCGGTCTGTTCGAACAGAGGAGTGAGGGGGTGGGGGGCCGGGGGCTGCGCTCGGGTTTAAGCTCCAGGGAACGACGCCACGGCCTTTAGCGCCGTTTATGCATGGCACGGCGCCATGTGCTTTGGCACCGTGCTGTGCCACCGTGGATCCTACGTGTCCACTCACGGCGCCAAAGCATATGGCGGCGTGCTATGTACCATGGGCGCCATATGCTTTGGCGCCGTTCTAAAGGTCCATTTTTGCAAATCTTTTCTCAGGGGTCTATATATAAGAAACTTTCAAATTTTGGGCTAAAAAGCAAAAATTTTACCCTTTCTTCGCGCGGCGGCGTGCCGCTTGCCTTGCCCGCGCCGCGCGATGGAGCTGAACCAGTGTTATTGGGGCGTGTGTTTAAAATGGGCCGGATTGAGTTCCGATAATTGACTGACATGGAAAACCATAGAAATGGGCTCTGGTCAATGGGCTGCTGATTTCATCAACATCTTGTGCCTTGGGATGGTGGCTCAAATTCATATCATATTTTGTTCCAATTAGCCCCAGAAAACATATTAGAAAACTGAAATATTGGGGAATACAAACATCGATCTGTATTTATATATTTTTAAAAATAGTCCACTTAAAATGGAGAAGATTATTATTGTTTCAATTTTCCATTTTAAGTGGGCTATTTATAAAATTCTATTGTTGAATACCAACTAATATACATTCCTTATTGAAATAAGCTGGTACAAGCATGAAGACAAACTAAACAGCAAATTCAGGTTATGTCTTCCTCTTCCATGCTACGAAACTAAGTAGCAGTCACCATGGGAGGAAATGTACCTACTGAATTCTTTGTTTGCGGCTACAATCTGGCACCTGCGCAAGGATTGGGGCACTTTCTGAGCAACATAAATCGCAATGTTGATAGCTCAAACTAATCAATAGATTACGGTAGCGACACTGTTGGAGAATGACAAGTAAATGACTCTGATTATGTTTCTAACTCCGACATGACCAATTGAAATTTGTTTCCTACCAAACCATGCCTTGTAGTATATGTCAGCTGTCAATACAACTACGATTGTGGAAGAAGAGCTGGCACCGACACGCATCAAGGTAACCTACACATACTAGTCTGCCTCAACTCTCAAGTCTCCCAACACACAAAACTGACTTCAAATCTAAAAGCAACCTCAGCTTTCTGTGACCTGAAATGACAGGCCCCCCTGAGCTAATGAAAACGATGAGCCAAGCTGAAGGGTGAAGACGGCGACCCCATTCATTCACAGCATTTGACAGTAGAAGTAACATGAAGAGCAATTAAGTAATCTTGAATTAATTGCAACGAAGTTTCAGCAAGTGACTGCAGGTTAGAGTTAACTATGCAGAGTCACCTGAAAACTACTGCTAACAGTTTGTGATTCATATCCATGAACTTGTCATGAGGCTAACAATTGCATGGTCGCAAACGGATACGTATTTCCTGCAAAGAATCAGATAGCGCTTGCCATATAAGAATTCAACGTCACCAAATTAAGATTCATGAGAGAAAGAAAGGTGAACAAGATAGTGTACTTGAATATTATTGCTCACCACATACTTGGGGAAAATACATGTAAAAACATAGGTTCAGATACATGGTAGTAATCAAAGCTGTCAACACATGACAGCCAACTGAAAATGAGGTCCAAGCAAACACAAGTTCAAACACACACACACACACAACCTTTCCGATCAAAATAATAATATGACCGGGAGCACAGTCGTCATTCAGTCTCCTCCAAAAATTCAAGGATCCAGGTAAGTAAAATAAAGAAATCAATAAGTGGAGTAAATTCATCAGTGCCACAGCGGACAAAATCTTCAGACAACTCGATGAACATGATCACATCCATGGCTGCAACTTATTAACCTCAAACAGCACTTCAGATGCGACCATATCAAGTTGTTTACTGATGCTCGTTCACTGGATCAGTTGGAAAATTCGACCCTCATCAAGGGATGAGCCGTTAGGAGATACAGAATTATCTATCATAGGTTCAACTTCTTCCATCTCATCTTCCATGAAATTCTCCCTGCACTCCATGCTGCAAAAGGATTTGTCACCCCTACAGTTGAAAGACATGATACCAAATATCAAACAACAATCAAAACAACTGTTGATCTATTAAATCGACAAAACACCCATAACAGCCGAGCGTCAAATATATAGGGTCACTTACTGGTAGATGTAAATGTCTTTCCCTTCTTTGAGCTTCTCACTGCAAAAACAACAGAAGTTCATTGTACCCCCATCCAGATGAGGGGGCAAACTCTCCTCACAATTACTCTCACCGAGCATCAGTTGCTCACCTTGAAACTCAAAAACATGATCTCCAAAAATGTGGGTGGTTCTAGGGTTACGACCACGAGAAACAACACAGGTGTAATCCTCTGAATTGACAATGTCATCAAGAGACATGATACTGCCCTTCAGTCCATCACACATATCCTCATCCTTCTGTTCAATCATTCCAGCTTGAATAGGAGCAGTGGAGATGTTCTTGTGAGATAGGTTATCAGTAATCCTCATCTCAGATCCAAGAAGAAGCTTCCTACTGCCCAAGGGTGTGGGGCTCTCGCCTGTAAGGGAATCCACTAGTCCAAGCCCAACCCTGTCACCAAGCAAAATCTTTTGGTTCTGGCCGGCATCAAGGAAAGATGATCTAGGTGATTTGGTACCAAGGCCTTCGGAGAATTTGAGATCTAGGGGCGACGTGGGACTGCGGACCGCATCCAGTTCAATCAAGCATTTGGTGCTCAGTTTGACAAGAAGGTCAGGGACCCAGAAGAACCCCATCTTTTGTGCAATCGATTCAGAGTACTCAGCTACCATTTGATCGCCTCTAGCTTCCTTCCCACTGTTTTATTTGTGTGTCAATAACTTGATTTTATAACTCCACTTTTTTTAACACTATAACAACTTTTCCAAGAAGTGGGTTTATACTAGTAAGTAGTAACAGTTTCAAGAAACTCCATGGAGTCAAGAACAGAAGAATGAGATGAAGAGATTTTGTTATGGAAAATTATTCCTCGAGAAATAACAATTAGTATTATACAATTAAGAGCCAAAAAAAGGGATTAATGAATTGGAGTGCGGGACAACATGAGTTTTTCTTATATATTCCTTAGCTTGTAAGCATAGATATTGATTAGTGATTAAAGCATAAGGAAAGCATCGTCATACGGAGAATCCAAACAAAACAAAAAAAAAAGTCTTTTGTGATTAATTAATCATCATCTCATCCTCACCTTTGCTTCACCACTGTTCTTGCCTCACAAGGATGTCTCCTCGCAGCAGCTCCCTCGTCAAGAACGCCAAAAATATCCTGAAGAACCAAGAACAACACGATCAGTAATTGGTAGAGGAGGGGGATTTCCAGAACACAAACACGAGCGGAGATTCCCCCCCCCCCCCCCCCCCTCTCCCAAAAATAAAATCGAACACAGATTAAAACCAACCCCCAAGAACGCGTTCCAATCTATTCTTCCCGGACGGAAATGCAGGCCCAAGAATCGCCAGCAAAGAAAGGCAAAACAACCAAAAATCAAGAAACGACCAACCCTTACTTGGTCTCCTCAGCCCGCAGAGCGCAGCGCCGGATGGGTGGGGAGGAGGAGACTGCGAAGACCCAGAAAGATGAGAAGAAATAGACGAGAGGAGAGGAGAGAAGAGAAGAGAGAGGTTTATGTGAGAACTTTTGGTTCTACTAGATGTTGGAGTTGGACCCCTTGGGCCCTTTCTTTCTACTTTCTCTTTCTAGGGTGTGCTATCTGTACTTAAATATGAAGAATGCAATTTTTTATTAAAAATATTCAGATAGGGAATAATGGAAAACTTCATATGCTGGCCAAGTGGCAATCGGTGTGATTTGTTTTTCTTGATAATTATGTTTAGGGGGCAAAGGTGCTACTATAGAGAGTGGAAGTATGTTTCTTCTTCTCGTTTCTAACCTTTTAATTTCTTTTGCTTTTTAGCTGCTTTGTCTTTTTTTAATTTCTTTATATTATCTATGATGATATAAATTTTTTATTTTTTTTAAATTTAATTATACTAAAAGAGTTAATAGTAACTACAGTGTACTTTTAACTATTATAATAAAAAAATAGAAGTCTAAATTTATAAGTCCAAATATACTCTATATCTTACCTTTGACAAATGTCCTGTGCGCCTTTGATGCGGAGATTTTGCTTGTCATGTTGTTAGTCAGCAAGAGAGAGAGATTAGTAAAATGCAGGAGGAGAGAGAAAAGGTTATATTGTTTGTGACTTTTGTGTGTGCTGAATTTTTTATCTTTTCTATCTTTAGCCGGAGGAATGCAATTCATGCAGGTGGTGGAGTTACCAAAGAAGTATGCGGTCAAACCAGCTTTTTTGACTTAGTTTGTGTTGGGGAATTTTCCCGTGAAAATTGTGCTTGCAAGTCACACTTGAAAGAGAAATTTCGTCCACTCTCGGTTCCAAAGAGATTTTATCCAGGGTCCTTTTGTTAAGATCGGGGAGATTTTGTCAGGGAGTTATCCTAATATTTTAGCATATAGAGATTGCCTAATTAAACCTTAGGAAGTTATTACGTATGAGAGTAGCAATTTAGTGCTACCACCAAAAAACGCGTTTCAAATTAAACATGCAGTGAAATTTCATAAAAACACCAAATCCTTGTTTGGCTATGCTTAAGTTTTCTTAAGCTCATTTATGAGAATTTTGGGTACCATAAAATTGATCATCTAGGTGCCTTTTTGAGCTTCTCAAAAAGGGTACCGATTGTCTAAGGACATATACAATAATATAGATAATTGTTATCTATAATATCCTCAGTGTCATCTATAAATAACACTAAAAATAGCTCATACAATAAGTTATCTTTTTTGCATATCTCTATGTTATAGTCAACTACTGCATAAGAGATGGTCCGATTCTCTATATTTTATCTCTCTCCTCCACATCTTGTATATTATATAATAAGATTTATAGATAATTAACGTCACACCATTATATGTGATCTAAGACCTGAAGCAATCTTTTTAGATGAAAGCCCTAAGCAACCGGCAAGTTGATACTCGTGGTATTCAGTCAAAATGTTGGACGCGACCAAATAGTACGTGATAGAGGCACGCCATGTTCAAAAATTACTGCTACTAGTACTACGATGGGGGCGTGTTAATACTACATGGAACCATGTAACTCACAAAACTCTATGATGATTTAGTCAAAGACCACTGTGTAGTGAATTTACTTGCTCCATTTATGGTTTGGTTGTGTGCGTCGTGGCTTCATGCTCCCTTGTTCCGTAGCTTGGGGGAATTCGTATTCACGCCGCCCTCTTTATTAAGGCAGCTCGGCATTAACTTACAAGTCACGCGAATTGATTGCAAGTTAAAGCGATTTTTTTCAGTTTTTTTGGCATTTTAAGAAATTAATTAATACGAGTAGAGTAGAAGTAGGAGTAACAGTCGTAATTCAGAAAACATGCCATGCTTGTGTTGCTGTGGCGGTGCATGCCAAGCAAGCTGTGGCACACCATGCGTGGGAGCGACTTGGAAACCTATCCAAATATCAAATTTATTTTAGTGCTCGTTGCTTATACGTTAAATGCAAATCATTCGTAAATCAGTCTTTTCCTCCTTTTTCTAAAATTTGTGAACTCTTCCGCTCTTATCTTTGTAAAGCTCAATTTGGTTCTCTTGTTCCGGCCATCAGATGCAAATGTAATCTTGCATCCTTCCATAGCCGCAACTTAGTAATATGCACAAATAAAGTATACCCCCACTCGAATTGGTTTATAAACCGTGGCTTCTGATTTTTTTTTACACCGTAGCGGCTGGAAATACACTATAGTGAATGTTAGTTTTTTTCTAAGTAATTAAAATTTTTAAAAATTATATCATCACGGACAGTGCAAATGAATAAGTGGAAAAAGAAAAAACGAAAGCAAAAAACTAAAAAGCCAAAAAAGACGAAATTAAGAAGTCAAAAGGCATAAGCTGAAGTCATATGGAGCTGAGCTATATCTATAAACATATATGTCACTCCTACCCCATCTTGACTTGTGTGTCCCGGTACATCATGAATAAAGGTATATATATATAATAGTTTATCTATTAAGATTGTATCTAAGTCTTCCATATTATCTAAAAATAGTACTAGAGACAACCTTTCCAATAGTAAATCATTGCTCGAATTATTTTATACTATTTTCATCATAATTTTGTGCCTCACATTCTCTCAATATCTGCGTTGGTTTGCAGGTTCAAGTCATGTCTTGTATAAAAGACAATACATTATCTCTTCACATCTTCTACCTCTTTCATATAGGATTTTACTTATTTAATATAGCTAAAAAATAATTAAAATGACACTATTAAAAATTCCCTAAACAGCATGGCAGAATGCAGCAGCTTAGGGGGCAGAGAAACCTAAAAATGCTGTGCTGCAACAGCGACCATCCCCGCTGAAATTCGACCACTATGGCCAAATCGGGAGAATCTTTTTTTTTTCCCTTCAGACCTTGAATGGTTAAGCTAAATTTTTGATCCATCTATGTCCATAGACCGAAAGTTAAGGCTGTGATTGTTTTAGTTTCAGCTTTTAGCTTACGGCTTATTTTTCACCATTCATAAATTTCGTCTTTTTCTAATTTTTTGGTTTTTTGTTGAGCTTTTTTTCCGGTTCTTTTTTCCCGTATTTGTTTGTATTATACGTAATGGGCTAACATATTTTTTATATTTTTTAATTTTTTTAATTTAATTATGCTAAATAAGCCTCTGTCAGCTACAGTGTTTTTTCAGCCAGCTACAGTGTTTTTCAGCTATAAACCACCAAAAATAAGCCCAAATGATCACCAATTCGTCTATGTCCATATACCGGAAGTTTAAACTAAAATCCCAGAGCCTATTCGCGTTAAGGGAGACGTGAGCTCCAGTCCATGAATACATCCCCCAAAATCAGCTTTATTAGTTGCGCTTTAGCTTGGCTTCCGCCGAATACTGGTGCTTGTGCTACTAGCTCAAGCACCATGCATGTAGGGATGGCAACGGGCACATTTTTCGCGGGTAGAGGGTTTAGAAACCCGCACCCGTCAGCTCAAATCTACACCCGCGCCCGCACCCATTACCCTCGACGGGTACAGATGTGCACCCGCACCCGCCACCCGCGGGCACAGCATACCCGCGGGCACAACCCGCCAGGCATCAAAATAGCTAACAAGAAAAAAATCTAATAAGAAAAAAATCTCAAATTCTCAAAACTACATGAACAAGAAAAAAATCTAATAAGAACTAGTACTAGCTACTGACCATACATACATCTGCAGATCTAATGGACATAAGTACATAACTCTACAAATCAGCAGTAGGGAGGAAGGAGATGGAAGAAAAATCTGCAGACCTTTGACTGGCGGCGGCGCAGAGACCGACGACGACACGGACGGGGGAGCGGTGGTGTGGACGGGCGGAGCTAGGAGGAGGCACGGATGTGCAGACGGGAGCCGGGCGGGGGCGGGGTGCGCCTGGGCGGGATCCCGGCGTCGTGCGGACGGGCGGGGGCGGGGCGCGCCTGGGCGGGATCCCGGCGTCGTCCGGACGGGCGGGGGCGGGGCGCGCCTGGGCGGGATCCCGGCGTCGTGCGGACGGGCGGGGGCGGGGCGTCGTGCAGACGGGCAGGACGGGCGGGGGTGCCTGGGTGCTTGCCGCTTGGGTTGGGCGCACGCACACTGGCGGCTATGGTGCTGGGTAGGTGGGAGCCTGGGAGGGTATTCAGGGGAATAAAATTGCAGAAGGCCAGAAACCCTAATCTTGGTTGCACAGGGGACCCACATGTCAGGGCTTTGGAGCGGGTACGCGGGTGTAGCGGGCACGGGTTCGAGATTTTTGTACCCGTCAGATATTACCCATTGGGTTCAACTATAAACCCTCACCCACACCCATGGGCACATCTTGAAACCCATATCCTCGCCCTAGCGGGTTTCTACCCACGGGCACGCGGGTAATTTGTGCCCATTGCCATCCCTACATGCATGGTACGTAATAGTAGTAATTCTTTCATTAGGGAAGCGGTATGATGATAACTTTCATAAACGAGAAGATGGAGTAGTTTTTTGTTTGCCTTGTGAGCGACCACTGTTTTTTTGGGTGAAGAACTGAAACATAATAATCATCACCAATTGATCGCATGGAAAGTAGAACCGAACAATCAACAACCAATCAAAAAACAATAGTTTTGCGAGGTTCAATAAAATCTATTCCATGGTGCAACGGGTTCTTGGTTGCAAATGGACGGGGATTCTTGGGCCTTATAGCTATGGACAAAGCAACAGATTAATCATACCAGCAGCGGAAGCGCAGTGCTACGCTGCGTTAGCTATTGTGTAGATCAAAGTAAAAGAGCCAACAATTCATAGAGGGTTTTACTAGGAAAATCAAGGATCCATATGTGATTTTAGAAAAAAATCAAAAGTCTTTTTCGCAAAAAAAACCAAGAGCCTATACATGTTTTTGGAAAATTGCAGGGCTTTATCAAGAAAAAAGAGGGCTTTTTTGAAAATTGAAGGACTCATATGTAATTTAGGGAAAATAGAGAGCCTTCTCACGAAACTAATTGAGAACCCTTACGTGATTTTGGAAGTTTGGAGGGCTTTTTTGTAAAAACACATACATGGCATGCCTTTGGGGCTATAATGGTGAAGCAGTAGTGCTACTTAATAGTATGCTTAAGGAAATAAAGGCGAAAGAGAGTTGGAGAGAGGTGAGAGCAACCATAATAAACTATAATCTCTACTCCTTAAAAATGTGAGTTGGTAGTCATCGGTCCGTTCTCCCTCCTCACTTCTCAGCTGTCTGAACAAAGATTAGCTATCCAGATCCGCATGTAGGTAGTTCTTCCGCTCCTCATAGAAAAGGTCGAGCCGACGCGTGGGCCGCGCTCCTCCTCTTCTCTTCCTCCACATCCTCCGCCTCCCACAACCACTCCGCCTTTCACAATCGCCACCTCCTTCTCTCCCTCGAACCCTCGTGCCGCGCCTCGTCCTCCTCCTCAGCGCCGCCACCAAATTCCTTCCCCACGCGGTAGCATCTGGTGACAGTTCCCCAACTTTCCCCAGCAGCGTCGCATCCCCCTGTCACTGTCTCCCCAACGCATTCGTCTGTCGCCTCCTCTTCCCATCTGCCCGCCGCCACTTCCCTACCTCCACCTCCTGCAACCGCCGCATCCTTCTCTCCCCTGAACCCTCGTGCCGCGCCTCCTCCTCCTCGGTGCTGCCACCAATTCGACGACGCTAGGTGACAGCGGCCAGTGGATCGAAGAGAATGGTGCTCAATGACAGTGGCCCGTGGATCAGAGAGAATGGCGCTCGGCGATGGCAACGGCGGCTTCCCCGCCTAGCGGTCACTCGCCCGGTGAGCCTCTCTACCTCCTCCTACTCTTCGCACGAAGTTGAAGGGTCATGGACGAAGTCGGTCCGTGATCGAAGTCAAAGGGTTGTGGTCGATGTCGGGGCAGTGGTCAAAGGGGGCCGTGGTAGACGTCGGGGTTGTGGTCGAAAGGGCCATGGTTGATGGGTCGTGGCCGAAGTCGAAGATCCATGATCGAAGTTGATGATATGGTCAAAGGGGGCGGTGGTCGAAGGGGAAAGTGGTCGACGTCAAAGGGCCGTGGTCATTGAATGGGATAGTAGTCAAAGTCGAGGCCGTGGTCGCCGTCGAAGAGCCGTGGTCGAAAGTGACAGTGGTCGGCGTCGAAAGGCCGTGGCCAAAGGGGACAGTGGTCGAAGGGGATAGTGGTCGAAGGGGATGGTGGTCGAAAGGGGGAAGTGGTCAAAGGGGACAGTGGTTGAAGGGGATGGTGGTCGAAGGGGGAAGTGGTCGACGTCGAAGAGCTGTGGTCGAAGGAGACAGTGGTCGAAGGGGATAGTGGTCGAAGTCGAAGATCCGTGGTCAAAGTCGAAGATCCGTGGTTGAAGTCGAAGCCGTAGTCGAAGGGGGCTGTGGTTGAAAGGTGAAGTGGTTAACGTCGAAGGGCCATGGTCGAAGGGGGCGGTGGTCGAAGGGAGAAGTGGTCGACGTCGAAGGGCCATGGTCGAATGGGATAGTGGTCGAAGTCGCAGATCTATGGTCGAAGTCAAAGCCATGGTCGAAGAGGGCCGTGGTCGAAGGAGGAAGTGGTTGATATCGAAGGGCTATGGTCAAAGGGGATAGTGGTCGAAGTTGAAGATTCGTGGTCAAAGTCAAAGATCCTTGGTCGAAACCGAAGCCGTGGTCAAGGGGGAAGAGGTCGACGTCGAAGGGCTGTGGTCGTCGAAGGGCCGTGTTCGAAGGGGACAGTGGTCGAGGGGGAAATGGTCGAAGTCGAAGATCCGTGGTCATCGTTAAAGCCATGGTTGAAAGGGGAAGTGGTCGACGTCGAAGGGCCGTGGTCGAAGGGGACAGTGGTTGAAGGAGGCAGTGCTCAAAGTCGAAGGAGGCAGTGCTCGAAATCGAAGGGGCCAGTGTTCAAAGTCGCGGTCATAGTCATAGTTGTAGCGCCCGTAGACGTGATTATAGCGGTCATGGTCATTGTCGTAGCACTAACCCGGAAGGCACCCGCTGGTTCGTTCAAAACCTCCATCGCTACGAGTTCCCCCTCCAATTGGACATCCCCGTCACTTATCCCCAAGTCACCCCCGAAATCGAGCTCCCCACCCTCGACGACAAGACCCACAAGGTCTTATACTCTCCATGGATTGTAACATGCTTTTGACCATGAGGTGTGATCGACGGCTTCCGATTTATGACTGCGAGCGCTGATTGATGTGTTCCGACTTATGACCACGAAGTGTGGTCGATGTGTTCCGACTTACAACCACGAGCGTTAGTCGAAGTTGAAGATCCATGGTCAAAGTCAAAACCAAGGTCGAAGGAAGCCGTGGTCGAAAGGGAAAGTGGTCGACGTCGAAGGGCCATGGTCAAGGGGACAATGGTTGAAGAGGGCAGTGGTCGAAGTTGAAGGGGGCAATGGTTGAAGTCAGGGCCGTGGTCGAAGTCAGGGCCGTGGTCGAAGGGGGCCGTGGTCAACGTTGAAGGGCCGTGGTCGAAGTCGGGGCCGAGCAGGCTGGTACCAGCAGTCGGACAACAGGGCACAAGTGCACCGGAGGCCTGCCAACGTACGACCACCAGCGATGGTCGACCGCTCCCGTCCTACGATCACACACGATGGTCAACGGCTTCTAACGACCACGAGGTGTGATCAACGGCTTCCGATTTACGACCATGAGCACTGATCGATGTGTTTCGACTTACGACCACGAGGTGTGATCGATGTCTTCCGACTTACGACTACGTGCGCTGGTCGATGTGTTCCGACTTACGACCACGAGATATCCTCGATGGCTTCCGACTTACGACCATGAACGATGATCGTCGGCTTCCGATGTACGACCATGAGCCATTGTTGAAGGCTCCCGATTTAGGACCACGATCGATTGTCGACTGCTGGCAACCTACGACCACCAGCAATGGTTGACCGCTCCTGACCTACGATCACACACAATGGTTGATGGCTTTCGACTTACGATGACGAGGTGTGCTCGAGAGCTCCTGACCTACGGCCACGAGGTGTAGTCGATATTTTCCGATTTATAACCATGAGGTATAATCGATGGTTTTCGACTTACTTGACGGATTTAAAAATTTTTAGAACTTATTTATATGCATATTCTAAAATTTTTTACCACTTGTGAGTTTTAAATTATATAGTATAATAAATTTTAAAAATCTATAGTAATGAATATTCAGCAAGTAAACTATAATAAACTAATTAGAGCAACCATGAGAGAGGTGGACTTACGACGGAGAAAGAGAGTGGGAGATGTGACGGCCATGCGATCGCGACCGGCGGCCGGTTTGCGCGTCGGCTAGTGCGGTGCGGGTGCGGCCGATCCAACGGCACCGCACTGCACCAGCACCGGCGTTAGTGGCCGCGTCCTTGTCGCTCATGTGCCTGCCTGCCGTTGCCGGTGTGGTGTCAGCGTCAGCGGGCGTCTCCCGTGCACTGTATCCTGCCACTGTCGGTGTCTAAGCCCTTTATTCTTTTCCCCCTCTGTCTCCCTTTTCTTTCTTTCTTTCATGAAGTTACTTCCATGCGTCACTATTTCAAAATTATATGAATATAAAATATAAATAAAGTGTGAATGATAATTAGTTATCCTTTTCTTATTTTAAAATTTATACAGTTTGTATGACCCTGCTTAATATGACATAAGTTGTGGATTTTGGTTTTTTTCACTATAGTGTTAAAAATATACTATAGTAGCTATTAACTTTTAAGTAATTAAATTAAAAAATAGAAAAAAAAATATATTATCACGGATAAAAAATAAGAGAAAAAAATCAAAAGTCAAAATCAAAAAATCAAAAGATACAATTTAAAAAATAGAAACTAAAGCTGTTTAGCGCAGGTCTAAAGGGTGGTGCGCTTTAAGTTATTTATGGTTTCGGTGCTAGTGTAATCCCGTACGCCGGTTGGTAGCGTGGTCGCGTCTTTTCCAAGGAGTACTTCACCGCCCGTTAGGTCTAATGTATAGGCCTCACCATGACTGTTTGGTTTCGTTTCAGGACCACAATGTTATCTTTAAAGCGATGAACTGATTGGAACTAATCTCCCAAAAAAATAGAATGGAACCCTTGGATATCGCCGCCCACCAAAAAAAAAAATTCTCCTGGCTGCTCGTGACAGTTCATTTGCCGTTTTGTTTTTAGGCGGCTTCATTTCCATCTCTCAATGACAGTGCGACGCAGCAGACAAACAGGCTGACGGCGACAACTCCGACCGGTGTCCGCTACTGTGTCGAATGTTTTTTTTTTTTTTTGCATTTTAGTGGAGTGCTACGCGGTGGCAGATCGGCCGTGGTGACACAATGGATAAGATAATCGTCGAACCTGTCAAACCGAAATGAACGGTATTAGACAAAACACGATATGATGCCCGGTGCCACGTCAACCACTAGGCTGTTCCAACGGATTTTCAGAATTCTTGGCCCAATCTGGCTCCAGCAGCGCGAGATTTGGCACCGCGCGCCTTTTCTGTTCTGCCCCATGACGTGCCCCACAGAAATCGTGATCTCTGGCCGTGCGGCCGAGGGCCGTGAATTTTTGTTGAAATTTTTTCGAGTATATTGTTTGTAGGTATTTTTTAATATAGAAAATGAGGTGCAAACATGTTCATTTTTTTTAATGGTGTACTTGGTTGTTTAATTTTTGCCAAAGTTTGTCTGTTACGAAACTGTCTCGAAAAAAACTGATGGTTTAGCTTTCGGAAGTTTGTCTATTCCGAAATTGTCTGTGAAATTAAGGGTTAAGGTGTGCGAAATTAGGATATCACTAGTAGTGTGCCCGTGCTAACGCTACGGTAAAATACAAAACAAGATAAAATTTGTAAAAAATAAAATGAACAATCAGTACTGAAGACTGGGCTATGCATTTAAATTGCAGTGTGTGGTAATATTTGCAAAAAAAATATTACAGTATTTTGTTCAACGGAAGGAATTATACGAAGAATGATTCAGTAATTTAAAGATACAAACCTCTTCACATTCAATGTTGCCAGTGCCTCTCTGGTCAAAGTCTAAATGCAACTGCAAGAAGGAATTTCTTTAGATGTCAATCAGAGAGGCGGCATATGAACAGAACAAAAAAGAGATTATAAGCAAGGTATTTTGTGAATAAGCCCATCTTTAAATATGGAATGGCTAATCTTGAACAATTCATACAGGGCATCATAGGCTACCTCAGTCATATGTGGGTTAAAACCATAGGATTATACAGCAAACACAAGTACAAGTCACGTAGGCTACTTCAGTCATATGTGGATTGCCATCACTAATTAAAAGGCACAGCTGGAGTATAACCTTGATTGAACCAATCATGTGCCCTTATTCCATCCATATCTAAGCGAGCAATTGGGTAAGGATCCAAGATGTTTCGTAGTATATCCTGGGCACATGGCAAAAGCCATTTAGGAATATGAGCATCCCCTTCAGAATCTACTAATAATATCAGTGTGAGATATGGCTGCAGCAAATAGCTAAATTTTGCTAACGTAAGACTTGATTCCTTGCCCTATACCTTCTGATAAAGGACAATCATATTTTGGTCATCAAATGGAAGATTGCTTGTAAGAATTACATATAGGATAACACCGCAAGACCATATGTCGAACATGGACCCATCATAACCTCTGTTGAGAAGGACCTACATATATCACTGTTAGAAATTCCATCCTCCATATGCAGTAAGTACAAGAACCATGAAGCAATAGTAGGTTCAGAGCCAGGGAAAAGAATGTTTAGTCCTTACCTTAGGGGCTATGTAGTTAGGGCTGCCACATGTCAAATTCTATTATAGATGACACGCTTTGTTACATACTTTCTATTATGTCAAATTCCTATTTGTGTCTTCCCATTTAGGATTGCATATTCCCATATTAGGTCAAAGAAAACCTCATGCATTTCTTGACTTGTAGGTTCCAATATCAGACTGGAGTTCAATTTATCGCTTTTTCATGTGAACCAATCCATCACCAGTTTCATCCTGCTTTTCATTCAAGGGGTACTAAAACTACCATCCATGTGTAATTCTGCACAATCTTTTATGTACTTCAGCAAGGAAGTTACTCCAATTTCCATTACTTAGACTTTTGCTATGCTACAGTATGATACATGATTACTGAACAGTGAACACATCCTTGCATGTTAGTGTGGTGGCTCAGCAATAGTAATGATGAGTTCACAATTAGGATGGCACAAGGGGAAAAAGATAACAAAAGGAGAAATACTTGTGATTCTAAGCCTTAATGTTTAAAGTTGTATTTGACATCAGGGTGGGAACTCAATTTTCTGCATAACAATTGCACGCAGAAACATCTAGATGAGTCCTACAGACATGTAAACACTGTATAAATCAAGCTTTAGGATAGAGGGAAGAAAAGAATTAATGAAGTTACAGTTTGCTAACACAAAACATAATAAAAAAAATCATTCTTTCTACATTACTTTAGGTGATAGTAGAACCATTTCTTTCATATATTAATGCAAGAATTTATGAGATGCACCAGGCAGCAACTCTATGTTGTTATAAATCATCAGTTTAGCTATAACTAAAGCATCCATAACGATCATAGGATCAACTAAATATGTGATTCCAGACTTATATATAATAACAAAATTGAATTGAGGAATCGTTATGCTTTCGTACAGTTAAAAATCACTTGGATTCTATAGTCCCTTGCAAATATCTTGAGTCTCAACATATATAGCAAACATTCAACCTTTTCTTCTCCTTCTTGGTTTAGTCACGAAGATATGACGTTACTATATCATACGCAGAATTACATTGCCTCTATATAACAAAACGAAAACAACAGTCACTCCATTGCAGGAACAAGTAATTAGACCGTTGAAGAACAAGTGGAGTTATAACTGAATCGGACATCCAGATAGAAGAGTTCAAATACACTACAACAAGATCATACAAATAGAAGGAATTTATCTATAAACATTCTAAATGTAGATACATATTAGCTTCTCCATATTCACCACATTCTGTATAATTCTTTACGGCTTTTCATTTTGCTGTAGAACCAACCATTTGAAAAAGAAAAATAAGCTCAATGCATATAAGCTCTTTTGAAAAATGCAACATACGAAGTTTACACTCAATTAGAAGAGTGTTGACAAATTGGATGTATATAACTTTGTTGGATGCATGTATATTACTACCCTCCAGGCCTCTAGTATTCAAGGTAGAACAGTATAGTTAGGAATATTTAAAACAAAATACTTAGTAGATAAAGGCATATTCCCTGAATAATCAAGTGAAAGGAAGTCACAGTTCTTAGTTGCTTACGACTGTACAGAACATACATCAACTACGAACTGTATTTGATTACTATGGTTACTATACAGACAATATGGTTACTCCACAGACATATCTTCTGCTGCAAGATTATAGGAGCATTCCGTGTCATCAAAAATACAATGTTATAGAAGAAACTTACAGTTGTTCCTATCAGTGATGACCCCCCAAAAAGATCTCTGAAGCACATAACCAAAACAGGTGGCAGTCGGCTCAATGAGTACTCCACCGAGCACAAATCCATACTCAGCTACTTGGCACAGCTATGACAAATAGGACAGCTGCAATGAGGCACACTCATGTCCACGTCTGCTTGTTGTATCTAAAAACATGTCCTGTAAATTTTGATAACCCAACGATTAGACAACAACCATTTAGACAAAGAGCTATTGGGTAGTAAAAATATGCTAAATAAATTCTTCAAACCACAAAAAGAGGCAAAGATGTACAACACATACTGAAGGGCTAACACATTGAACTATGCTCAATTGTTGGATTAAAAATAAAACACAGGAAATGGACAACATCCTATCTTTGCTAATCGGTAGAACACTATTTTTTTTAATCTCACCATGATCAAAGGCAAGTGTTTTTAGTAACCCACTCTAACAGCTAGCTACATTAGTACCTCACTCTCATCGACCAAGGGATCTGGTTGTTGATGGTTATTCTGTTTATATTTTTTTGGATTCTCTTGTGTGCCATGTTACCTTCCACTACTCTATACCTTAGTAAGGTATAAAAATAATACACATAAAACACATCAAGTCAATAATACTGCTCAAGGGAGTGGGAAGGGTACTGTGCAAGCATTGCCTATGTGGGACTAATTAGCGGTTTGTAGTTCCAATAAGGCAAAAAGGGTGATGGGAAGAAAGACTTTGCTAAACTACATATGAACGAACTATCCAATAAGAACTAAGCAGGGATACTGACATGTCCAAATCTAATAATTGCAGCACACACATATATGTCAAAGAACAGATCTTTAGTGTTACAAAAGCAGGGATACTGACATGTCCAAATCTAATAATTGCAGCACACACATATATGTCAAAGAACAGATCATTAGTGTTACAATAACACAATGCTATCTTACCTTACAACAGGAGCGCTGTAGGAACACACGCATCAAATGGCTATTAAAAAGACAGGAGCATAGCATCAACACTTGCTATTTGCTATCTGCATATGGCGAAGCCGAGCTGGAGCAGGAGGAACCCCATCTCCCGCCCCTGCACTATGGGCTACCAAAGCCATCGCCCAACGCCGCCCCACCCTTCAGCAGCCGCCGCCGCCACTTATTCTCCCCCCTCTTAGACAAAGGCTGCGGCGCGGCGGCGCTCGTGGTGCTCGCAGTCGCCATCTCCGGCCGAGGAGGCCTCGCCCGGCCCAGAGGCTTCCGCGCCGTCGCCATCGCTCTCGACGTTGGCGCGCGCCGCCGGCGGGCAGCGGATGCGGCGGTGGATGAGAGCGAACCCCAGGCCCCGCAGCGGCACAGCGGAGAGGCGGATGGACGCGGCCCCGCCTCCGGCCGTGGCTCTCCGGGGGAGGGGGCGAAGAAGTGACCGGGAGGGGGACGCGATGGTAAGCGAGGCGAGGGTTTCGGCGGCGGCGGAGGCCATCGGAGGGGGAGAGGGAGGGGAGGCAACTCTAATGGATCCCAGGCTAGCAGATAATACCCAACTGACAAACCAACAGATACATCCCATAACATCAGAAAACACGAGTAATCTCATGATTCCTTAGTCCCATGTAGAAAAGAAAAATCTGTCTTGTACCACAATAACCAAGATATCCCCATTTCCTACATGTTACTGCTAGATCGATCATTAATTGAATTATCACTAACCGTTTCTCAAGCAAAGAAAAACTGAAATTAATCCCAGAACGGCACGAGTTTTTTGCTATTATGGTACCCTTTAAGTTGGGCTTCGCTGAAACGGTACTTATACCGTGGGCTTCTCCCAAATAGTACCCTTGTTGTTAACACCTCTTCAAAATAGTATTCTCAGGGATTTGAACTAATTTTCATTTGATTTTTGAATTTTAACTCCTTCATATGACTAAACTGCCCCTTGGCGTGTGGTCCGATCACACCTGCCGCGTACGTGGTCCGGTTGCCCCTGCCGACGTGCGACCGTCCCTGGCTGGCGTGCGATCGTCCGTGGCCTGGGGTGCGTGCACTCCCGTGCGATCCTTGCCGCGCTCTCGCCTGGCGTTGACGGCGCCGCGCCGAGTATTCCGATCGGCCAGTCGGCGTGCCGCCGTCGCCAATGAAACCCAAACGATGTGAAAAGAAGAAAATAAAAGTGATTAGGGTTAAACAAAATGAGCAGGGGCAGTTCAGTCAATTGGGGGAGTACAAATTCGAAAATCAAATTATTTGAGTTAAAATCCCTGAGAATACTATTTGAGAGAAGTCTTAAGTACAAGAGTACTATTTTAGAGAAGCCCACGACGTAGATACCGTTTCGTCGAAGCCCAACTTAGAGGGTACCATAATAGCAAAAAACTCGAAGGGCACAAGAAGCTCTAGATTTTCAAATCTCACATGCTATCGCACCCAATCCAACACCGAACCAATCCATGGAACTAATGAAGCACACTCCATATAAACTTAAAACAACATGAACATGGGGGCAGAGATGCACAGGGAGGGAGGGGGGACTCACCGGATCCGGCGGCGGGGGTGCGGCGCGGCGAGGCCATGCGTGGATCTCAGACTCGGAGGAGGAAATGCAGTCGGAGAAGGAGACGGAGATGGGGGAGCGGCGGCGCGGTGGAGGATGGGGGGAGCGGAGGGAGGAGGGAGGGGAGGAGGCGAGGGCGGGGTGGCGGAGGAGAGAGGCGCGGAGAACGTGGGGTGGGGAGGAGGAGGCTGGGGGAGCGGTGCTGCGGGGGAGGACGGGGGGAGCGGAGGGAGTGGAGGCGCAGGGGAGAGGTGGAGATGGGGGAGCGGCGGCGCGGTGGAGGACGGGGGGAGCGGAGGGAGTGGCGGAGGAGGAGGCAGCAGTGGCGCGGGATGGGGAGGAGGAGGCGAGGGCGGCGCGGCGGCGGAGGAGGGAGGGGAGGAGGCGAGGGTGGCGCGGCGGCGGAGGAGGAAGGGGAGGAGGCGAGGGTGGCGCGGCGGCGGAGGAGGAAGGGGAGGAGCGCCCGATCCGGCGGGATCCATCCGAGAGCGCGGAGACGAGGCGAGCACGAAGGCGGCGATCTGGGTGGGAGGCTAGGGTTTGGGGCGGAGCGCAGGGGGAGGGGAGGGGAGAGGAGGGGCCTCGAGGCGTGGTGGCCTCGGCCGAGCGGGCGGCGGCGGCGGGCTGGGTGGAGGAGTAAGAGGGGCGGTCGCGGCGCGAGGAAGGGCGGGGCGCGGAGGCAGTGCGACATTGCGCCGGCCTAGGTGACCATTTGCGTGCGGCGAGGGGAAGAGCGGAGAGGGGGAGGAGGCGTGTAGTGTTGCAGGCGGGTCCGATTGCGCGTGGTGGTCCGTTTGGGATCGCGAGTCGCTCGGGGGAGGTGGGCATTCCCTTTGAATTTGGATTTGGATCGTTGGATATGAGTGGGTAAGGAGAGAGAAAGGTGGGAATTGATCCTTGATCGTTGATTTCACTGGTTGATTTTCCTGGGGACACGAATTGATGTGGACGCAGGAAAACTCATGACTGCTGGGGGCACAATTTAGGGTGGGCGTAGAAAAGAACTGAACTGGTGGATTATAGGGGTAGAGATAGAGATGATTTCATGCTAATTTACTCCTGTTAATCCCTCATAGAACTCTCATGGCCTCTCTGTAAAGGTGACGCCAAATCCGCTTGTCCTAAGATTTCATATACATACGTACATATATATACATACATATATAAAATATATAGTATATATATGCGTGAATATATGTAGTAACTACATATAGATGTATGTATATATGTATATACATACATATGGATATATACTATATAAGTAATTAAATTTATTTATGTATGGTTTCTTGTAGGTATTTGTACATATAGCAAACGGTCTAAAAATTATAATTTTTTGGACCCATTTGACACAGTGTAGGCACATGCGTAATTTTTTTGTAAATTTAACCTTTATGAATTAATCTGGAAAATTTATATAATTGAGTTATTTGTACGAATTTTTTAATATAGGACATGAGGTCTGAACATTATGAATTTTTACAATACATTATACTTGCTCTGATTTTTTTGTCAAAAGTTTATATAATTACAAATTGTGTGAATTTTGTAATATAGAAAATGAGGTCAAAATAGTATAAACTTTTTTTTGTAGGCCCATTACACAGTGTTACTGATTATGTAGTTATTTCATAATTTTGAATGTTTTAAAATTATCTCGAAAAATAAGGGTTTAGGTCTCAAAAATTGAGGGTTTAGTTATCGGAAAATTGAGTGCCTAGCTACCAGAAACCTAAAATCGTTACTACATACATCTATATGTACATATGTATGTATATACATATATACGTACATCTATATGTAGTTACTACATATATTCATGCATATATATACTATATATATTCTATATATGCATGTATATGTATATATGTATGTATGTATGTATGTATGTATGTATGTATGTATGTATGTATGTATGTATGTATGTATGTATGTATGTATGTATGTGTGTATGTGTGTATGTGTGTATGTATGTATGTATGTCTGTATGTGTGTATGTGTGTATGTCTGTATGTATGTATGTATGTATGTATGTATGTATGTATGTATGTGTGTGTGTATGTGTGTATGTGTGTCTGTGTGTGTGTATGTATGTATGTATGTATGTATGTATGTGTGTGTGTATGTAAAATAACTTTACACTGCACCGACGCCCACCATCCACATAGGGCTGGAAACTAGCCAAGCAGGATGGCTTCCTAACCTCGAGCTCGATAAAAACTCAAGCCGAGCTCAAGTGAGCCTAACTAGAGTCTGAAGTCTAGATCTAAGTTCAAGCTTGATTTGACCTAAGCTCGAGTAAACCTAAGCTCGGTTCGAGTAAACTCGTAACAGTTAACAATTCAACATACACTAATTTTCAATAATAAGAAAAGCTCGAATTCGAGCTTGACTCGAGTATGCTCTGTAAGAGTTAACATGCAGTAATATTCAACAAATGATAATAGAAAAATTATTATAACTCACAACATAAATAGCATACATGTCTTCATAGGAATAAATATAAAAGGGAAGGACTCATGGGTGCAGATGGGCTGAAAAATTTACCAGACATTGACGAATTATTCGAGATCAGTTTGTTGAAGCTCGCGAGCTTAAAATTAAGCTCAAGTTCGGCTCGTTTGATCATGATTCGAAGTTACAATTGAACAGTTGTGGGAGGTGTGTTGGATCAAATCTTCAGAATTCACGAATAATCCAACCTGTAGCTAGAAAATACAGTTGCCATGCCAGTTAGATTAACCACCGTCGGTGAAATTTGGCATGTTAAAACTGCAATTCAGCAGTGTACATCGTCCACAACGTCCAGCACAGAAAAAAAAAGTGAGGAAAAACAGCAGTGAACAGAAACAACACAGGCGAGGCCCAGGCCCATATTTCAAAGGCCACAATCAGGCAGATGATGAGCTGGTTCTTTTCAGCAGTAACTTACATCTTTTAAATTCTAAATATTCACAAAAAAATATGAAAAGAGAGACAAATCACATACTATTAGCCGGTATAACTAAAGTCAATACAATACCTATTATAATTATTTTATAGACTTCGTTTTAAAAAATACTCATTTAAAAATTAATTACTTTAGCATAAACTATAAATCATAAACCCAAAAAACCAGAACGGCATTGATGAATCAGCCATCGGCAAGTACTTGGCAATTTGCTCACCACAAAGGTCTCAGCAATAAAAAAAAAATCCGAATAGTATGACGATCGACACCAATTTTCTACAAAATCTTACTGCGATCGCACAGGAAAAATAGGGTTCAGATTTTTCAAATTTCCTTTTGCCACTTAATTTTTCACAGCACATATCAGCTTTTTCTTTCCCTTTAGGAAACGCACAAGGGGCCTACATGTTTTCATAAATTAAAGACGCAAATAAGGAGTTCACAGCTCCTGCTTAAGGATGCCAAACCAGAAAATAAAACAAAGCACCAGAAAACCAAACATTAATGAGTACAGATCAGCGGTGATTTTGTAGTTATATGTACAATTGCTTTGGTATACAAAAATGTACAATATCTCCGAAAATAAGAGGACTATGACGCCGCTGACACAACATTGGACCAACAACTTCCAAAGCCGTCAGCAGAGATATTCATTCAAGTTACTGAGGCATGTAAGCAACAAAACGATGAGGATCAACCAAAAATTTCACAGATGGCCGAGGAAAGCAGGCACTAGCCACTATGTGGGACGTCAATTGCCCATCTCTCTGGAAGGAAGCAACCAAACTACAAAATTTAAACAGCAGATCAAGCATGCATGCACTTCCCTGTGCAAATGCTTCAACAAAAGAACTCAAAAACATATACACAAACGCGCGAGCATGTGCACACGAGTAATACACACATGCTTATATGAGGAAGGAGAACTGTGCACCCTGGTCTTTTCTTGCCTTGATCTGAATTTGCTCTCAGCATTTGCGGGGTGGACCCAATTAAGTATGTTTCTGGATGTCAACCGCTCTTTTGTCTTGATCTGAAAACTCCCTCAGCATCTACCGGGTCACAACGATTGGAATTACATGTACTGAGCCAGCCATTGCTTGCACATATCAAGAACTGGCAATGCATTTGCATGTAATGCCTACCAAAAGAGAACATGAAGTTAGAACAAAATAAAGGGCAGAGGGGAGGGCGACAGGGAGTGCTGATTTCACTTTCACTGATTCAGCTATGTATACAGTTTCATTTACTTATACCTTCCCCCTCGAAACAAAGTCTTCCTGTTTAGTCCCTCAACTTTGAGGTCAGCTCTGTTATAAGTCCTAACCTTATCAATCCTACTATTTTGAGTCTTGAAATGGTCCAAATCGAAACTTCCAAACAATGACAAAAGGGGCCAATTGACAGGAAGGCCCCACTTGTCAATGACTCAAGACTTATATGTCTGTTTAATGGAAGTGACTAAAGTTAAATGGGCCACATCAGTAACCTTGAAAGGTTCAGGGCCTAAAACAGACCTGACCCTAACATTTAAGGGACCAAACTGGTACATTCCCATTGTTTACTGCAACTGATTTTGGTGCATGGGGCTTTAACTGAACTCTGGTTGTAATGGTTAATGGACGCATGCAAAGGACCAAAACATAAATTCATTCGATCATTAAGTGGGAAACATCTGTAGATCTGTGAATGTGGCTGACCTGATGGGCAACATATTGAACATCAGCAACACTTCCACTTCGTGAGGCTATTTGAAATGCACTTTTTAGACGGCCGCAAACAACACAAGCAAGTACTTTCCTGCAGAGTTTAGATACAGTTTATAAAGGGTAAGAAAGAGCTGCTTCCAAGTTCACTGTAAACCCATAATACCGAATCATGTGCTTCAAGCCTGAACAAAACGCTCACTGACAGGCAGTCATAAGCATGCAAGGGGTGCCCATTGGGCTGCTTGTTGGTAGGCGTCTACTGATTTTTAGGGATGGCTATTGTACAAAAAAATACTTTTAGCTACAATTACATTTGGGGGTGGCTGTCGTGGAAAAGTGTTTGTGAAGTGCATGAAATACAAACCATCACTCGAATTATTCTTTAATGAAAAAATATTGCATTGACAGATCACTTCTGACAACAGGGTTCCAAAAACCGGCGGTACCAGAAATCCCGGTGAGCAACCGCGATGGAAAAACTGGCCAAAATTCCCGCTGATTATAAATGCACTTTCTAGATTAGTTTAGTCCTTTTTGTACTAGATTACCTATTGTATGAACTAAATATGCATAAATATACTAGTTCTAACATTTTGTGCTAGGTTTTCTCTAACATTTTGTGTTGTACTCTCCATATAACAGCAATTAGCTGCCCCTGGTTAAGCAACAAATTACAAGTCATTTGTGGTATCTGAGAAAGCAAAAAACTACAGACCAAGTGCAATTACTGTCAAGCAATGATTCATAGTTTAAATGCAACTGCTGATAATAGTTTGTAATTCAAAAATACCACGTCACTGGTACCACAGAGCAATTTAGAGCAGTTCAGAAAGCAAGAAAGGCAGAAGTAAAGGGTTAAGTTCCACCATCGGATGACAGTGGCACAGCCCAGTATTGGCCTTCTATGGTGCACAACTGTACCTGTGATTGCTGATTAGCATGTCAATAAGGCGATCTGGTCTTTCTTTATGCTTGTTGGCATAAACATTTATAGCAGCACCCAGAACCTATTAAAAGCAAGTGAACAAATAGATCAGTAGAGAAATCTAGACGGTTCCCAGGTTCCCACACGGTAATGGAAGTACCAAACAAAGGCCATCTTCTTATGTTACAGATTTGACATATTGGGCTAATGATAAAGCATATTTATTTGTGTCATGGAACAGAATATATAGAGCATCATTTGCGTGTTTTGTACTTGGAATGTTAAGACGTCAGAGGGGTAACTTCTTGAATAGCCTGAATGACTGACAACAAATTCATGCTGCAACATGGGAAATAGAATTGGATAGGAAGTGTGAAACATATAGTACTCTTGATGATTGAACAAGTTGTGAAACTCCAGGGTTAGAACAATTTCATCTGAACAAAGTGCCTAGAATATGGATATAGGGGTAAACATAAGCTCATCATCTGGTGAGGCGATTAACATCAAGCAGAATCCAAAGTTCCAAAATATCCTACTATGAACAATATAATCTACTGCAAGAATATATATATTATTTCTCACATTCATAGCCTGTAAGAAAAGCTGAAGGCTGCACAAAAACATAGTACACATCACCTGATCCCATTCGTCATCATCTATGGTTCCTCTTATGTTCTTCAAGAACTCCGTTAGTTGGCCACCTTTTTTCCTTTCTGCAAGGGATGCTGCTACACCGGCATAAATATCAACAGCTGAAAAGAATTGGGCAGTCAGTTAAACATAGGTGTATATTTCCCAGCGATGTTCCAAAAATAAGCTTCGATTTCAAATATTAATTTTGCAAAACTAGGAGCAAATATTGAATGCAATATTAGTACCTGGGAGATCAAACTCGTGAAGCATTCTAAAAGCTAAATCAAAATGCTTTTCAGCCAGAGTTTCAACAACCATGCACCTTCGCCTGCAAATAATATTAGTGTTAGACAGCTGCATAAGTGCATGCATAGCTGTTACAGCCCATGTGCTCTCTATCCCTTTCAGTTAGGGTTGTCAGGTGGTTTGTTAGGGTTCCAGGGTGGTCTCCTTCTGTTAGACCTAACCCTAACCCTTGTAATATATACCCTGTATCACCTCCTCTGTTCTCGTTCAATGGAATGCAACCTCAACCCATCAATTCCAATGTCTATCATGGTATCAGATGCCTAGGACTTCTTCCGCTGCCCTTGCTCCTCCGCGCGCCCCCCTGCGGCTGCGCACCCCGCCGCCTAGGTCTTCTCTTCCGCGCGCCTCCTGTGGCTGCGCATCCCCTGCACCTCTGCCGCCATGACTGGCTCCCTCCCTTCCGCTCCCTCTGCTGCTGATCTCGCCGCCGCGCAGGCTGCTGCGGCTGCCCTCGAGAGTGAGCACAAGGTCGAGGAGCGTCGCCGCCAGCAGACAGCCGCCCGGGTCGCCGCTCTTCAGCGCGCCCAGGAAGCCGAGCAGGAGGCCACGGTCGCCGCCCAGGAGCGCGACGCCGCCGCCGCCCGCGCCCGGGACGCACTCGCCCGCGCTGCTCGCGAGCGGGAAGCGGCCGAGGCTGCTCTCGAAACAGAGGATGATGCCGCCTCCTCTGCCAGCGCCGGTGGCTCTGCCCAGCCGCTCCGGGAAGCTCTCCTGGCGCACGAGGCCGCTGCCATCATCAACCTCCACGCCCAGGCCGTTGCCGTCCAGAACATCCGGGCTCTCGTCCCCGCCGTCCTCGACATGGAGAGCAACAACTACACCCGCTGGCGCCACCAGATGCTCCAGGTCCTTGGGAAATTCTCCCTCCGGCGCCATGTCCTCGCCGACGCCGCTGACCATACCTACCCCGACTGGGAGCGTATGGACTGCGTCGTCATGACATGGCTCCTCGGCACCATCTCTCCCGACCTCGAGGAAATTGTTCGGGACGATCACGCCACCGCCATTGCTCGCGCCGTCTGGCTCGCTCTGGAACACCAGTTCCTCGGCAACCGCGAGCAGCGTGCGCTCTACCTCGACGCCACCTTTCGCAACTTCGTCCAGGGCGATCTCTCCATCACTGACTACTGCCGCAAGCTCAAATCCATGGCCGATGCCCTAGGCGACTTGGGTGAGGTTGTCACCGATCGCACGCTCGTCCTCAACCTCATCCGCGGCCTCAACGAACGCTTCGCCTCCATCGGTATGCATCTCCAGCGTGGGCGCCCATTCCCCACCTTCCTGGAGGCCCGCATCGATCTCCTGCTCAAAGAACTCAACATCGCCCATCGTTCGGCACCTCCACCGACCGCCCTCGTCGCCTCTAGTGCCACCGGCTCTGCTGGTCCCTTCCACCAGCAATCCAGCCGCACCCCCACTGCAGTCTCTCCCTGGCTCCAGAAACTCCGGCCGAGGCGACAAGCGCGGCACGCGCAGCGGCAAGGGCAAAGGGCGGCAGTCTGGTCCAGCCCCTTCGGCGCCTCCGCACCAACACACCGCGCAGGCTCCGCCGGGATCATGGCCCAGCTTCTACAACCCCTGGTCCGGCTCCATCAGCATGTGGCCAGGCAATCGCCCTCCCTTGGCTCCGCTGCTGGCTGCTCGTCCTCCGCTGCCACCTCCTGCACCTCAGCCGCGAGCATTCGTCGCCGGCACCCAGGGGCAGTGGTCTGTCCCTCCAAGCTACTACCACCCCACGGCCGGCATGCCATCCTGGGACGCGCAGAGTTTGGCTTCCTCCAACACCGTGTCGCTGACTCCGCCCACGCAACACGACTGGATCTTCGACACCGGCGCCACTTCGCACATGACCTCTGACGCCGGTATTCTCTCTCACACCTCTTCCCAGCAGTATCCTATTCCCTCTTCCATTGTTGTTGGTAACGGTGCTTTCCTTCCCGTCACCTCCACTGGCACAGCTCGTCTTCCCGGTTCTTTGTGTCTTAACAATGTCCTTGTTTCTCCGGGTCTTATTAAGAACCTCATTTCCGTGCGTCAGTTCACTTCCGACAACAATTGTTCTGTTGAATTTGACCCTGCTGGTTGTTCTGTGAAGGATCTACTGTCCAGGAGAGTGATCACCAGGTGCAATAGTTCCGGGCCGTTGTACCCCCTTCGCTCCTTGGGCGCGTCATCCCCTCCTGCTGCACACCTCGCCACCACCGCCGCGTCCACTCTATGGCATCGCCGTCTCGGTCACCCTGGATTTGAGACTTTCTCCAAACTCATGACTTGTAATAAAGAAATTAGAAACTCCATTTGTCATGCATGTCAGCTCGGGCGTCATGTTCGTCTTCCTTTTCCCGTGTCAGCATCTCGTGCCTCCCACATTTTTGAACTCATACACTGTGATTTATGGACATCACCAATTCCTAGTGTCTCGGGTTTCAAATACTATTTGGTTATTCTCGATGATTGCTCACATTTTATATGGACATTTCCTTTACGCCTCAAGTCTGACACCTTTTCCACTCTATCTAATTTCTTTGCTCTTGTTTCCACCCAGTTGGGCCGCACCATCAAGTCTGTCCAATGCGACAATGGGCGCGAGTTTGACAACTCTAGCACCCGCACCTTCTTCCTCACCCACGGCACTCACCTTCGAATGTCGTGCCCTTACACCTCTGCTCAGAATGGGAAGGCCGAGCGAGCCATCCGCTCTCTCAACAATATGGTTCGGTCTCTCCTCTTCCAAGCTTGTCTTCCACCTCGGTATTGGGTCGAGGCACTGAACACCGCCACCATTCTACTCAACATCCTACCAACCAAAACGCTGCATTCCAGTACGCCTCATGAAGCCTTGCTCGGCTCTCCACCTGCGTATGACCATCTGCGCGTCTTCAGTTGTCGATGTTACCCCAACTTGTCCGCCACTGCTGCCCACAAACTCGCTCCGCGCTCCACCTCGTGTGTCTTCCTTGGCTACTCTGCTCATCACAAAGGATACCGCTGTTTAGATATCAACTCCAACAAGATCATCATCTCCCGCCATGTGATCTTTGACGAGTCCTCCTTTCCCTTTGCCGAGCAGCCTGACACCCCATCCACCGCGGACTTCGAGTTTTTGGACACCTTCACTAATCCCGTTCCGGCGCCTATAGGCCCGACATGGTCTCCTTTGCCTGCAGGATCACCATCGCCGGCTCCTCTGCTTGCTGCTGCGGATGCGGCAGTGCACCCCGATGCGCCCCTGCTGGCCCCTCCCTCGTCGTCGCCAACACTCTCGACGCCCGCACAGCCACGTGCGGCTGCCCCGGCGTCCTCTACACCTCGAGCGGCTGCCCAGCTCCCGCCGCTGGCTCGTGTCATCACCCAGGTGTATGGCCGCCGCCCTAGCCCTGTACTCCCGGCGCCTCCAGCTGCGTCTTCGACGCCTCCAGCAGCCCCCCAGCTCCCGCCGCTGGCTCGCGTCATCACCCAGGTATATGGCCGCCGCCCGCCGGCGCCTCCAACAGCCCCTACGCCCCTTCCAACGGGCGCAGTTGCCATTCCCCCCGTGGTCAATCAACATTCCATGACCACCAGGGCGAAACACGGCTTCCGGCAACCTGCTGTGTTCCACACCGCGCTGCTGTCTCCTGTTCCGAGGACATTCCGGGCTGCTCTTGCCGACCCGAACTGGCGCGCTGCCATGCTGGATGAGCATGCTGCCCTTCTCCAGAACACCACTTGGGATCTTGTTCCGCGCCCTCCTGGCGCGAATGTGGTGACTGGCAAGTGGATCTTCAAACAAAAGTTCCAAGCTGATGGTTCGCTGGAGCGCTACAAAGCTCGCTGGGTCCTCCGCGGCTTCACACAGCGCCTCGGCGTTGATTTCTCGGAAACCTTCAGCCCCGTCGTCAAACCAGCTACAGTGAGGACTGTGCTTTCACTAGCCATCTCCCGCAACTGGCCTATTCGACAGCTTGATGTGAAGAATGCCTTCCTCCATGGCACCCTTGATGAAACAGTTTACTGCGTTCAGCCATCCGGGTTCGAGGATTCCTCTCATCCGGACTACGTCTGCCGTCTGAACCGTTCACTCTATGGTCTCAAGCAGGCGCCTCGAGCTTGGTACAGCCGTTTTGCAGCTCACTTGGTGTCTCTCGGATTCGTGGAAGCCAAGTCTGACACCTCGCTCTTCGTGTTCCACCGTGGTGCTGAGCTCATTTACCTGCTTCTCTATGTGGATGACATCGTCCTCACCGCTTCGTCCACCACGCTCCATCGCACCATCAATGCCCTGCAGCAGGAGTTTTCGATGAAGGACTTAGGTGATCTCCACCATTTCCTCGGGATGCAGGCTGAGCGGCGGTCTGATGGCTTGTTTCTCTCACAACGCCAGTATATGCAGGAGATTCTAGACCGCGTGGGCATGGCTGAGTGCAAGCCCTGCTCCACCCCGGTGGATACTTGTTCCAAGGTCTCAGCACAGGATGGCACCCCCGTCAGCGCCGCCACAGATTTCCGGAGTTTGGCTGGTGCTCTTCAGTATCTCACCTTCACACGTCTGGACATCTCCTACGCCGTCCAGCAGGTCTGCCTTCACATGCACGATCCTCGGGAGCCTCATCTTGCCGCCTTGAAACGTATCCTGCGGTATCTTCGTGGCACTCTTCACCTTGGGCTGCTCCTTCGACCTTCAGCACAGTTAGATCTGGTTGCCTACTCTGACGCTGACTGGGCCGGCTGCCCGGACACTCGCAAGTCCACCTCAGGCTATGCGGTGTTCCTCGGGAACAGCCTTGTCTCCTGGTCCTCCAAACGCCAGAGCACCGTCTCCAGATCCAGCGCCGAAGCCGAGTACCGCGGTGTGGCTAATGCCGTGGCTGAGGCATCATGGCTGCGCCAACTCTTATGCGAGCTCCACTCCCCACCCAGCAAGGTTACCTTGGTGTACTGCGACAACATCAGCGCCGTCTACATGTCATCCAACCCGGTTCAGCACCAACGCACCAAACATATTGAGATTGATCTTCATTTTGTTCGAGAGCATGTTGCCATCGGTGCTGTCCGCGTCCTTCATGTGCCGACGTCCTCACAGTATGCCGACATCTTCACCAAGGGTCTGCCTTCGACAGTCTTTCAGGAATTTCGGTCCAGTCTGAACGTCTGCGGAGACGCTCCGACTGCGGGGGGGTGTTAGACAGCTGCATAAGTGCATGCATAGCTGTTACAGCCCATGTGCTCTCTATCCCTTTCAGTTAGGGTTGTCAGGTGGTTGTTAGGGACTTAGGGTGGTCAGGTGGTTTGTTAGGGTTCCAGGGTGGTCTCCTTCTGTTAGACCTAACCCTAACCCTTGTAATATATACCCTGTATCACCTCCTCTGTTCTCGTTCAATGGAATGCAACCTCAACCCATCAATTCCAATGTCTATCAATTAGCATATATTAAAAAAATTAGGTTAATCAGGCAATAAAGCAAAGAAGAATGCAACTAATGGTGTCGATCTAACTGATTTTAATCATATAGATAATGAATCAAAGCAGTAATAGTCCCCAAGTGTCAACTGAACTTTGATCTAAAAAATAAATAAATAAAATCAGAAGAATTTATCGTTTTAAATTCCTTTTTAGGATCAACAAATCATTCAGTCAAAAAAATAACAGGACAGTTGTGTAAAGGTACATTAAAGCTAAACCATGATGCGATAGACACATCTTTCAGATAGATAGTGATGTGTTGGGAGTTGGGACTGTAACCTCCTCCAAGAAAGTTCAAAGAAAATCAACCTTAAAAAGCAAAGAAGTGATACAAACCTCAGAGTTTCAGGATCAGTTGGATTCCCAAAAAGGGAGGTTTTCCACTGAGGACCGTCTACACTATTGAGGGCCTTCACTACATCCATCTACAATGTCAACATACACATGTAAATTAGCCTATTTAATATAAAATTGCAGATATCAAATTAATACAGAGCTGAAAAATACTGTTGAGCTGGTTTTATATGGAATATTTAGTTGGGTCCCAGAGAACCAGTCTCAATCATGCACATATAGTTTGATATAAAAGAAATAAGTCATGTTTGACCAGAAATTTATCTGCTTCAACAATTTCCTCACCTGATAAGAAACCCTAGTGGAAAATTTCATTATCATTTCTCTAGTCAATTTTTCCGATGCACTTCTATTGCGAGCAGTCCTTGATACCAACTTTGTAGCCTCAATTGCTCTATCTCGTACAGATAAGGCTTCCTCAAAATGTGTCTGCAATCATAAGAAGCTGAGCATAAGAACATGACCAAATAATTATTTGTTTATTTTGCACCATAGTCCAGCTAAAATGCCAGGTCCATTTTGAACATAAGCTGCTTTTCCTTAACTGAACTTTGTATGCCAGCTATTTGTTTGACGAGCAAGTTTCTGACACAGTAAATTATGGCAATATAGTAATGTACTAAACTACTATGGTACCACAATTTGCGTGAAAAAGTATGTTAACATATCACTGTGCGAACTGTTATTCACCATCATTTGTTAATTATTATCATTAGGGCTTCAAGTCAGCGTAATATAGTAATGTACATTGCTATCTATACCCTTAATTTTTTTGCAAAAACAAATAACCTTGCATGCTGCATAAAAGCTTAAACTGATCACTAGTGTTTCTAGACCCTCACATGAGTAAATCTGCCTGCTTAGATCACAATTTTCTACCACAGTCCAAGCAGTGCTTCTTTGAGGTGGCGTAGCAAGGAAATTTCACTACGCATTAAATCAAATGTTTAATTTGAGAGAATGTAAAATTGGTCAATGTAAGTCATAAGTAAAAATAGTATAGTAGTACAATTGAGTACTTTTACATGAATGCTGATTTACAGGGATCGTGCCCAGCTGAGTGGGCTAGACAACATACAAGCTCCAAAACTTTAGCAATAGTAAGTATTAACAATGTGCATGGTTGGCGTTGCAATCATTTGTAGAGACCAACTTGTTGTGGATGCTTTTGTGGGCAAAGTATATACACGCCGTAACAAGAAAATCGCATCCACAACAGAGGGTTAAAAAGACAGAAGAGATAAGTCTGTTAGAAGGGATAAGTTTGTTAGAGAGTTTGTTAAAAAGAGGATAGAGTTTGGGGTGGTAATGAGCTGGCCTATGGGCTATATATATATCTGTAATCACTGGTTGAGAAGGAATCAAGTCTTAAGTCTAAATTACCATAACATCTTTGGTATCAGAGCCATTTTTTTCCCCACCGCAGCGACCGATCGACGGGCGGGACAGCTCGTCCGTCCTCTCCTCGGTACTCTCCGTCCTCATCCGCTCGTCGCTGCTCACTTTTCCCTCCCTCAGAATCCCCGTCTTCTTCAGAGCCTTCGCCCCTCCGTGATTTCCTCCCCACCGCTCCGCTGCATCTCCATCATCACCCTCCCCAGTTCTTCCCACCACCGCTTCGCCGCATCCCTACCCAGTGCTTTCCCCCCACCGCTCCGCCGCATCACCATCCGTGTGCTACGTGCTCATGGGGTCCCCTCTCTCGGCAGCCGACTTCAAAACGGCCATGGAGAAGCTCTTCGGCGAGATTCAATCGGTCAAGGACGACCTCGCGACGCATAAGAACGACCAGAGCCGCCTCTGGGTCGCCGTCAATCGGCTGCAGACCACCCAGCTCGAGCTCGGCGATGGCTCCGACAGGGGCAAGGCGAAGCTCGAGTCCGAGGCTCCGTCGTCGCCTCCTCTTCCCTACCAATCCTCCCACAAGCTGCGATTTCCGTGCTACGATGGCTCCACCGACCCCATCGTCTGGTTACACAAGGCGGAGCAGTTCTTCCGCGCGCATTGCACGCCGGAGGAAGAGAAGGTTTGGCTCGCCTCCTTCTACATGGAAGGCGCGGCCCAGGATTGGTACTACCGCCTGGAGCAGAACCGCGGCGTACCAACCTGGCCTCAGCTCCTCGACAGGGTGCAGCGCCGATTCGGGCCGCCCGTTCGGAGCAACGCGCTCGGCGCCCTCATGAAGCTCCGCCGCACGGGAACAGTAGAGGAATACCAGGAACGCTTCCTCCCCCTTCTGGCTCGCTGCAAGGATGTCACCAAGCGGCAGCAGATCGACATCTTCACCGCGGGCCTGCGCAATCCTCTCCAGACCGACGTCGAGCTTCAGAGCCCCGAGACCCTCGACGATGCCATGGCTCTAGCGCGAGCCTTTGAGCACCGCCTGGACATCGAGGAAGAAGACGATCGGGCCGTCACCCGTGTACCTCCGCGCTCGGTTTCATCACACCGCGTGGCGGTACCAGCGGTGAACGCCACACCGCGTACGGCCTCCCCGATTGCCCGGATGCTCAGTCAGACTCCTCCGGCTCCGGTTAAAGGGGTACCGCCCGCCGGTACCCGCTTCAAGCGCCTGACGCCACAGGAGATGGCGCAGCGAAGGGCAGATGGACTCTGTTTCAATTGCCCGGAGAAATTTTCCAGGGAACACATCAAGCACTGCTCGATGAAAGGGCTATACCTGATGGAGTTGGACGACAGCGCGCCTGTGGGGGATACCATTGAAGAGGATGAAGCTTCCGAGGATGATGTCGAGATCTCCCTCCATGCTCTTACCGGCATCAAGACAGGGGAAACGATGCGCCTCGCGGCTTCCGTCGTCAAAACGCAGTTGCGCGCCCTCGTCGACTCCGGCTCCACTCATTCATTCGTGGCCTCTGCTACGGCTAGTCGCCTCGGCCTCACACTGGAACCACAACCGGGACTCACGGTGGGCGTCGCCAATGGTGACTGAGTACCGTCGCCGGGCGTCTGCAAGCAAGTCCCGGTTCTCATCGACAAGGAGGAGTTCTTCATCGACCTCTATGTCCTGCCATTGGAAGATTACGAGCTCGTGCTGGGCTGTCAGTGGCTGAAGACGCTCGGACCCATCTTGTGGGACTTCGAGTGGCATACCATGTCCTTTTGGCGGTACGATCACCTTGTTCGATGGCGCGGACTGGAAGCTCCTCCGTCGCCGTCGCTCTGTGCAATGGATCGGCCGGACCTGCTGTCTCTCCTGCTGGCTGAATTCGCAGACCTTTTTGAAGCACCATCGGGTCTCCCTCCTCAACGTCATCTGGACCACCGGATCACTCTGCTTCCAGACACACCCCCAATTGCGGTGAGGCCTTACCGCTACCCGCAGCTGCTCAAGGACGAAATTGAACGGCAGTGCGCGGACATGCTGCAACAGGGCATCATTCGCCCTAGCACGTCGGCGTTTTCATCGCCAGTGCTTCTGGTCCGTAAGAAGGACGCTAGTTGGCGCTTCTGCGTCGATTACCGGGCTCTCAACGCCAAGACGGTTCGCGACGTCTTCCCAATTCCCGTCGTCGACGAACTCCTGGATGAGCTCAAGGGGGCTTCATTCTTTACCAAGCTGGACCTCCGAAGCGGCTATCACCAGATTCGGATGCACCCAGACGACATCGCCAAGACGGCATTTCGCACTCATCACGGCCACTTCGAGTTCGCGGTGATGTCCTTCGGACTGACCAACGCTGTGGCTTGCGCCATCTCCTACCCCGATCTCCAACTCTTCGAAGACCTTCGCCGTGAGGCGGAGCACATTCCGGCTCTCATAGCCAAACGCGCTGAGGTGGATCAGGGTACTGCGGGTGCATCCTGGACAGTAGTGGATGGATTTGTCCTTCACCGCGGCCGTATCTTCGTGCCTGATTCTTCAACTCTGTGGCCAACCATCCTCGCCACAGCTCATGGCGCCGGCCACGAGGGAGTCCAGAAGACTCTGCACCGCCTCCGCGCCTCCTTCTACAATCCTCATGCCAATCGGCTGGTTCGAGACTTTGTCCAAGGCTGCGTCATATGCCAGAAGAACAAAACAGAGCATCTCCATCCGGCTGGACTCCTCCAACCACTTCCAGTACCAACATCTGTTTGGTCAGACATTGCCATGGACTTTGTGGAAGGTTTTCCCAAAGTCAGCGGCAAATCGGTGGTGCTTACCGTCGTGGACCGCTTCTCCAAATACGGACACTTCATCGCGCTTGGACATCCGTATTCAGCGACTTCGGTGGCGCGCGTCTTCTTCGATCAGATTGTTCGGCTTCACGGCGTTCCCTGCTCCATCGTCAGCGACCGCGATCCCGTCTTCACCAGCACATTCTGGACAGAGCTCTTCGCGCTTGCGGGGGTGGAGCTGCGCCTCAGCTCTGCGTTTCATCCCCAGACAGATGGCCAATCGGAGGTTACCAACCGAGTCCTCGGGGTCTATCTTCGCTGCCTGGCCGGTGACCGTCCGCGCAGCTGGCTCCGCTGGCTGCCCTGGGCGGAATTCTGCTACAACACCTCCTACCAGACCGCGCTTCAGACCACTCCGTTTCAGGTCGTCTACGGTCGCCCACCACCGACAATGATGTCATATCAGCCAGGCCTGTCACGGGTGGCGGCGGTCGACAAGCAACTTGAAGATCGTGATGTGTTCTTGGCAGAGATCCGCGACCGTCTGCTTCAAGCTCAGGACCATATGAAGCAACATTACGATCAGCAGCATCGTGATGTTCAATTCAATGTAGGCGACTGGGTCTGGTTGCGGCTGCACCACCGTTCCGCAGCAGGCATCAGTGACAAGTCCGGCGGAAAGCTGGCTCCAAGATACTACGGCCCTTATCAAGTGGAAGAGCGTGTAGGTCTTGTGGCCTATCGCCTCCGTCTCCCTCCCAAAGCCAAACTGCATAATGTCTTCCATGTGGTGTTCCTTAAACAGTTCCATGGTGATCCCCCTGCTGCGCTGGTACTCTTCCGCCGGTGATTCATGGCCGTGCTGTCCCTACTCCAGCGGCAATCCTCCGCACACGCCTCAACAGGGGAAATTGGGAGTTGTTGGTGCGCTGGGTAGGCTGCCCTGACTCGGCGGTCACATGGGAAAGGCTGGAGTACTTCAAGGAGGCTCATCCGTCGTTCCAGCTCGAGGACGAGCTGTTTCTCCAGGACGGCGGAAGTGTTGTGGATGCTTTTGTGGGCAAAGTATATACACGCCGTAACAAGAAAATCGCATCCACAACAGAGGGTTAAAAAGACAGAAGAGATAAGTCTGTTAGAAGGGATAAGTTTGTTAGAGAGTTTGTTAAAAAGAGGATAGAGTTTGGGGTGGTAATGAGCTGGCCTATGGGCTATATATATCTGTAATCACTGGTTGAGAAGGAATCAAGTCTTAAGTCTAAATTAGCATAACACAACTAGTGCATTATAACAATGAAAACTACAAAAATAAGATACAGCCATACAGGTCTACCTTGGCATGTTCCAAATGCTTCAGAGCTTCCTCTTGAGACATTGAATTCACGAATAATTGAATACAGCAAAGGCCAGAAGCAACATGGTCACCTTTTAGAACCTGATACACCATGTTTCATTGTAACTATTAATTAGCACAAAACCAGTGGACTCCAAAGGAATGGTGCAAAGGAAGTTTGATGACAGTACCAGAAAGTTGTAGAGATAATTAAAATGCCGATGTGTTTCACAATAGTTGCAAATGCGAGTAAGAACAGCATTCATGTACTGGCTCACAGTTGTGTCATGATATGTGGGTGATTGAGTTATTGCCAAAATTGTATTCTCCAAAACAGGCATAGCACCATATCCAAGACATAGATCACACAAGTCATCAATTGTCCCATAATCAGTTGTTAAAGGATCACTTCGTGGAATTGAAGACAAAGATGTTTCCCCTTCTACGTTCGGTTGACTGGATGGAAAGAACAGAGAGCATGCTTCAGCATAATGACCATGCCTGAACATGAAAGCAAGCGTTTGTGGGCGAGCATACTGCAAGAATGAAAAAAGGAAAACATTAATCATTATAAACTGACGAATTATTGAATCTGATCCAATTGCAAGAATGAAAGACTTTGAGGCTTTGAGCTATTAAAGAAAAATATGAACACTTTTAAGAAGGATAATCTTACTTCTTGCAAGTAATGAATGCATTCGGCATAGCGGACACTATCAAGATTGCTGCGAGGACCATCTTCAAGGTAAGAGTTAGCCGATGAATATTGGCCATCTATAGGATCTCTAGATTGCCTGGACCTCTCAGATCGTGGGAATGTGGATGGCATATATAGAACGTTAAGATAAGCATCAGCAGAAAGGGAATCATCCAAGATGGTTGCCGCACTTTTTGCTAAATGTTCATACCTGCAATGCAAGTTTAATAGCGAAGTTACCGAAAGAAGAAAAACACACTTCTCTTTTTTTATATAAAAAAACAAAGCTAGGAAACTGGCAAATAATTTTTTGTTTCACAGCACTACAATCAGCCAGTTCTTCACCTCAAGCTTTAACATAGATAAATGCCAGAATGAGATAACAACAACAACAACAAAGCCTTTTGTCCCAAACAAGTTGGGGTAGGCTAGGAATAGAACTTTCTCAAGATCAAAGAGATATGAACCTTGAAATAAAACCTACAACGCTAAAACCCTAAGCTGTACAACCTGCTATCTGAGCCAAGAGGCTAAAACACTGCCCTTAACTTTCTTATAGTTCCGGTACGTGGATCGCTAACTTCCATACGCTCCTATCCAAAGCTAATTCTTTAGATACATTCCAATCCCCCAAGTCTCTTTTAATTGTTTCCTCCCATGTTAGTTTTGGTCGACCTCTGCCTCTTCTTACATTTTCAGTATGTCTTAAAATTCCAGAATAAAATAAGAGAAAGAAAAATTAAATTTAGGACACAAGGTAAGTGTTGAGTTAATAAATGGGCATCATTAATATGATTATTTGATCAGAATATCTTATGCAATTGCCTGTTGTGCTTCTCTCTGTGAAAGGACAATGTTTGGTTGAAAGCTCAGAAAGATATAAAAACAGCTTTTCGTGTTTCTCTCTGTGAAAGGACAATGCTTGGTTAAAAGCTCACAAAGATATAAAAACATTGATGTTAACCCCTTACATCGAACGGACAGAAGATACATCAACAGCCGGGCCTCCTTCAATTCTGTTAATGATATCGAGGACAACAGGAGTTGCATCACCTTTGTATTGTTGAAGAGCTTGCCTGGAAAGGAAGTACAACAAACACGAAGGTTATACCATATACGACAAAAGCAATAAAAAGTATCACCTTGGATGACAATAAAAGAAATGCTCAAGCTAAAGAAAAGTTGAAACTCGTTGCGCTCGAGATCAACTTTTGCAACCCCCTCCTCTCTGACAGTCTGGATGTGAGCAACAGCTATTGATACAAAATTTCCATTTTCCAACATTCTATCTGTATTGTAACTCTTTTAGCCCTCTTATGGCAGTGAAAAATTGAATTAAAGTAACATATTTCATCATCTTTCTACCGATAAAAAACAACAATAGCAGAAAATAAATGTTATTTTATGTTAAAGAACATTTTTTTACAATTGTGCTTGGCATATAACTACGCAATACCCTCAAACTAAGACAACACACCAGAGGGCAACACCACTCCCATCTGATAAGCAAAAGCATAAATTAGGAAACAAAAAAGAAACCCTATTTTGATTTAGCAACCACATACAAGATTAGAACTTAGAAGAACCAAATGATCAGAAACAATTTTAGTTCATCTTTCCTCTCATGTCTTTCTTTTCTAAACATAAAAATATTCTTGTGTTTTCCCCTCTCCTTTTTTTTTTTTTGGCAGGAGCTTACAAGTAAAGAAGAGTTTTTTCCCTTACTTGAACTTCACACGGGCTTGAGCATAGTGTTCCATTTGAACTAGAGCATGGCCCCATGCAACCCACACTGGAAAAGCATCAATCTGAAATAGATCACTTCATTAAATTACCTTACTATCCCTGTTATGGAAAAGTATGATGTATAAACCAGAAACAAGTTGTAACACTCAGTACCTTGCACTTTTTACAAGTATATACAGCCATGCTGTACCGTTCATCGCCAACCAGTCTGTCACGTAGACTAGTCGAAGATTCTTTGTCAGCAATATCATTAAGCGAGGCAATAATCCCTGATCCCAGCAGGCTCTGAAGAAGCTCTGCACGCCCTAGCCACAGATCTGCTTGAGCCAGGAGATCAGACAGCTCATCTAGATATTGGCTTCCAGTGCTTGAACTGCCAGTGTCCACAGAAATATCATCAGCATCTCTTCTTTCAGAGCCACTTGACAAATCACTACTCCCCGCGAGCTTTTTCAGTAGATTTCTTGCATAAGAGAGTGCCTGAAGTATGTGTTACTGTCAATTTACCAAGTTGTGATATTTAAAGTGCCTACTACTGGTTATTTTCATACCTGTACATAAGTTTCTGTCGCATGATAAGCGCGAGCTATGTTGTCCATTGATGCATTGAGGGGCAATTGAAGGGAGCTTAGTACAACCTTCATCTGAGTAATACACAGCTCAAGTGCACCTTTTCCAGCTACTGACTCATCGGTGCACAATGAAAGCAATGCCTACAAATGGATTCACAAAGGCTTACCGCAAATGGATAGTAGAAAGTTGAAACTATCACCCACGTCCGATTCATAAAATTGAACCATTTATAAGATTTGCTAGTAAAAAAAATTGTAACACATCCATATTTCTAGCTTTATCAATCTGTTAGAAAAATGAATTATAGGAGTGATTGCTCAATTATCTTGTCTAAAGAAAAGTCACATCGTAAGCCAGATATAAAAACAATGCTTGCACAAGAGAATCATTACTCAAGTCAAACTAACACCTCTGAAATATTAGCACGCAGTCACTGTCTTGCCCTGTTTAGTGTCTAGTTACTTCTCACTAAAACAAGTGCAAATTCTAGTTTCATTTTAAAGTATTAATCCTATTCAATTATTGTTGACAGTTAGGCTCAAGACTCATTTCAACTGTATCCTCCTTAGTCACATATTTGTGAATTACTACCCCTGGATACTTTGGAAATCCCTTCGAGAGCACAAGGCTGAAACAACATATGCCTCTTCATTTGACAAGCGGCAAATATAAAGGCGGACATATAAAATGAAACAAAACTAAAGTACTAAATTCTAATTAGCTAATATGAATGGCATTTAGGAATCAGCAACACACAACTGAACATGACTAAACCAAAAAACTATATGAACTAAACCACAGCCTTTACACAACTATAGGTTAAGTTCAAGGTTTATTTTTTAATGTTTATCATTATTTCTGTTTTTCTACCACAGTATCACTTCCATCAAATTCACACTTCTCCACATCCGACTCTTAAGACAATTATTTAAAATAAACAGCAATAAACCATAAGAAAATAAACATCAAGACACCATAACTAAACACAAATACACAACCATAAAAGCACAACTGAAAATTGAACAAGCACTAGTAGAGAAATTAGCTTTGCTTTTTTTTAAAAAAAAATTCTAAGACCAAGTTCAATTCAGCAAAATTCCAATTCAACTGCCACAAATGCAACCTATCAAGAAAGATAGGTCCATTATAATGCCAAGCTGCGAACAAGCTAGGCCAAAATGCATAAAATGAAAAAAGCAACTAAAGCCAATTCAACTAATGGAAGTTAAAAGTATTAAAATTAGTAGCACTGGCAGATAGATAAAGCTTGATACATTTGAGATATGGCACAAATAATGCACCTTGAACAATGTGATATCAGGAGAGGTTTCATATCTATGGCATGCTCGAGTTGTGTTATCCCTAACAGGGTCTCCGGTAAGCACCCACTCCTCAGGAGCAGAGATGAAAGGAAGTCTATCTTGCCCCTCATAAGGGTATACAGGTGTCTGCTCCTCCTGTACACCAGGCATTGCTTCCCAAGAGGATCTATCACCTCCTGACCCTGAACTCTTTCTTTTCCGAAGAATATCCTTCGGGGGGGTTTTGGTGCCACTATCACGTGGGACCCATGAGAATGCTTTGCGCGCCTCTCTCTGAAAGTTACCGAAACTCTGCGCAAAATTTGTTTTAGCTGGTGTGGCAGGCTTTTTTTGTTTTGTTCTTGACCCAGAGATGGTTGGTCGAGGTTCCCTAGAAGTAGAATTAGCATTGACAGAGACTGCTTTCTTAGCGTAAGAAATAATTAACTTGTCATCCCTCAGGGATGGGAATTCTTTCAAAATCTGCAGTCAAAAAGAAATTTTGCATTAGCACAGTAGGTTAAACATGTCAGCACAGACAAATTACAAGTATCACAGCAGCTGAAAGGAGCTTATTACAGAGAGAAGATAATCATTTTTATTCTCTAAGGTTTTCAAGAGATGAGGGTCAAGAAGTGTTACAAGTACTCAAGAGATGAGGGTCAAGAAGTGTTACAAGTACAAAAGTAGCTGAGAAGGAATACCAAAGAAGCAGACTGGAGTTGCTTCATCATCAATAGTACTTCCAGGATCAACTGAGGATGTTCATGCAGAGAAGAGCAACGCTGTTGTGATGGCAACGGCAATAAGGAAAGAACACGAAGACCTAAGGCCCAAGAATTAAGTCGTGCAATCTCAGCATCTGACAGATTCCCAACTGTACGCTTGAGAAAAAAGTGTACCTGAAATACAATTAATCGGTATCAATTTAATCATTGTCAGAAAAGTTTTAGCACACTTAACAAATGTGGTCAGATCTGGCAACATACAAGCAGCTGCTTTGAGCGCAAGTCAGGTAATAGCTTCATGGCACCAATGGCAACAGGAAGGGCATCATTGGAATCTCGTAAGGTTGATAGAAAACGTGAAGCCGCTGCTGGGCCTCCACCATTAAGTGGATCGGTGGTTAGAAGTTTGACAAGCTGGCGGCCTTGCAGCTCCCTCCGCAAATCAATTGATAAAGAAGCGCTTTCAGCGACCTCTAAAGCAGCAGAAACAGCTCCTTTGGCAGCAAGCCGAAGTGCTAAGCCCTCTGGGTCATCTTTGCAATCGACTTCAACCTAATAATGTTAACATTAGTCCAGTTAAAACTTGAAAACTTTATGATAAGAAGTGGCAATTTATACTCTGAAGGAACAAACAAGGATTCTATGCTGTTGCAAAATAAAAAATAATGTGAAGGAGGTTTGGCCTTAACCAATCACAATTATGTGCCCCATTCATGGGGTTACCTCTTGCCATCTGGTGTAATGATCATCAGCACTCATAATATGACCATACCGCTGTAGAGATTGCTTCATGTGTAGCACCTGTTACAAATTGGGATAACAGAAATTAACAGGCAAAAAAATGCTAAACCAGATCAGTAAAGCTTAAGGACCTGTTTGTATACCAAGTATTTTTTTGGAGTTTTTAGAAAATACCATAGTATCCAAAACTTTGAGGTGTTTGGATACAACAAACTATGTAGTTTTATAAACCCTAGTATGTCCAATACCACAGTTTTTTTTTTGGAGTTTTAAAAACCCAGTCAAGACCTCCTTTTTCTAAACCGAGCTCACGCCACTGGAGTCTCCTGTTTCACATTGTTGCATTTGCATCGCATCAATATTTTCTTGTCTGCTCTCTTTATCACAATATTATGGTCGATCCAACTACCAACCATATATAAACAAGCACCAATTAAAGCAAATCTTCTCTTTATTTCTGCTTCAAAATTCTTAACCATTGGAATTGTAGGTCTATTGGTATATGTAGCTTAATTAATATATACAGATCATCATTTTACAGTAGCTTTAACGCATGTACATATAGCCAGGTTTATACTTTCTATCTTCTTTTCGATACTTTAAGAATAAATTTCAGAAAACCCTAGGTTTCCTGTCTTGTGCCACATAAACCTTGAAAAATGTATGTTCCGAAGTTCCTTTAAGGCATTCTTCATATCTCCAGCATAGCCTTGCTTAGATTCGATCATTGATTTACAATAATAATAGTTTTTAGATGTAGATACACCAAAATGCTTGTTTGATGAGTAACTCCCATGCACGTAAACAACTTGTTTAAATTTTCACAACTCCTGACTACATAGGCTAATAGGCTAGTTCCCTAGACCATTTGTGGTGTTTGTTTTTGGGTGCGTTTTTTGTTTGTTGGGTCTGTAAGGTTTTGCTGTATGTTCTTTCCCTTCTTAATACAAAGATACGTAGCTTTCCTGCGTGTTCGAGAAAAAACTATTTGTTAAATAAAATACTGTATTAAAGAACTTCAATTGCCAAACACATCATGGTTTTTCTCAAAACTGAATAAACTGTGGTATTTCATCCCTATTGCTTCGAAAAGTGTGGTTTTCAAACACTGGTTTTGAAAAACTGTAACATCCAAACAGGACCTAGGTTTTGAGAAATTGAGCATATTGTATCATAGCATGACATGATGGCCTACAAATGTAAGCACTCAAGCAAAGATTGTTACATTTTAAGTAGCTAGACAAGTCATCCATACGTCGTGTTAGCTTGGGGAATATCTGTTAGGTGACATGCGTAAATAAAATTCTGGTTTTTTAGACAAAATAAAATCATGGTTTTTTTTTGAAGGAAAAATAAAATCATGGTTTGATCAGACACAGAATAGTACAATATGATCTTTCAAGTTTCAAGATAATGTACAAACTTCAAATGTAAATGGTTGCAAGTCAAGCTACCTCACTCCGCATCGAATCATTCTCAGGTAAGTGGCAGATGCACATAGTTAAAACATTAGTTGCAGCATCAAGGTCCCAACTGTGCAGGTACCTGGAAATGTTCATATGCACTCAATTACTCAACATGCACACCTGGAGAATAAAAGCAATGGGAGCATGGTAATGCACTCAAATTACACATGTATCAAGAATACTAAAACTGAAAGAATGCCTAAGCTATGCAAAATCAAAAGGCTTATCACAGTAATAAAAGGTTGGAACTAAAATGTCTTGTCATACTTCAGAGCAAGCTGAGCTGCAAGTTTTTTATCTCTCAGCCTCAAGCAATACTGCCAAGTATTACTCCCAAAATTGCGAGATCCATATGTGCGGAATTGTCCTGTGCCTGAACTTCTTTCTTCCCTTTGTTCAATGAGCAATTGAAGCAGTTTATCAGACACTCCATTGCGCAAACAGCGATCAGATACAGCAAGAGCATCAGTTAGTTTTCCTTCATTAATTAGTCTGCAGAGACAAAATAAATCCAATCATCACATACAAATTATCATGGACAGACTGTTTACATCGTGCTGAAAGTCTTGGATGGTAGAGAAAATGGTTGGCAATTGTTCTTCAAATGCCAATTATATGAACACCTATGAAGAAAACGAGTGCTACCAAGATTAGCCCACAAACGTTAAAATAATCATGACTCCTTTTATATAAGGTGCAGCTTGTTGTCAGCGGTGATATCCAGCATTGCAAAAAAAGGGGTGCTATCTGTGAAGACAGATGGGCATATACCCTTATAGGTGGAACATCAGATCAGAGCAATGCAAGGAGCAATGGCAAATAGACTGCAGTGCAAGCGGGAAACTCTCATTATATTAGAGCAGAAGGCATGGCAGAGATAAGTCACAAAATTCTGTTACCTCTCAACAGCTTTCTCATATGGTCCTTCATTCTCCCAGTCAAATGAAATAAAAGCCATCGGCTCTAGTCTAGCATCATCATGTTTAGAGGATTCTAGTGAATTTGAAGCGGCTTTACTGCTAATGACAATATCTTCAAGCTCCGATTCAGCATCACTGTCAGGTTCACGGGCTCGCTTCATAGAAAATTTTCCTTTCGATTGATGCGAGGAGACTTCATTTTCAGTTTTAGCTGCCACAGCAGACCCAGATACTCGATGAAGGTTAGACTGCATCTGTATCCACCGGTTCAAGGTTGGATATCTGCAAACAACTTAGATAATTAAAATAAATTGAAGTTGATTGGCTCATGGTTTAAAATGACTCATCATTACCTCTCTGATTGCTCAAGAGCAAATTCGTAGAATGACCTCTCGATTTCAGGGGCTTGTTTTGCATCTTTCACATAAGTTGGAGATGATTCACTGTCACCAGATATTATGCTACTTCCAAAAACACATGCCAAAACAGCTCTCACTGACGATAACTGGGCCAAATGCTTCACTAAATTTAACTGAAGAGGATAGAGGGGCTCCTGACGAGAAGACAACGATGAATCATGTGCACTCCATCCTTGAGCAGGAGGAAGGGACTTTGGAACAGTGCATGATGTTGATCTGTTTTCCAAATTAATATTAGAAAGGGTAGGTAAAACAGGAATGCAAGCCCATCCTTGTCCTGTTCGTGAAGGAAAAACAGGTGGCACGCAAGCCGATATGATCTCATGCACAAAATCGATGCCCATTGTGTCAGCCACCTTTGCAGCTCCATCAGTGCTTCCACGCTCAAAAACTAGACGAGTTAAAAGCTGCATGCCGAAATAAACGTTATACAAGTCCGTACTCGAGCCATATTCAAATTATTATAACAGAAATTAGGAAGCTACTTAGTGATGTTGAAAATGGTACCAAAGAGATAATAAATTGGCTTTATACAAAATTTTCCATTCCTGGCTTCACATTAAAATAATGATACAAGTACACTGAAAAATAATTACCCTTTGTTTCTAAACAGGGTTCACTTTATACACGAAAAATACCGATGTACTTCATGTCTTCACCAATATATCCTCATATACGTGTGATGTATCAGTTCCTAAGCTTTTTTCCTCTTTTCTTTTGAAATTTTAAAGGCTGTTGAACTACACCGTTATACACCATGATAATTGATAGGTGTTGCACTTCGATGCATAACAGTTCAGACATGAAATCATAGCATTAAGCAGAGCTGGCCATTGTCATGTTCGACTAAAATGTGATTTAAACATTTAACCACATGAACTCATAGCACAAACCCCAGGGCATTCTAATAACTAATATATATTTATTATTAACTTATAAAATAAATATAGTGAAATTTGAGGTTCCACACTCACTCTGGGGACTGGGGCAAAAGAAATATCAAAATATCAGAAAACATATTAACTTATTCATCCATTTGGACATGGACCACCATAACAGCTCAGATTTGTTTATTATAAAAAACCTTTGTTAGGTATTGTCAATTAAAGAAAACGAAAGGTGAGTAGCCCATTATAACAGGGTAATAAGTTATGAGTGTGTATCGTAATAGGGTAATTGAATCAAATAGACCTCTAGGTGGAGTGAATTTCCTGAACTACTGCTTTTTTATTAGGCAATTGCAAATATTGGTGACATAACCAGCACTCTACATAATCCAATTAGAAGTAGTAAATGCCCTTCTAAAGGAGAACTTGCTAAGGACTGTCATTTCAAAATTTCAATACAAGTAATAAAAACCATCAAAAGAAAAATGATACAGATTTGAACTAACATTAGAACAAGATCTGCGAAGGAGCTTACATCTTTTGGCCATTCGTAGACTAATGAGAAGTAGTTGAAATCATGAGTTGTGTCAGTTCCATCAACTGTGTCACCGATGGTTGCAATATATATTATGAAGTTTGATAAATATGTTGATGGTTTGGTAGATACAGGACCCAGGTATCTGTTTGTAGAACCTTTGTGTTCTGGACTGTTTTCGAGAACAGTTGAAGCTGATGGGTCAGTTCTAGATGCTTGTTTCAGAATTCTAAGTCCATGACCAAGGACTACACCTTTTTCAGAGCTCAAACCATCTTTCTTATCTAACTTGATACCTTCTTTCGAATAAGCACTATCAGAATCCTCATCAACAATAGCTCTTGCAACATTGTGAAGCTTACCTGATAGAGAAATGTTCAGATGTGCCGCCAGAACATCATAGCAACAGAGATTTACCATTCAACTGAACAAACTAAACGTTACCATTCAAGAACTGCCGCTTTCCTTTGAAGGCATCATCAATCATCTGGTGCAGAAGCCCAAGAGGACGTTGCTTTTGTCCAACTCTGCTAGATTCAGCTGACGAAGAGGCACTCATCTTGTTAAAAACTACTTGAAGATATGGATGACCTTCCTAGATGAGACCAAAAAGTATGTTATTCTTGGTATTTTTTAAAAAATAACTACATGGTTTTTTGCTTTGTTAAACATGAAATAGTAGGAATATCACACATATCTTTGCTTTGGTATGATAACCAAAATAAAAGCCACAAACATAATCGATTTATGTTGTTTTTATAAGTAAACAGTTTGAAATTGGATTATGGTAATAAACATGTAAATAACTGAGAGAGGCCCTTAATACATCCTTCAGTGCTGAAATTGTAAGTCAAAATTAGTAACTACTTTGCTCAGGGAAATAATAGAGAAAACTAAACAAGGCATGAATGTCACGCAGACAAACAAAATATCTCAGATCCCAGTAATAATAGGGAAATATTATTATCTCAGAAATAATAGGGAAATAATAGAGAACACTACTTTGCTGAAATTCTCATGTACAAACAAAATAAAAAGCTTACCAGGTCCAAGATGTCACGCAGACGCTGAATGATGCGCTTTATCACCGATATGATAGCAACTTCTTGAATCTGATCCCAGTAAGTTGGACCTATTTTTGGGGAGCTTCCTGGAAATATCTCAGATAACAAACTTGTAGCCTGTACATGAGAAAAGAATGCTAATTTATATACGGTATGCCAAAAGCAATAAATTTTTAAAAAGTCCAATTATTTATGTTTCAACTAAGATAACTGTATTGAGGCATTTTAAAACAAGCTGGATATCATGGAGTCATAAGGCATCAACAAATCCAAGAAAAATATCAACTTCAGGGGTCAGTGGGGTGGGGGAATATGTTTAGAAATCATGGAACAGTAGGTTCCTTTGATAATAAATTACATGGTTCACAATCTAGTAACATGCCATGCGTATGATTTTAACTCACATAACCTTATATCAATGAGGCCAGACATTAGATAAGATCTTTCAGATGATAAATATCATTTAATAAACAAATGCAGAACCCTGAAAAGGGGAGGATCCATGTCACATTTAATGACACAGAGCTTTCATAATATGGTGAACACTCAAGATATTATGGCGATACAAGACTCCCAAGAGCATCAGGGTATTTTCCACATGCTAATTAGTGTTGCTCAGGTATATCAAAACAATAAGAGTTGATGAAGCTGGCAAGAATTAACTTAACAAAATATCTCCCATATATAAAATGAGAGGAAACTTTCAAACTTATATTAGAATGTGTGAAATTTATCTCATGTATGCCTATAATAGGGGACACCATGCATCAGTCCGACCTTTTGGATTACATTATACAGAGTAATTTTCCTTAGTCACAAAGAAAAAGATGGGGAAGCATGGCAAACTTTTGAATCACCAAGTCAAAAGCAAAAAATAGTATTTGTAGTAAACCCATCACTCCAATATAAGATTATAACAGTAGGGAGCAAGGTTCCAAATACCGCTACCGGGATAAATCCCGCCAGGCAGCCGGTACCGGTTACCGGCCGGTAACCGGAAAAACCGGCCGGTAACCGGGAAAAACCCGGTCGAATTTCACGCGCCAAAATTTGAATTTGAAATCGGTAACCGGAAAAACCGGCCGGTAACCGCCCAAAAAACCGGAGAAAACCCGGAAAAACCGCTAAAACCCGGTTTTCCAAATTTGAAATTGGAAATTCTTAACATATTCATGGCAAAAAGTATGAAGTTAAGCACGGGAGATGCATGGATCTTCCTAATACATCATATTAGTGTTAAACAATGTAAATATCATTCGGGAAACTAACATTTACATTCAAAATTTGAAAATTCCTAATACATTTACGGCAAAAAGTATGAAATCAAGCACGGGAAATATATGCATCTTCTTAATACATTCTATTAGTGTTAAACAATGTAAATATCATTAGAGAAACTAATTTTTACATTCAAAAGTTTAAATTTGAATTAAATAAAAAACCGGCGGTTTTTTTCTCCCGGTCGGCACCGGTAAGACTGGTTACCGGCGGTAACCGGCCGGTATTTGGATCCCTGGTAGGGAGTATGAAGATGTAGAAATGCGCAACCCTCCATGCTTACCTCATCAAGAAGAAATCGACACATATCTCCTGACCTGGCAGAAGTTGCTGCGACATCAATGCAAAGCAGAATCTGAAAGTTCAGTCAGTCGGATATTCTATTCAGATAAAATACCAAGAATCACTATCATCAACAACATTTTATGCAGACCATGGTCAGAAATCCTCACCGTAGTTAGAGGACCAAGCTGAGCACGAAATGACAAAATATCCAAGTCCTGTGGGGCATTTGTGTTGTCTGTGGCACGCTTTACAGCATCCTCAACCTGGAAAAGCCAAATGTATTTGCTAATCTTCAGGCATAAGACTAAGAAATAACAAGCAACAAAGTTTAATACAAATTCACAATATTTGTTATAACATTGATCGCCATTTTGCTGTTTTGCAGAAAGCAAAAAAAGAGGCCAAGGTGCTGGAACCCTTTCCCTTTGCTCATGCCACGATTAAGTATTCACCAAAGGGAAATTGATGAAAAATCATAAGATTGCATATCTGCCACTCCAAAATTTGCCAATTATGAGCTGATATTGCAAAACTGTTTACTATGTACTCCCTCCGGTCAAACAAAAAGTGATGTCCTAGAATGCGTGCAGTCCAAGGATCCAAATACCGTTACCGGGATAAATCCCGCCAGGCGGCCGGTACCGGTTACCGGCCGGTAACCGGGAAAAACCCGGTCGAATTTCACGCGCCAAAATTTGAATTTGAAATCGGTAATCAGAAAACCGGCCGGTAACCGCCCAAAAACCGGAGAAAAACCGCTAAAACCGGAAAACCGCTAAAACCCGGGTTTTCAAATTTGAAATTGGAAATTCTTAACATATTCATGGCAAAAAGTATGAAGTTAAGCACGGGAGATGCATGAATCTTCCTACTACATCATATTAGTGTTAAACAATGTAAATATCATTGGGGAAACTAACATTTACATTCAAAATTTGAAAATTCCTAATACATTTATGGCAAAAAGTATGAAATCAAGCACGGGAAATATATACATCTTCTTAATACATTCTATTAGTGTTAAACAATGTAAATAACTAAATATCATTAGAGAAACTAATTTTTACATTCAAAAGTTTAAATTTGAATTAAATTAAAAACCGGCGGTTTTTTTCTCCCGGTCGGCACCGGTAAGACCGGTTACCGCCGGTATTTGGATCCCTGGTGCAATCAAACCATTTATATTGGTCACATGAAAATGATACAAATACTTGAGTAGGTTTCTCTCCAAAGATACTTCTATAATACTATAATTTTATTAGGTTTTACAAATATATTACAATAGAAGTTAGTGGTCAAATTTGCATTTGGAGACTTCGGTCAAAGAAAAAGTGAAGTCCTAGAAAGCGTGCAATCAAACCATTTAGATTGGCTATAGGAAAATGATGAGTACTTGAGTAGGTTTGTCTGTAAAGATACTTTCATAACATTATACATTTTATTATTTTTAGAAATCTATTACAATAGATATGAGTAGTCAAATTTGCATTTTAGAGACCGTGTCAATGTGATGAACCTTAATTTATCAGGGTAAATACTGCCCAGAGGAAGGCCGGGCGGCGTGGGCTTGGTAGGCTGAGAGGTTTGACTATAGACTGACTAGATTAATTCATCTTCATTACTTGAGCCAAAACGATTACATCACATATACTTTTATAGGACTAGTCTAACTTGGCCCCTAAGGCAACTACTACCATACTACGAACTTAACTTTCCTAATCTTCCTTCTGGCCGAATCCTAATCTCCTTCCTGAAGGGATACTTACTAACATATCCTCAAGAGATAACCAACTACTAATTATCCTGAAGGGATAGATGACTAACTTATCTCCTAATCGCAGGTGAACAGTACACGCTTGCTACAGTAACCACGCCGAACAGTACATGTGCGCTACAGTACCCACGGTGAACAGTACGCGCGTGCTATAGTAACCGTGCACATAACATTACAACCCTCCCGATGAAACAGCTCGTCCTCGAGCTGCAACATAGGGTGAAAAATTTCTCTGATGGGGTGAGTGAATCTGTTAGTGCATGATCTTCACCATCATCGTCATCTGCTCCATTAGGTTGTCTAGTAAGGATAACTCGACAGTAGAAGCCATGGTGTTGGATCTCATACTAAATATGATGAATCTTAGTTCATCGGGATAAACACCGCCAAGAGAAAGGCTAAGCGGTGTCGGTTTGATGAGATGAGAGATTTGACTATAGGCTGGGATGATATAACTTGAGAAAGAAATTAGATTAATTCATCTTCATTGCTTGAGCCAAAACGATTACATCACATATACTTTTATAGGACTAGTCTAATTTGGCCCTTAAGGCAACTACTACCATTCTACGAACTTAACTTTCCTAATCTTCCTTTTGGCTGAATCCTGATCTCCTTCTTGAAGGGATACTTACTAATATATCCTCAAGAGATACTTGACCAACTACTAACATATCCTAAAGGGATACACGACTAACTTATATCCTAATCGCGGGCGAACAGTACACGTTTGCTACAGTGCCCATGGTGAACAGTACACGCGTGCTACGGTAGCCACGCATGTAACAGTCAATGTCCAAAATGTCACTTTTTTGTGACTGGTAGTGATACATGGCACTCCAAAATCCTAAACTTCAGCTAGTTTGGACCATTCCCCCCTCCACACGGAGAGAGAGAGAGAGACAGGGCATAGTAAGCACAGAATTCTATGCGCTACATGTGCATGGAGTAAAAGGGAATCAACCAACTTAAATCTCTAAACCAATAAAAAACAAAAATGACAAAGAGTAATCATACCAATGCTCTTCTGTATGCACCAGCTACCCATTCGGCTAGTTCAAGGGAAGCTTTATCCTCAGCAGGCAAAGAAAATCGCTGTACAGCTTCTTCTCCTATATCATAATTTTCCCTTTGTATGCATCTGTCAATAATTTTTAATCATGAACAATAGATCACACAACCATTCACCACAATTCATTGATATACGTCAGAGCAAGCGAGCGAGAGAGAGAACATGGAACTAAGAAACAAGAGAAAAGTAAAATGCCAAATGTTGAAATCTTGCAAAAGTTAGAAACATAAAGCGTTAAAAGAAAGTATAAATAATGGATAAAGAATTAGAGACTATAAAAGGTGTGGATATTTAAAATAAGTCAAAATAAAAAGAGAAAACTTTGTAAATTCTGGTGAACAATTTTATATATTTCTGGTATTTTCTTTTAATGGAATAGTATTTATTTTAGATTACTCCATAATCTTGCTATTCTTGCCATGTTGATAGAGGCACATCTCAGTACCCTTGTCCCCTGGAGTGTAAGCTACCTCCAAGATTCAAGCCCATGGTGCAGGCTTTCGATGGTCAAACATGCTAAAATGTTAAACTGGACATGTGTACCGAACGGTTCTACATGCAGTAGAATCATTTCAGGTGAGATTATACAAGTTCAGAACATTGTCATATTTACTACTATGCCACCATCAATTGTGCAGATAGGAAATGCTCATGACATGGCCATTATTCTAATTTCTAAATATATCTTCTTGAGAATAACCTCAACTGACATACATTATCAAGCATAGATGTGATGTGAGAAGCATGACCACAAGTCCACAACATCAGTAAGCACTATTTTGGAACAGTAAAAATGTTAGGACAGGACCACAGAGAATAACCAGGGATATTTAGCTTCATGTGACCTTAATATAGTAAATAAAGATATAAGATAATATGTATAGATACTTCTAGCAAAAAAATCAATGGATCAACCTAAAAATTATACTGGGTAATGCACAAAGAGCTCACATCAAAGCCTGATCTTTGGGGTGCATAAACAAGAAGACAGCAAGAAACCAATGTACAGCCTAAAAAAACTCACACGTTCAATAATTTTGAAGGAGCAGCACGTAAAAGAACTAATGCCTCCTTCCAACTCCATTGTCGTTCAGCCAGAGGTGGAAGGCGCTGTAGAACAGATAGACGCCAATCCAAGTCTTCAATGGAACATTTGGCATGCTTGAGTCTCCATTCTAATGCTTGTCTACCAGCAGGTGACAGACCAGTACTTGACTGATGATCCATATCAGGGCCTTTTAATTGGATATTATGACGAAGTATGTCAAGCAGAAGCCCAACGAAGTATATCACCATGTTCTTCCCTTCAGATTCAGTATTATTATCACAGCACTCATGAGTAACAGAGCACTTGGAAGGGGCTGCTTGCGACAGTTTGATACTGCCATCCATATGTAACAATGATAATACAATGCTGACCATGAAAATCTGTAAAGCAAGGTAGCCAAATGAAGCTTAACCTCTTAAGGAATCCATTGAATATTTGTAAGATATATGTTTAAAATGTGCAATGCAAGCTATAAACAGATGAATATGAAAATAGTGACATCATAGTTTATTCAATTGTGGTTAAATGATCAACCAACTTGCATTCATATTTCATCCTCTAAAAGGCAAAATGAGCAACGTTTTTGAGATTTTACAGGTGAAGTACCAACAACATTGGTGACACCAAGGTCCACTCAAATCAGATAGGCCATGAATTTTATTGTGACTATAAGCCTATAACTTTAAAACCATTGGTGCAACTAGCAATCCATATACACCATTGCATTCTTGGTGATGAGCACTACAAAGCAAGATATCCAAATTTAATTTTTCCAGATATTTGAATCCAAAGAATAGAGATCTTTGAATCCAAAGAATAGGATCTCTCGTGAATACGAATTCGTATCCAAGCAAAACTATCCAAATCCGACCCAACCAGAAACGGATCCGGCATTGGATCGGTCGGGATCCAATTGCACCCCTAGACTCAGGTAACAACGATATTAATTTTACATAAAATAGCACCTCAATCAGGGCATACACAGTTTAAAAAATCGATGATCTTGTGCTAGACTGTTCATTATTTTGCCATCACTTAAAATCATGTCTTATTTTTGTCAAGTGCAATCCTATACATTGTAAGAAAAACATAGTGCAGAAGAGCCAACCTTTCGTGGAGTACTTTTGATAGCCTCCATAAAATTTTGCATCTCCCTCAAATATGACAAAGCTATGTGATAATGGTGTTCATTCCCATCGTCTGCACACTTTTCCATCTCTCCCAGAGCAAGGGCAACTGACTGAAGAGCATATCGCATGTGCATCAGCTCGATGTCATGCATCCTGTCATAGGTACAAGAAGGCCACATGAAACAAACTACTCATGAGAAAAATAATGTCAATTCACAAGTGAACAATACAGCAAATTATACCAAGCTTGTTTCCTTGCTTGCCATAGTAATATTAATAGAACTTCTAACATGGCTTAGGGAATTAGCAAGGTAAGCAAAAGGCAGCTCAGAAATTACTCAGGTCAGAGACTAAAGATGGGAAGATCTTTATGCAGCAGGAAGCATTAAGCATAAAAGTCGAGAATACGATATTGATAATGTAAACCCAAAAAAGGAAAAAAAAATACAACATAGTCGTTAACAAATGCCATAACAGAGATTGTTATGAACCTCTTCCAAGCTGCAGTTGTTGAAGAAAGTGGCTGCATACCAACAAGCTCAATTGCATCTTGAAACTTTATTCCTGGGACCACGTCAAATAGCACCTGTATTAAAGTTATTAAAAAGAAGAATTTCAGAAGAATACCTAGCTATCAACTGGAAACTCAAAGGTTGCTTTTGTGCCCAACATGGAGGGGGTAAAATGACATGAGAGAATTGTACAATATGCAAAGGTGTCATAAACATGTGGGCACATGCACGCATAGTGGAGAAATGAGATCAGAAAAATCAGATATAAGATAAAATAGAACTCACTCTCATGGGAGTCTGAACAGCTAACCGCTCAAGTATCAAGTTCTCAACAAAAGGGTCTAATATTTCTGCATTGTTAACATCCGAATCTTGTTGGGAAAACAACAATGAATTCCTCAAATTCCATGGGCGGCCAGAATTCGCACTGGAAACAAAACATGCAAGATCCAGACGAAAGCATAAAAGATCACACAAGTACTCCTCACAGGATGTCTGCAAATAGAAGCTGTCACAATCATTCACATATTTTTTTTCGCACACCACCACAGAATCGAAAGAAAATTCAGGAGCAAAAGAAGCACCTCATCTGTCTGCTTACGGTAATGCGAGTATTCTTGTAGTCGCAGAGCTTGGGATTTGCTTGTCCAGAATAACTGCATTAGCTTTCTCCGCAATGCTGTCTTACCCTTCAGAATGTCCCACCCCAAGACAGCAACCAATGGTTGGAGAAGGGGGAATAACGAAACAACCTGCAGAAAGCCACTTGCCAGAAGATATTAATAAGGCAAATAACTAGCAAAATTTGTTCTGCGATGCTCATAGCAGACCCCTCAAAACAAATAAATGTCAGTATCCCATAGGAAAATGACATACATTAACAGCTTCTTGAAGCTGTTCCCTCTTAATTGCAGATAGAGCAGTTTCCATGACAACTTCAAGGACATGTTTTCCAGAAAGTCGACAATAATGATACAGATCTTTCTTGCAGGATGTTATAGCTGCATTCGTCATGGTCCTCTCATCCGTGTCAGCATCTATCTCCAATGATAATGTTTCCAGAAACTTCTTGAAAGGAAGAGGCATCCAATTAGCATCAGAGACACCATGATCTTCAAATTCTTCAGAAAGAATGTCATCCAGAATGAGCTAAAAACAACACCAAAGAAAGCAATTAGCACCATCCAAAAATAAGTCTGCAAAAATGCATTTCAAAAAGATAAACAGTGGTGATATGTTAGGTACAGTAGAGAAGGACGTGGTTTGGGGGTTGTGTGTATTGATATGAGACCCAAAGGGCAATATATATAGGAGTACAAAGGGATATGCCATATAGAGATAAGGCATATATGGAATAGAATACAAACTCTATCTCTAATACCCTTAACACCCCCCCTCAAATGCAAGGCGTATGCAATAGCATTGCATTTGGAAATGGTTAATACTAAAACAAGAAAAATCCGAAGTCCGAGTCTTGATGATGTCGTCGTTGCGTGCAGCCTTTGAATAAACTGTCAAATCAAGCCGAAGAGGAATATATAAAAGCATGACGGCGCAGATCGAAGCCCAAGAGGCGGTGGCGCAGTGCACAGAGGACGCGCGGTGGCCTTTGAAGCTCGAGGCGGCGGCTAAACAAGCGGCGGCATCATAACGACTTCTACGATCTGCACGCGGCTCAGAGAGTAGAGCGGCGGCTGCTGTCAGGCAAAAGAAAATTCCTACACTTCTATGACTGACAATAAATTTGTGGACTCGCACGGCTTGAACGAACTAAAAAATTTAGAACTACGGACTGGATGGACGCAACAAAAGAACTCACGAAAAATAAATTGAAACTAGCAGATACTAGCAGCCAAGAGATAAGTCGGCTCCCCTCAGTCCCTCCCCTTATTCTCCTAGCGTCTCTTCACACCCCCTCACTCTCCTCGCGCACGACATCCGCGCTCCCTCCCTCACCCAGAGAGAAAGGGAGCGGGGAGCTCCAGCGGGAGGCGGCGCTCGGGAGAAGGCGGCCAGATAGCGGCAGCGCGGGCGCTGCGTCCGAAGGCGGCGGTTCCGGCCAGAGGCGACCGGCGCGGCCAAGCGGAGTGGAGCAGAGGTGGTGGCAGCGGCGGGCTCCTCGAGGCCGGGCAAACCGAGATCCGGGGTGGTGGCCGAAGAGACGGCAGCGGACGCGGCGGAAGGAGTGGGCCGCCGGGCGGCCCAGCGTGGCGCCGGAGAGACGGCCAGATCCGACCGGATCCGGCGTGGAGGAGGCCGGATCGGGAGGTGCACTCGGCGTGCGGCGGCCTCGAACGGCGGCGGTGTGCGGCGGGATCCGGCGGATCCGCCTGGATCTGGCGTCGGGGAGAGCAGATCCGGCGGCAGGAAGCCTGGATCCAGCGGATCCGGCCAGCGGGAAGCCGGGATCTGGCGGGCGGCGGCTGGATCTAGGCGGCCCGGGCTGAAGGAGTGGCGTCGACGGCTCCGGGAAGGGCGGAGGCGCGCTCGTCGGCGAGTTTGGAGGTGGCTGCCCCCAGGAGTGGAGATCGATCCTCCCGGGGGCAGCGGCGGCGGAAGACGAACTTAGACTAGGTATGGAACCTAGGCTCTGATACCATGTTATGAATATTGTGTGTATTGATATGAGACCCAAAGGGCAATATATATAGGAGTACAAAGGGATATGCCATATAGAGATAAGGCATATATGGAATAGAATACAAACTCTATCTCTAATACCCTTAACAATGGAGAAGCTGGGATTTCAAGGAAGGAACAAACATATCTATGGGCCACTTCCATCTTCTTCTTCTTTTCTTTTTTGGCCATAAGCTCAAAGAAAAATTGTTACAAAGGAATAAGCACTCAGATTATGGAGTAATAGATGTTCAGTGGCCTAAAATTTCTGTACATTAAAATGGTGAGTACAATTTCCCTTAGAGAAAAAAAACGGGAATGGTAATATAACATGAAGGTTGTAAGTTATCAACCAAGGAAAGGACATTAACAAATGAAGCATGCCAGTAGAAATGATATAGAGAATTTTGTAATTACCTCAATCAGTTGAACAAGCTGGGGACTGCTAGACTGAAGAGCTGCTCGATACATTTTAATTATTCTATCATGCGACTCAAGCCGTGTTCCACCATAATTTGATGCTTTTGCCCAACCCTTTCTGACAAGCTCTCCTAGGACAACCCTGTAATAAGAAATCATATTCAAAATTTATTGAATGTATCCAGATCTATCACCCAACTGAGATCAACATACATAATATATTATTAGTTGATCACTTGAACATGTATAATCTGAAACCACATTACCACAAACATAAATATGATGATACAACATCAAAATCTGGAACTAGTTCCAGAACTTTGCTCTATATAACACCTAGTGGTTACCAGTTTACTGCATACTACAAAATTATGGCATCTCACCTCGCAGATGTCTATACCTCATGCCCATTGAAATGTTATGATAGCAACAAGACAACAACTAACAAGCAGTTGTAAGACTTGTTACTTGCAATACAAACATAGGTTGCAAACAGGGTAGAGGGGCTGGTGTCCAGTGGGAGTATAGGAACCCCACCGAAATCTTTGTGACAAGCCCCTCAATTTACAGTGAGATTACATACATATAACTCCAAAATAACTCTCTAACAACATGAAGTAGGGACCCGACTCAAATATTACACAGACACACACATACATACAGGACATACATATATGCAAACTACCCTGCTAGTAAACAAATTTTACATCTCCGCCATCAACGCATCTATGTTTGTTCCTGTCATTTGCATGAAAATGTTGATATGTGCATCAAGAGACAAGCATTCCTAAAAAAGATACGCTAATCAGCTTGCTGTTTTGATCGAGATATTGATATGGAATTGAACCAACTGAAGAGCATCCATGACACACATATGGACCTTAACTGAAACCATTATTGGGCTTATGGTTCCATGGAACTGTTAATGTATTAACGAAAGGACATTCATACTACAAGCACAGTTTGTAACCCAAGCTACCACTGACCCTGCTATTTCCACACATGTGTTGATATGTCCATTACATTCTCAGCTTGGAACTCTAGCTAATATTTGTACCTATCAGATATCGAGATGTTCCTAGACAAATGTCGATTCAATTTATAGTTAGATTTTAACTAAAGATGCTGCAATAGAGCTTACTTGTACTCATCCTCCTCCACGCCATGATCAAGGCAAAGGAACCGGAGATGCCAAGCAGCACCCTCGAGATCACCAGCCGCGACAAGCACCTTCATCGCGTCCAAGTGAGCGAGCTGCACACTACGCCGCAGCCACAGGAGCACGTCCGAGCAGAAACCCCCGTCCAATCCGATCTGCCTTGAGACGCCCGCGCACAGCGCGTCAAACAGCTCGGCGTTGTCGAGGAACACCCCCCACAGCCCCCTCAGATCCTCCTCGGAGACCGCGAGCATCTCGACACCGACCCCCGCCTCCCCTCCGCCCTCGACCTCGCGCTTCAGCCTCGCCACCCCCAAATCCAGCAGCTTCGCGAGCGTCTCCCGTGCCTCGGCGCCGGTGGCGGGGTCGTCGGCGATGGGCTGGAGGAGAAGGAGGAACTCCGCCTTGAAGCGGAGCTCCTCGGGGTTGGGCGTGGAGGGGAGGGCGGCGAGCTCGAGCGCGGCGAGCCAGGCGAGGTGGGAGGGGTAGGGGCAGGCGGGCGGCGCGGACCAGAGCACGCCGGGGACGCGCCCCCCCGAGGCGACGACAGGGCGGAGGAAGTCCGCGGCGAGGCCGGGATCAGCGCGGCGGCGGAGGCTAAGGAGCGCCGCGCGCATGGGCTCGAACTGCGCGAGGAAGAGGTGGTTCGCGGCCACGCGGGTGAGGAGGGCGGCCTCCCGCTCCGACGCCGCCATGGCGACTTCGGGGGGTGGTCAGGGGCTCGGAATCACGAGGTGGTGGTGAGCATGATGGTGTGCGCGGCCGCGCGGGAGTTGGAGCGCGGTGTCGGGGGGGTGGAATGTTGAGTTTTGCGAAGGGTTTGCTCGTGTCGCGCGGTTTGGGGAGGAGCAGGAAGAGGAAGGAGAAGGCGAGGCGAGCGACGCAATCGAAAAGGTGCGTGCGTTTTCTCTCTCCTTTCGTTTTGTTTTTCCGGGGACACCTGATCAATGGATGGATGATACTGGATGCGCGATGGGCCAATCCTGGCTGTTGATGTGGTGACGAGCATGGGGAGCGCTCGTGCGATCGAGGCTGGAGTTGCGCAGATTTGACCACGACGTGTGATCTGGAATGGACGCATCTTGCTTCTGGTTTATCGATTTCCGTCTTGGATTTTAGCAATTTAACATGTTTTACGTGTTTGTGTAACTTGTATTCCCTTCGATCGTAGCATGGCAGTAGAGCTCCCACATGCCACGCGGGTTTAAAGTTTCCAAATCAACTCTCGTCGCCTCCAAAGCAAGCTCGTTTCAAGCAAAAGTTCGAGCGAAATTCAGGTTTCGAAAGCAAGTTTCACCCACAACCAACCTATCCAAACAAAACACAACAAAAAGTCACCCCAACCATCCCCTATGTTAGGATGATTTCTTTTGGGCTAATGGCTTATAATTTAAATATTTGAATTCTGACTGTTTGCGAGAAGCAGTACATAGAGAAAAATAGTCGCATGTGATTTTGGCCGGTACAGCTCAATTCAGTATACTTTTTACTATAATTTTTCTATTAACTCTGCCTTGAAAAAACGTACCATTTTAAAAGTTAGTTACTGTAGACAGTACAAGTATAAGCCAAATTTATACCTAAAAGAACCCGGCCTTAATCCTTGGCTGCTTTTATTTGTGCCGGTTATGGCTAGACGCGCGCTGCCATCCTCGTAATTGCAGATCATACATTTCCAAAGGAATGTACAATAGTCTATCTTTTAAGATTGTTTTTAAAGTTTTTACCTCATCTAAAAATAGCACTAGAGATAATATCTCCAACATTAAATTATTTTTCTAACTATTTTATACTATTTGTACCATAACTTCTTACCTGTCAGAACCCAGAGTAACGACTCCTGGATCCTCTGTGTAAATCGCACTAGTCCAGGATCAGCTAGTGCACACAGTACAATAAAGATAAATACCAAGCACAAATGACCAAATATATTAAATAAAGGATACGGCCTTATGGCTAAGTCTTACATCAATGCTCATTGGCAAAATAAATAAAGCAAAGAACTGCGGAAGCAAACTGATAAATAGCGAAGCCCAAGCCTGCCCACAGGCAAACGACAGTAAGACGCGGCCTATTCGTCCAGATCTTCACCGTAGTCGACGTCATCTTCCTCTATGTAGGGGGGGTGCAAGGTGAGTACAAACTTGTACTCCGCAAATCACACGGAGAAATGCAACATAATGATAAAGACTTCAATGGAAGACTTATAGGGTTAGTTTGCATAAAACAACATTTAAAGAAAATAATAATAGATTGAAAATGCTGAATTTAATACAGTAAGTATAAACATAACTTGTAATAGAAAATATTACCGTCACGTATGGATTCCATCCATCCACACGTTTCCAAACACTCGTAGATTCCATCCATCCACAAGCTTCCAATCTCTCTCATGGGTTCTATCCACCCACAAGGTTTTCATTCTCTTATGGATTTCATCCATCCATAAGATTTTTGAAAATATTTTTTAAAAACAAAGTCTAATCCATGAAAAACTTTTACTTAGCATGCCCATGACCGTGGGCACGGCTATCCAGGATAGATTATACACTCTGCAGAGATTGTACAGCTTTACCCACAAGACACGATCATCCCATATTGCCACCGGGTTACACGTTTTAGGGCTTTGCAACAGTAGCTCATAGATCGGTCCATAATTGACTTAGGCCCAACCACATACCTCTGTGCCCGACAATCAACCACTGCGGCTCCAACCAACAGGGCATGCCTACACCCTCCACTCTAACCAATTGGCTAAGTCTAAACCAGTTTTATATTTGTTTTCAAAATAATTCATAAACCTTCTTGACTCACCAAAGTCAAGAGTACAATTGAAAAGCTTATCATTTCATGTGAAAAGGGTTATCATTTTATGTGAAAATATCCCAACCCAATTAATATGTCTAAGCAGGGCTAAGCATCTGATTTAAACCCTCTAGCCAACACTAATGTATTAACTAGAGTTTTAATCTAGGGTTACAAGGTATCAAGATAAGTCAAAGTCAATGGAGATAAAAACAAGTAGGCAATAGCTAAATTCAAAACTGAATTGAAATAATTGAATAAAAGTATGCATGCAGAATAATTTAAATCAACATAATTTTATTTTGAAAACTGGGATCAACATGATCAAGGAGTGTGTCTTGCCTTGCTCTTCAACTTGGTTCAAACCTTCGTCGTCAAAGTCTACACGTGAAAATAACCCACCAAATTCAAAATAAATTCAAATTGACTTCAAATATTTGAATTGAGGCCCGAACTGGATATAGGGGAATTTGTGATGAATTTAGAAATTTGAATGCGCTAAATCGGAGTTAGGACGAAGGAGAACGGGCTCCGGGAAATTTAAATTCAGAGAAAAAAGAAAAAGAGGAATTTCTAGAATTATTTTTCTACAGGAAAATCTAATTATGGCGTCAGCATTGCGTCAGCCCTGGGAATTTCTTTTTCGGCCGAATTATTTTTGTACAGGAAATGAGTGGGGAGGGGCTGACAGGTGGAGCCTGGCCCATGTAGACCGAGTCCACGGTCTACGGGCGGGGCTGAGGTGGTGCGGGTGGTGGGGCCAGGCTGGTGTGGCGCCGACGGGGCATAGGCGGCCGAGGTGGCTGAGGCGTGGCGCCGCGTCACCGGCCACGTGGGCACGGGAACACCGACGTGGGAGGCTGGCCGGAGGGCGCACGGGGGAGCGGGCCTCGCCGGCGCTCCGGCGGGTGGCGGCCGGCGGCGAGGGCGACTACGGGGAGAGGAGAAGATGGGGAGCACGGTGGAGGGTTGCGGCTTACCGGAGGCGGCCGGGAAGGGGCCGGCAGCGAGGAAGGCGGTGGCGCTCGGGTGCTAGGCGGCGACGGCGATGGGGCGGCCGGGGAAGAGGGAGGAGCGGCGGGGGAGGATGAACGAAGAGAGGGGAGGCCGGGAGTGGCATTTATAGGGGCGGACGGGGGCGGAGACGTCGCGGATTTCTCGCCAGAGTGGGGGAGTGGCGGCGGCGGTTGCGGCGAATCGGGGTGGGGGGGAGTAGGGAGGTGGGGAACGGGTGCGTGGACGACGGGGGAGTGGACGCGTGGCACACGGCACGGGCGGAAGAGGGGGAAGGCGCCGGGTAGGGCGGAGGCCGACGGTTGTGGGAGGCGGCGCACGGGAGGAGGAGGGAGGCGATCGGAGAAGATGAACCCGACAGGTGGGGTCCAGTGGCAGAGAGAGAGAGGGGGGAGAGAGGCGCGGGCGGCCGGATGGCGATCGGGCGGCTACGGGAGGGGCGCGGGCGGACGGCCAGATGGGCCGGGGGAGGCGGCGTGGAGCGGATCGGGCCCGACCACGTGTCGGCCGATGCGGAGGTGAAGGTGGGAGGCGGGGGATGATCCCGGCCGTCCACGTGGCGGCCGAAGGGAAGGGAAGGGTTTTAGTTTTAGTTTTCTGATTTCAGATTTTTCAGAAAAGCCTAATAAATTCAAATGAGATCAGAAAAATATGAAATAAACTCCAAAATATCCAGCAAAATTCAGAGAACCTCCTGGACACATTTTGGACTTAATAAAAATATTTTCAACTAATGTTGGTATTTAAATTTTTTATATCTTAAAATACCTTTTAATTTCAAACTCCTGAAAACTCAGAAAACCCAAATAAAATCCAATTAACTCCAAATATTTAATTTGACATAGATTTTTATACAAAATCAAAATATCATTTTATTTAATAATATTTTTAGGTTTTCACTTAAAATACTTTTTAAATCCAGCTTTTCAAAACAGAAATCTAGGGCAAATCCAAATTTTAAAATCTAGGCAACCAAAATACTTATTTTAATTTAAAATTTTATTTTAATCAATTTTTATTTATTTATTTATTTTTTTAATTTTAAGAAAAACCTGGGCTGTTACATTACCTCACACCCTCTCACTATTTGTGTTGGTTTACGGGCTTAAGTTGTCTTATGCATAAGAGATGTCATATTATCTCTCCTCATATGCTCTCTCATTCACACCGAATTTTACTCATTTAATATAACTAAGATGGTACTTTTGGAGATACCCTAACAAACTCACCACTAGAAGGGCTAAAATCGGATGGTCGTGGAGCTATCAATGGCAATGGCTTGGCAAAGGGTGCACTACTACACAACAGGGATATAGCAACACCAACATGTGTTACTATAGGTTAAAGAAAGTGTTACTAGCTCTCCTCGTAACATATTTTTTATGTGTTTCAATTGCCCATGTTACTATATACTGGTCTATTGGAACACCATATATGTGTTCTTTTACATCCAAAAAAGTGTTACTAAACTGTAACACATTTACTTATATACTGGAACATTTGTCTAGTGTTACAGTGATTCTCTACTGTAACACTGTTTTTTAGCTCTAGTAACACTTCCTCATTTTTGTAGAGCATATAGTTTGGAACAAAGGAACATATGGTTTGTAACGCATGTTGTACCTATTGTAACACTTTGAAATTTGGAAAAAAAATATTTATTTTACCTTTGTATGTGGCATATAGTGTTATTATTGATTTTTCATAGTAAACATGACACATTGCAGAATCACATAATCTATAAGTTTCAATAATCATATAAAGATCCACAGATAATAGAAAGGTTTCAAACATAGTACTTGCTCAGATGAAGTGATAGTATATGTACACAATGATATGACTCTAGAGAGTAAACAGACATAGTAGTGAAGAGTACAAGTCCATACTACTAGAAACAAAAATGCAATATCTAATATTCTTAAAATCCATCACTTCTTCATCCATTCTTGTACGCATCGATATATAGGAATTCAGCCATTGATCATTTGAACCTGCAAATAGGTAGCAAGTTGTAACATTAAGTATTATTCTATCCATGTTCACCACAGTAAAGTAAAGTTTAGAAAGCTAGTTCAAACATACAAATATCGAAGGCCAAGCAATTGGTACTCCTTTGGCATGGGCGTCACCAATGTTGTTGTAGGTAGGCATAGGCCTCACTAATGGCTCATCTTTTTCAACGGGATGATTGATACGCACTTTGTAGAATTGTTTTCCTGTCTCAACTCCACCAACATTTGCTTTTGGATTAGTGCTAATAATAGTTGCATATGCCACAATTTCCTTATTTGGATATTTGGCAGTCATGAGTTTCACTGTGGACCCAACCTGCATTAATTTGACATAATCACTTAGCGACCAGCTAGCATTTGTTGTATATATCAAGATAGCGGCACATGTTGCTAAGAGTAAGTGCGGCCTATATCTTTATGAAAATGGAATCAACACTTCATATTGCAGAACTAATAATGATAACATTAACAATAAACTGTTTGATAGCACCTAAAACCTACTGTGCAGCAATAAACTTCAGAGATAGAACATTATGGCCATCTTAATTTCATGATCCTTTTGCATATGACATAGCAGATTATCAGCAAAAAAATATGCTCCTGCCAAGAAAAGATAGACAAAGCAAAAGCTGAAATGATTGCTGCTGATGAACTGAGTGTAGACACGGGTATTATTGGTTGCGGTCATATTTATTTGAACTGAAATAACATTAAGCATTACTAATATACGATCTTAAGTATGTAGGCACGGGTATTATTGTATCTTCTTAGTAGTTGTTTAGCTAAATCTTTTTTTCTCGTGGAAAACTATTTAATAAATTATTAATGTGTAAGCAATCCCACTATTGTGTATAAAGTTTTTTTTGATACACACGTGCATGTCCACTAGTATCAAGATAATGCAGCTACTAGAACAAGTGATATTATATCTATATACCTTCATTGGATGATCTTGCATATGTTTTGGACGCTTCTGGCATGTAGCCTTGTCGCGAGCCACATCCTGATGATCCTTACACATGTAAAATGAGGTATGTAATAATATATGGCACAAATATTACTATAATAAATGGAAACATTTGATTCTTATATACCTTTTGTTTCTTTGTTATTCTACCTTCGCCAGAAATCCTTGGACAAGAATCAAACTGAAATGAAGAGAAAGATAATTGTATTTATACATTTTTACAAAGTTATGTAATACTTATCTTGAATAAATTTGACATTGCAAGTAAAATATATCTTATTCAATGGTTCATTGAAATGGTGTACCTCTATTTGTCTAGAATCTATAGCAGAGCCATGTGGGGATGATGCTTCTGCTTCCTCAATTGATATTTCCTTGTCATCTGCATGACCTTGGCACTAGTTCCAATAGAAAATCATTAAATCATAATCACCGGGCAATAATATTGACGTATAATGAATGAAGAGTATATTATTATTCATAAAGACAAGAGACCAATTGATAACCTTTTCACTAGACAAATATAGATTATCATCATCACTATATTCAGATTCACATCTTTCTTTATCCCAGTAAAGATCAAAAAGGGGGATAGCATTAGTTATTAAAAAAACTTTGTAGGTAAAGAAGTACTAATTTCACAAGCAAGACATTTTACCAATTCGTTCGTCTGCTTAAGCAATACCTCCTTCTTATTTGGTGCAACACATTGAACTCTCTGAAAATTTCAAACAATATTAAAGTCAAGAGATACTAAATTAGATGAAAACATGAAAATAAAGGAAATACCTTTCTGTTAAAATGCATTCCTTGTTTTTGAGAATTACCATGATCACTTGCTGTGCAATTCACCTAGAAAAGATAAAGAGGTTGAGTAACATTTCAATATAATATAGTTACAAATTAAAATAGACATTGCTACCATTGTTGGCTCCTCATTCTCATGGTGCCTCTGATTGCTTTTTAATTCTTCAATCACTTTGTCTTGCATTTTAGAATGCTCCTTGAGTTGCCTTATTTCCTCCAACATGTGAGTCTCTACATCAGATGATGATCCACCTATTGTAACTACATCAATGTCCTTGAAATGACGTGTTGTTCGACCATAGACTTGTTTCGGAATTGGAAGCAATCCCATGCCATGTACTTGTCCAGCTTTCTCTTCTCCCAATACTTGATGTAATGCATCACCTTCCCATGCAACTCTTCCCTCGCTATTTTGTGCTAATTCTGGTTGTGTGTCCAGGAGATTTTCCAACTGAACCTATAATTAAGACATTCATACATTAAACAAACTAAAAGGCTTCAAATTTGCCAAAATCTCATGTGTATGTATCATACCATAGTCTCATTTGTCCCATTTCCCTTTTTTCTGTGAGTTGCTAAGTAAACCTTTGCTCTATGTGGCCGCTTTTTTTCAGGGTCAGCTTGTCTCTGAAAACAATATCAATAAAAGAAAAGAAAAGGAAAACATACATAAATTTTTTAAACAATGCAAGATGACTCACCAAGTCTTCAGCCCAACGAGCATAACTCTTTGTACCAGCTGTATGTGTTGTCTTCTTCATTTCACGACTTAATTTGTTCTTCTCACTAAGGGCCTACAAGAAAGTAAATTAACAAAAGAATTAACCAATATATACATAAAAATTGAGGATATAATAAATAATTATCGTAAAAAATGCTAAATAGCATAAATAATGGTACCCTTTTCCTACCTTTCCTTCTTTTGACTTCCAATATTTTACTAAGGCAATCCATTGTTCTTCGTCGACATCATTTGGACAACGCTGGTACAAAACAGATCTTTTTTTCTTTGGATTGAATAGTGTCTTTTTTAATGTTGCCTTGTATTTTCTCCAATCTCTTCCAATTGATTTCAATATCCATTTCTCACATGAACGAGGATAGAGAAACTTTGTCTGAAATAAGAAAGAGTTACTGATGAATGAATTTTAGGAAAAACTCTACATAACCCCCTAATTGTAGTTCAGGGGGTGAAGTAGACACACTACCAAACGTCAGGGGGTTATATAGATATTTTCCATGAACTTTACTTTCTCACATGAAAACTAGCACACAAAAACTTAAATTCACAATATAACATCTTGTAAAATTTAGCAAACCTGTATGAGCTGAATTATAGTTTTAGCACTAATCTTCTTGACTTTTCTCCAATCTTTGATATCCACTGGACAATATCCACCATTTCTTGCTATGGTGCCTAAAAATTGCCCTAAGAGACCACCTTCTTCTCCAATGGGTTGCCCAAGGATGTTGCATTTTACTAGTATCCGATCCCCTTCAGGTAGATCCCAAACATGTGTTAAAACGGTCCCCTTTCTCTTACGTACTTCATCACCATCACCTATTAAAAAAACTTAATAGTAATACTAACCAATTGAAGATGCAGCCCACATAAATTGGATTGATCTAACTACATATGTACCTGATGTGTTCTGGTTCTCATCATCATGCTCCTCAACTTCATTGGTGTATAGTGCTTCAGTATGCTTTACATTTAAATGTTTCTTTTTCTTTATACCTCCTTTTCCTGCGAACAAATGTTGGGGACATGAACACATGTTTAGAATAAATACAATCAAGGGCTCTATAATCTTTTTATTAGACTGCCATGATTACACTTACTAAATCACGAACAATGATGGAGTCGAATCTACTTATCTTTGATGAAAATAAATATTTGATGACTACCATAATTTGCAACAGTTAAGTTGTACTTGAATAATCAAATATACATAAAAGAGCAAATTATATATTAATTCTACTACCTTTAATTTTATTTGGTTCAGATTTGGATGGTTCTTTGTTGCACTTGGTAGGCACTAAGGTGGCCAGCCTCTTCCTCGTCACAAATAAGCTCACCATCTTCTCGCTCTCATACTCATTAAGCATTTCCATCACTTCATAATCTTGTTCTATTGCGACCAAACTATCTCTTCTCCTGTAGAATAGATAGTCGACTGATGTGTACCCATATTCCTCGATCAGATCAATCAAGTTGTAAAAGCATATCTCATCTCTATCCATTTCCCTTTGCACATGTTTCTGTCTTGGAGCTGCCCTGTCGCATTCAAGATTTAGGGTCCAAATATCCGCAGCCATAGTATCACAATCTAATTAAAAATTAGCACCAATAGGAAAATAAGAATGAAGCATTGGATAATTCACAAATAAGAATCAAGTATAACAAAAGAATAATAATTAGACAAAAGCGCATATAAGTAGATCTGGATGCGGTCTCTTCTTGCTGAATTGGGAGTCATTTTGAAAGAACCGCCATGTCTATGGTGTGATAATATGGGAGCCATATATTTATCGTTCAGTACAATACTTCATGCAAGGACGAAGCATATTGAAATTCACTATCATTTTGTTGGAGATAGAGTCACTAAAGGACTTATACAGATTCGGTTTATAGCCTCTCAACACCAATTAGTGGATGGTTTCACAAAAACTTTGTCTTCAAAGGATCACAAGAATTTTTGGAACAATCTGTACTTGACTAAGTTAACATTGAGGGAAACTGTTGAATAAAGTCGTATTCTCATATAATTAGAATCAGATCCTACACGTTGTAGATTAGAATCAGATCCTACACGTTGTAGGAAAGGCACCCGAAGGTGTCAGGCTGTTAAGGCAAATACAGTTTTATTAATTATCAATAAGCTCATATCGAGAGTACATAAATGTAAATAAAAATGCAGTTTTCAGACCCAGAATTGTTTTAGAAGAATTATTAATATATGCTCAAGGAAACATATGCTATTCCAGGACTTTCCCTATCCAATGGGTTAATGTACTTTCTAAAAGAGGAATAAAAAAGGACAAGTATGGGTACACACTTGTCAATTTCTCACACCTGATACATACAGGAGAAAAGATTGGTCATGAACCATACATTTTTCCTAACCAAGCTGACCAGGTGTTTTATGTTGAAGACAAAACAAATCCTGGGTGGTCTGTGGTAATGAAGATGAAACCAAGAGATACATATGACACAGGTTGTGAGGAATGGGAAGATGATGTAGAAAACGAGCCATTCCATGTCACACACCTTGGAGAGTTGTTCAATAATTCAAATATTAGGCATCAATGGGTCAGAAGAGACATTGAGGGAACCACAGTGGATGCTAGCACCAGTGGATTGAATGACCAATAATAGTTCATGAGCTACAGTTCCATAAATATTCATTGGGCAAACTCGTTTCTTCAATGGTTTGTGTTCCTTCCTTTTCTGCTATGTTTAATTGTATAAGTTCTTCTAAAGTTTATTTAATTTCTACTATAATGGTAATTTATATCAATGGAATTTATTGGGGATGGTCAATGGCATGATTGTAACAATAAAAAACTATACCTATATAATAGTGTAATGAAATTGTATAAAGAAACCGACAATTTGTAGGTGATCTGATGGTTAACCATGTTTCTTTTTATAGGTTTTTAATAGGTGTACGACCTGACAAGGTAGACATTGGAGGCAATTTGCTCATGTTGGTATAGACTAGTCACTTAACGTCAGTAGTTATAACTATATTGATATAGTTATTTATAATAAGTCTGGCACAACATATATTGAAATTGTCTTAGTTTCAGATCCTTTATTGTTTTTTACAAATATAGTATAGCATCATTATTTTAATATTTTATTTTTATGGCATTGCAGATTACTGATGTTTTGTGGCATCCCTAGTGACTTTGTTCCAGCTCTTAAGTATGATCGATGCATGGTCGCGAAGTTGGAGAGCATACATGGCTTTTTTTTTTGTTCTCCAAGTCTTTTGGAGTTCATATGCTATATGTAAAATGGTCTAGATGATGGTTCATGCTATTCTAGATATCAACTCATAAACACCTTGCCTGGTGCTTTTGTGAAGGCATTTTCTAAATTGTCTCAAACATTGTTGTAGGCCGTACTTAAATGCCTTCTTTGTGGCCTTTTTAGGCATTCTACAACATTGCCTCTTCCATAGAAATATAGACCATGAGTCAATTTTTTGTGCAATGATTACTCTTTTGATTTAACAATTTGTTTTACTACCATACCTGCCAGTATCTATCACAATTCTTCACAATAACCAAGTTAGATTGGTTGATCTGTTGGATCAGAAAAGCGTGTGGCTGAAGAATATTTCGTTTTGAATTCAAATTAGGTTTACTGTTATATAAGGATAAGTGTTGGAGATGGCATTGTGACTGAGATGAAAAGATAAGATGGTTTATTCTCTTCTCAGAGCTTGAAAGAAGTAGAGAGAGAACTGTTTTTTTCATAGCTTTTTTGTTAGACCCAGAACCAATAAATGTTTGCACTCGGCATTGGAGCATAGAAAGTGAGATCATGTGAAAATGAGTTCAAATCTATTTGATTTTCTTATCAACCTAAAAGATAAAGTTTATATCACCTTATATAATTGTAGGGAGGAGGTAAGTAGTGATCGCCCACACTATCAAAAGAATTCTACTATTCTCCTATTTAATTTTACGTAGTTTTTTTTGTTTTCCCATGTTTCCTCCCGTCGTACTTGTTCCTCTCATGATCACGATATATCTATAGCGTAGTTTGTGCTCAACCCAACAATTTGGAAGTGGGCTCCAGCAACTACACGACATTTTCAATTGCCTAATAGTTGCTGCTCAAGAGTCATGTGAGGACCACGATGTGATTGCCTAACAACCAAGACGACACCGACTGCGACGTACTTGCAGACCATGAATTGGAAGGTCACATATATATGTTTCTTTGTAACACTTTAGTTGTAACATTGTTTTGTGTTACTATAGGGTATATATTTGGCACACATTTTACATGTTCCATTTATGTGTTACAACATAGTACAATCTTTGTAACATTTTACTTGTAACATTAATTTTGTGTTACTATAATTGTTCTCAGTAACACATTTTTATAAAACAAGTGCTTTGTGTTACAACCATTGTCTGTAACACATTGTTTATGTTACTATGGAATTTCTTTGTAACACATTGACGAATGTGATACAGGAATGTATTATAGTATCCATGTTTTGTAGTAGTGGTGATAGCACTGGCGAGACAACAAAGTTGCATGAGAAAACAACAACAACGAGGAGTCAAGGACAAGTCTATTTAAGAAGGGAAGATCATGCATGGTGTGGCATAGTGGTGCCGTAAGAAGCACCCCAATTGGGGAGGTGAAGTTGTGGGCGCTAGCGCCCGATGAGGTCGCGGCAAGTAGTGTGTGAAGCTAGGATGAAAATAAAAGCTGGGCTCAAAAAATAAAGATAAATTGACAAACATAGTCTCGTAGTTTTGTGCAATCCAAATTCATATATGAATATAACAGAAGTAAAGGAAAAAAGAGAAGTGCGTACATGAATAGAACAGAAGCAAAGAAAAAAAGGAGAGAAATACAGTGAAGATACCTTGCTACTGGAAAGCGTTGTCATCTGTATATCAAAATTAGCAAAATTAGTAACACAATAATAAATGGTAAATAATTTATGTAAATACATCATTTCCAAATGTCTTGGGTTGTGCCAATTTATTGAAAAAACAGAAAAAACGTATCCTTTTCCACACTATATTCCAACCAAATCAAACTTATTGAACCATGATTCTTGAAAAGATCTCCACTCTTTGCCATCCAATATCTTTGGAAAGGCATGCCCAATTGCTCGGATTGGACTATTCAACAAATATATCATCTTCACTTGATCTCTAATTTCATTGACATAATCTTCTATTGGTATGCAATAAGCAGGATCGACAATAATTTCATTTAGATTAAATTCTAGTTGAAACCTCTTTGTCAAGTTGTGTTCTCATCTGTTGGGTAGTGCTATTTGAATTGCTTGTGAAATAATTACATAAAGTTCGTTTCATCATTATTGCAAGTCTACAAATAAATACAAAGTGTACAACTATATTACTAACTATATGCTAATTGATAAAGAGCAAAGAATGAAAGAAATCAACTAATCAAATTTAAAGAATCTATTTATTAATCAAGAGTATATATGTCTATATACCAATAGGCTGTCGGAACCCGGAGTAACGACTCCTGGATCCTCTGTGTGAATTGCACTAGTCCAGGATCAGCTAGTGCACACAGTACAACAAAGATATATATCAAGCACAAATGACCATCTATATTAAATAAAAGAGTACGGCCATATGGCCAAGTCTTACAAAAACGCTCATTGGCAAAAGTAAATAAAACAAATAACTGCGGAAGCAAACTGATAAGAAGCGAAGCCCAAGCCAGCCCACAGGCAAACGACAGTAAGACGCGGCCTACTCGTCCTGATCTTCACCGTTGTCGACGACATGTTCCTCTGTATTGAGATTGCAAGGTGAGTACAAACTTGTACTCCGCAAATCACACGGAGAAATGCAACATAATGCTAAAGGCTTCAATGGAAGGCTTATAGGGTTAGTTTGCATAAAACAGCATATGATGAAATACAGTAGATAGATTGAAATTGTTGAATTTAATATAGTAAGTAAAAACAGAATTTGTAATTGAAATTAGTATCGTCAGTGTAGGCTCTGACCATACACCGACCTATTCACGGGCATCCTACCCGGATCATCTTTTCCAAAAGATCACGTATGGCTTCCATCCATCCACACGCTTTCACTACGCAACTCTGATGGATTCCATCCATCCATCCATCCATCAGGTTTCAATCTCTCACGGATTCCATCCATCCGCAAGGTTTTCATCTCTTATGGATTCCATTCATCCACAAGATTTTCAAAAATATTTTTGAAAAACAAAATCTAATTCATGAAAAACTTTTACTCAGCATGCCCGTGACCGTGGGCACGGCTATCCAGGATAGATTATACACTCTGTGGATGTTGTACAACTTTACCCACAAGATATGATGTCCTCATAATGTCGGCCAATACACGCTTCCTTAGGCGTGCGACTGAGTAATCATAACAAGGCCTTTACAATGCGAAGCCGTCAACCTGGCCAAGCCAACTCTAAGGTTTCACCCCAGTAAGGAATCCACCAGACCGAGGACCCCTCTTGAGCCTGAGTGAGTCTTCTCATGGCTACAACCACGCTCACCCAAGTGGGACTTCTCATGGCATCAACCACGCCTACTTTCAACCTACGACTTGACTCAAGTTGGGACTTCGCAAATTATTCAGCCAGGGCTATCCCATACCAGCCATGTGGTAGTACGATAGGGCTTTGCAACAGTAGCTCGCAGACCGTTCCTTAATTGACTTAGCACTACTACAGAAAAGGCCATCACAGACGGTTCAAAAACGTCAACCACGTACCCCTGTGCACGTCAGTCAACCCTGCGGCTACAACCAACAGAGCATGCCTGCACCCGCCATCTAACCATTAACCTAAGTCTAAACCAGATTTTATATTTTGTTTTGAAATAGTTTTGTAATCCTTCTTGACCCTCCGAAGTCAAGAATACCTTTCAAAAACTCATCATTTTATGTGAAAAAGGTGACCCAAACCTAAGTTACATCTACGCAGGGCTAAGCATTTGCTATAAAACTTCTCTAGCCATTCTAGTGAACTAACTAGAGTTTTGTCCTTGGGTTACAAGGTACTAAGGAATTCAACATCTACGTGATAAATCTAAAGTAGGCAATAACTAGAATTAAAACTGAATTTAAAGTACATGAAATAAAAATAAGCATGCAATGTAATTTAAAACAAAATAATTTTATCTGCAAACTGGGTACAACATGGTCAAGGAGTGTGACATGCCTTGCTCTTCAACTTGGTGTGAATCTTCGTTGAAGAATTTTCCCGAATCGTCAAAGTCTACACGTGAAAATAACCCACCAAATTCAAATAAATTCAAATTGACTTCAAATATTTGAATTGAGGCCAGAAATGGATAGAGGTAAATTTTTGATGAATTTGGAAATTTGAATGGGCTCAATCGGAGTTAAGATGAAGAAGAACGAGCTCCGGGAAATTTAAATTTAGAGAAAATGAATAAAAGGGATTTCTGGAATTATTTTTCTAAAGAAAAATCCAAATTATGGCGTCAGCAGGGATTAATTTTCTACTGGAAAATCGATTTATGGCGTCATGCCTACGCCAGCTCTGGGAGGGGCCGACTGACAGTGGGCCCTGGGTCTGTGGACCGGGCCCAAGGAGGGGGAGGACGGCCGAGGTGGCACGCCTGCTTGTGTGGCGCCGACGGGGCAGGATGGGCCGACGCGGCTAGGGGCGTGGCGCCCACATCAGCTCTGGCTGCTGACGTGGCCAGGCCGGTCGGGCAGCACTCGGGCCCGCGGAGCTCGCCGGCGCTCCAGCGGGCGGCGGCCGGCAGCGAGTGTGCCAACGGGGAGAGGCGGTCGAGGGGGGATTCGGGGGTGGGGCGCGGCTTACCGAAGGTGGCCGGAGTTGAGCCGGCGGCGGCATGTTCGGTCGACGATGACGAGGCCTCTCTGGCGGCGAAGAGGCGCGGCCGGGGTGCGCACGGGCACGGCGAAGGCGGCGGTGGGGTCGGCGAGGTGTGGCGTGGCCCGAGCCAGCGGCAATCGCTCGCCGGAGCCCGAGGCGGCGGTGGTGGTGCACGGCGCGGGGGCGAGGGGGAGCTCGGGAGAAGCGGGTGAGGGCGGAGGGAGGTGCGGTGAGAGGAGGCGGAGCTGGGGGTCCTTTTTATAGGGGGCAGAGGGGAAGGGCGGCGCGGGAATCTCTCGCTGGAGAGAGAGGTGGGGGCGCCGGCGGTTACGGGAGATGGGGAGTGGGGAGGAGGCGACGTGCGCGAGAAGGGCGGGGAGATGGGGCGCGGTGCGTGCGTAGGAGGATGGGGAGTGGGCGGCGCGCGGGGAGTGGGAGTAGTGGCCGGGAAGGGTGGGCGGCCGTTGCGGCTCGGCGGCGGCGCAGGAGGAAGGGGGAGGCTGCCGGGGAAGACGGGCCTGATAGGCGGGGCCCACGCGCAGTGACAGGGGGAGGCACGGGCGGCCAGGATGGCGCCACGCGGTAGGGGGGCGGATCGGGTGGCCGTGCGGGGAGAGGGGGCGTGAACGGTGGGATGGGCCAAGGCACGGGGGTGCGGCCGATCTGGGTCGTCGGCTTGCGGGTGGTGGAGATGGGCTGGTGCGCCGCGAGGCAGCCGATCCGGGCAGGTGGCGAGCGGCGAAGAGGGGAAGGCGGGATCGGGCGGGCGATCTGGCCGTCCACGTGGCGGCCGGAGGGAAGGGAAGAGAGATTTTATTTTTATTTCTGATTTTTCAGAAAGCCTAAAAAATTAAATAAGCCTCAGAAAAATATGAAATTTACTCCAAAAATTCCAGAAAAATTCAGAGAACCTCCTGGAGACATTTTAGACTTATTAAAAATATTTTCAACTAATGTTGGTATTATAATTTTATACATAAAATACTTTAATTTCAAAAATAGATTTTAAACTCCGGAAAACATAGAAAACCAAATAAGAACCAAATAAATCTAAATAATTAATTAGAATTAGAATTTTTATAGAAAATCAAAATATCATTTTGTTAATAATATTTTTAGGTTTTACTTAAAATACTTTTTAAATCTAGCTTTTTCAAAAACAGAAATCCAGGGCAAATCCAAAAATAAAACTTAGGCAACAAAATACTTATTTACTTTAAATTTTTATTTAATTAATTTTTATTTATTTATTTTTATTTTAATAAAATCTGGGCTGTTACTATCTACCCCTCTTAAAAAGAATCTCGTCCCCGAGATTCGGGTTGGCTAGCAAAGAAATGGGTTTGGATCTTACTCTGCATGGCTTGAGCTGATATCTGATTCAGGCGTCCTTTCATGAATTTCTTCGGCCCTCTATTTACTGCCTGCAAGTTGTTGGCAGTTGATGCTCCTGGGGTACCATTCTTCACTACCTGCTGCTTCTTGAGGCAGCTGTTCCATAGTGTCCCATTTCATGGCAATTGAAGCAAGTGATTCTTGCTGCAGGGTTCGGGTCCTTCAAGGCCTTGTTATCTTCAGTGTTATGGGAGGGGTCCATGGGGACTAGCTCTTTGGTTGATGACGACGGCTGGAATATGTTGGCCTGAGGGGGAGCTCTTCTGGTCCTGGTGAAGCTTCCGGTGTTCACATGTTGAGCATGCATCTGTCTCTTCCGGTTCTCAATTTCCTGATGCTTGAACTCCTGGCGAATTGCCTTGCGGACAAGCTGGTGGAAATCGGTGTAATCACTGGAGAGAAGTTGAACCGATATGTCATCATTGAGTCCTTCCAGGAACCTTTCCTGTTTGGCTTCATCGGTGGTGACGTCTTCAGGTGCATAGCGTGCCAACTGGTTGAACTTCTGTAAGTACTCGTTCGCAGAGCGGCTTCCTTGGCGCAGTGCTCAAAATTCCTTCTTCTTGAGAGTGACGGTGCCAGTGGGAACATGAGCTTTGCGGAAGTTCCGCACGAACTCATTCCAAGTGATAGCTTGAACATTGGCATGGGCGGCAGTGTAGGTGTCCCACCATTCTGATGCTGGTCCATGCAGCTGATGTGAAGCAAACAAAACTCTTTCTCGATCACTGCATTGATTATGTCCAACTTCTTTCTGATGGCTCTGAGCCAATCATCTGCGTCCATGGGTTCAGTGCTGCTAGAGAAGGTCGGAGGACGCAACCTCATAAACTCCGATAGTCTTGATTGTGGAGCTTGAGATGGCACAAGTGGAGCTGGTGGTGCAGTGCTGTTGATGGTCTGCGTTAGTAGTTGAATGAGCTGGTTCTGGTGTGCCATCATCTGAGCCCAGTTAGGTTCATTTGCTCGAGGAGAAGTGGGAACAGACTGACTTCCTTGTACTCCATTGAGGCTGTCGTTGCCGTTGTTCCTTGTGTTCACTATCTGTTTGTTGCTTTTAAGAATTAGGAGAGAGGAGACTCAAGGCAACGAAAGGGATGGGGATATTTTGTGCAACCCAAGACAAAATTTCCAACTTTAATAAAACCTTTATTAATCACCTAATAAGCAATAGTCATGGCTATCGACAACAGAGAAAGCTTAACAGCTCATAACAACGTTTTATTTCTAGCCTAACAATTCATCCTAAAGGGGTAAGGGTCGTCTTGGAGTCATCCTTCGTGGCTCTCGAGATACAACACGAGATCCCTCAATACGGAGGCTGAAAAGGCGGCAGAGGCGAAGAACTGTTTTACGAGAGGCTTCTTGTCTGGCTCTCTCAAATGAGTATCCATTTCCCTTGAAGCGTAGACGCAGATTTCCTTGTCCAGTTCGCTTGGTGATGAGTAGGGTGAGGTGATGTCCCATCGTCCGGTCTCCATGGCGTTCTTCTTTATGCAAGTAGAAGGCTTGGCGTCGGAAACCCAAACGACGAAGTAGTCGATGAAGGCCCCTACTCCATCCATCAGTGGGTGCAACATCGAAAGTGTCCATCTACAATTGTTTGAAAGGAGAGAGAAGTCAGAATCGTGTTTTTGAAAGATAATAGTAGAGACGAGGGAGAGTTGAGGGATGAGAGAAAGCAAAGATTGAGGGGTAAGGATAAGCAGACATATGTATATATTTATATACATACATATTTATATTTTTGAAAATATTGTTTATTAAAAATAAGTCCTTAGGGTCAAACCATTCTATTCTACCTACGGTCACGTCTTAGAGTCATCATGGCTCTGATACCACCTTTGTCGGAACCCGGAGTAACGACTCCTGGATCCTCTGTGTAAATCGCACTTGTCCAGGATCATCTAGTGCACACAGTACAACAAAGATATATATCAAGCACAAATGACCATCTATATTAAATAAAAGAGTACAGTCTTATGGCCAAGTCTTACATCAACGCTCATTGGCAAAAGTAAATAAAACAAATAACTGCGGAAGCAAACTGATAAGAAGCGAAGCCCAAGCCAGCCCACAGGCAAACGATAGTAAGACGCGGCCTACTCGTCCTGATCTTCACCGTTGTCGACGACATCTTCCTCTATGTGGAGATTGCAAGGTGAGTACAAACTTGTACTCCGCAAATCACACGGAGAAATGCAACATAATGATAAATGCTTCAATGGAAGGTTTATAGGGTTAGTTTGCATAAAACATCATTTGATGAAATACAGTAGATAGATTGAAATTGCTGGATTTAATATAGTAAGTAAAAACAGAATTTGTAATTGAAATTAGTACTGTCAGTATAGGCTCCAACCATACACCAACCTATCCACGGGCATCCCACTCGGACCATCTTTTCCAAAAGATCACGTATGGATTCCATCCATCCACACGCATGAAATAAAGTAGGCAATAACTAGAATTAAAACTGAATTTAAAGTACATGAAATAAAATTAAGCATGCAATGTAATTTAAAACAAAATAATTTTATTTGCAAACTGGGTACAACATGGTCAAGGAGTGTGAGTTGCCTTGCTCTTCAACTTGGTGTGAATCTTCGTCAAAGAATTTTCCTGAATCATCGAAGTCTACACATGAAAATAACCCACCAAATTCAAATAAATTCAAATTGACTTCAAATATTCGACGATGACGAGGCCTCTCCGGCGGCGAAGGGGCGTGGCCGAGGGGCGGCCGGTGTGCGCACGGTGGGGTCGGCGAGGCGCGGCGTGGCCCGAGCCAGCGGCAATCACTCGCCGGAGCCCGAGGTGGTGGTGCACGGCACCGGGGCGAGGGGGAGCTCGGGAGAAGCGGGCGAGGGCGAAGGGAGGTGGGTGAGAGGAGGCGGAGCTGGGGGTCCTTTTTATAGGGGCGGAGGGGAAGGGCGGCGCGGGAATCTCTCGTCGGAGAGAGAGATGGGGCGCGACACGTGCGGAGGAGGTTGGGGAGTGGGCGGCGCACGCTCGGCGGCGGCGCGGGAGGAAGGAGGAGGCGGCCGGGGAAGACGGGCCTGACAGGCCGGGCCCACGCGCAGCGAGAGGGGGAGGCAAGGGCGGCCAGGATGGCGCCACGCGGTAGGGGGCGGATCGGGCGGTCGTGCGAGGAGAGGGGGCGTGAACGGTGGGATGGGCCAAGGCGCGGGGTTGAGGCCGATCTGGGCCATCGGCTTGCGGGTGGTGGAGATGGGCTGGTGCGCCGGGAGGCGGTCGATCCGGGCCGGACAGGTCGCGAGCGGCGAAGAGGGGAAGGCGGGATCGGGTGGGCGATCTGGCCATCCACGTGGCGGCCGGAGGGAAGGGAAGAGGGATTTTATTTTTATTTCTGATTTTGGATTTTTCAGAAAGCAAAGAAAATTAAATAAGCCTCAGAAAAATATGAAATTAACTCCAAAAATTCCAGAAAAATTCAGAGAACCTCCTGGAGACATTTTGGACTTGTTAAAAATATTTCCAACTAATGTTGGTATTATATTTTTATACTCAAAATACTTTTTAATTTCAAACATAGATTTTAAACTCCAAAAAACTCAGAAAACCAAATAAGAGCCAAATAAATCCACATAATTAATTTGAATTATAATTTTTATAGAAAATCAAAATATCATTTTGCTAATAATATTTTTAGGTTTTACTTAATATACTTTTTAAATCTAGCTTTTTCAAAAACAGAAATCCAGGGCAAATCCAAAAATAAAACTTTGGCAACAAAATACTTATTTAATTTAAATATTTATTTTAATTAATTTTAATTAATTAATTTATTTTTATTTTAATGAAAACCTGGGCTGTTACATAGGCTGTCTGTGCTCGATAGCAAGCACCAGTAGTGCAGTCAAATCAGCGCCCCTCTCAGCTCATCTGTGGCTTGTCGTGTCCTCTGCCCACCCCAGCTCATCGTATCTCTGCCCTAGCTCCTTGTGCCGCACCCCAAGCCACGACTATGCCTCCTTGTCTCCTTGCACCACTTCCCTGACCCCTGGCTTCTCCACTCGGCTGAACTCCTGCACCTGGCACCTCCTCCTTGTCTTAGCAACGCCTTTCCTCCTCAACATGATGCACTACGGCTAGCCGCTTGCTGCCTCCCACCTAATGGCCTAGGGTTTCTTCCTCACTCCTCGACCCTCAGGCCAGGTGCGCTCTCCTCTTGGTCTCATACTCGTGGTTGTTCGATTGAGCTAGGTGGGGATTGGGAAACGTGGGGTGGGGCGGGCTGTGGGGTGGATGTGAGGCCACAGTTAGGCCTTGTGGCCTTCTAGGCTTCGTCAAAAGCCTATAAATTTATTCCCTAACCAACTAGTTCTTCCTTGTTCATCTTCTTCATAGAGGTGAGCACCCATGGAGCTGGGGCCATGGCCGTTGGGAAAAGGGGGTACCTGTAACAACCCCATTTTAAGAATAGGATTGTTGTGTTTCCCGCAATAGCGTAAGAGTTCAGTTATGGACAGAAAAAGTATCATGCCTGCTCATGAATATTTAAAAATGATTAGTTTGATTAAAATATGACTTAATTGCCAAACTACTATAGCTTTATAGTTGTCTAAGCTCAAAACTTAACTTACATTCAGAAGAACCAAAAAAATCCCACAGTAACGCTTGAATGCGGTTGTAACCCTAACACGTTAGTTGATGCATCCTTCCTTCTTTTTATGTTTGTTCTGATGAAAATAAGCAAGATTGTGTACACTAGGTACTCAACAAGTCATATGGAAAGGCTATATAACTACTACGCAAGGGGTTCAACTGGAAATTTCATAGGTTGTATTATGATAAGAATAGATGTAAGTTTATTGGTAAAAAATTTTGCACTTGAAATAGTAAAATAATATTTAATTAACAAGGGGGTTTGTCATCCTCAATTTCCACATTAATTCATTCTAAATCTACTTATCCCTTGTTGTTGGAATCACCCATGAAACACAGCTCCATTGACCGGGAGCACGGCATATTCAAATGCTATTTATTATACTCTATAGAGTTGGCTAACTTTACTCATAAGATATTTCAAACTCATAATGATAAGCTATAAACACACAACATAATAGCGTGCAACTGAGCTAAGACAAATAAGTCGTTTCATTGCTCATTTTGTTCTAGCTTCTACCCAGTACACTCGAAGGCATTCAATCCCATCGGGAATCCACTGGCTAGTGCAGAAATCTAGGCTCAGGGGTAGAGCCACAAGACAGGCAGAGTAGGCTTCAGCCTAGGGTGTGGAAAAATATCTAATGTACAGCTCAGGTAAATGCAGTCCAGCCTGGGTATCATTTTTATGGTTCAGCCCAGATAGCCTAGATCATTCCACCATTGAGCCTAGGGTGTAACCAAATCCTGGCTTCGCCACTGTCAAGGCTCGACGTTGAGCGGATCTATCATTGTGAAGAATGGCAAGCAGATGTACAAAACCAACTTCCATATTCACCCCTTTTCCCACTGGTTATCCATACCATCCTAAGATAACCATCACTCTGTAGATGTTCAATCAAATCGAGCAGTGTACTAGACTAGATTGACAAGTCAAACTTGTAATTGAGCGAATTCTATATTCTTCACTTGGCACAAAGGTCTAGTCATTATGAGGCTATTATTCACATACCCTGTATACATAGGCACCACATCATCATATCATACCAAAGCCTCAATCTCAGGATGAGATCATGGGCTCTAACCATCTAGTGGCTTCCCACAAAGTAGACTCAACCCCTAGTACCATTCAAAAGTCTACTAACATCAAACCGAATTATTCTTAGTAGTTCAAACAAATCATTTTAGTTATCCAATCTACTATTAATTATCTATATAGTAATTAATTACCAGGATTGTTCGGGTGAATATGGTATTCACAATTATGATGTGGCTTTTGGGTGGTTGGATCTAACTAGTTATCCTGTCATTCTAAATTATTATTATTATTTAAATATCAGTGCTCAAATAACATAAATGAACATAATAATTAAATAATATGGGATCAACATGATTAAAGACATGTGACTTGCCTTTAGAATTTTTTGATTACTTCTCTACAGGCTTCTGGTTTAACACCATCCATCTTAATTGCTCCACTAGCTTCTCTATTGGCCAACTAGTCGAATCCGGATGCTAACACAAAAGAACAAATACAAATAAGTTTATGCTTTACAGAATGCAAACTGGGAATAAAATGCAATAAAATATATGGAAATAGATATAAAAGAATGTGGGTTTGGGCGGATAGGGTTTAAACTAAGCTTGGTTAGGTTGAACGGGATTGAAAATAAGTTAGGAAGGTTTGAAATGGTTGAAATGAGTATAAATAGGTTTAACGAGTTTTGGATGAATAGGAACGGGTTATGTGAATAGTATCTGTTTGACACTATTCATGATTGACTGGGTTGATGAATAGTAATAAGTTTGGGCTAGAATTATTTGGGCCGAACAGTGTTGGGCTGGGTCGTGAACAATATTGGACTGGGATTAAATAGTTTTGGGCTTAAATAATGTGCTTAGCCCATTCAATCAATTGGGCCATAGGATGGCTTGGGTTGGCTTTGTCAGCCCACCTTGGCAGCCTACGTGCTCGATGCCCAAATTTCTTTAGAGGGAGCTGGAGCTCGCTCTCATGTCCATCGCGATAGAGAAAATGGCATCGGCGATTATGGTTGGCAATGAGTGGTAGTGCGACGGGTGCTAACGCAATGCAAGCAACTCATTTTGGGCACACGTTTGGGCGATGGTGGCTTGGAGAGAGCTGGTGGTAGTGGCGCATGGCCGGAATAGGGGAAGGTTGTGGCGAAGCTATGACGGTGCTTCCTCCTTATCATGTTGCTTAATGGATAGTCGCGAAGAAGGTGGCGAGTACGCCTAAGACAGTAACCAAGCCCAACACACCGCCTCCCTCCTCAGTCTTGCTGCCTTCTCGCCTCCTACCGTGCCTCCTCGCCTCCCGCCGCCTCGAGATCGCCACTCCACCTCCTGCCTCCCACTGCCTCGGTCTCGCCGCTCCACCTCTTGCCACCTCAGGCTCGTCGCTCCACCTCCCACCACCTTAGGCTTGCCACTCTGCCTCAAGCTTGCCACTTTGCCGCCCGCCTCTTGCCGCCTTGGGCTCGCCAGTCTGCCTCCTGCCACCTCAGGCTCGCCATTTCACCTCTCGCTGCCTCCTCGCCTCTTGTCACGCCTCCTTGCCTCCCGCTACCTCGGTCTCACCGCTTCGCCTCCCGCACCGCTCTGCCTCCTGCCTCTCGCACCGCTTAGCCTCTCGCCTCCCGTGCCTCCCGCCTCTCGCGCTGCACAGCCACCCGAGAGAGATGAGAGTCTGAGAGAGGTGAGAGTTTGAGAGAGATGAGTGTCTAAGAGAGAGAGTCAAAGAGATGAGAGTTGAGAGAGTTAGAGTCCGAATCTCTAAGAGAGAGAGTGAGAGGGGAGAGAGCTCAGTCTTCGAGAGAATATGAGAGAGATTAGAGAGCCTAGTCTCTGAAAGGTTCAGGCAACAGGTGGGAGCAATGTTCGGGAGCAACGACCTTTTTCCTGATGATTATAAAATTAACTCATCTGCTCATTTCTTCACCATCCATTTACTCTCCTATTTATTCACCATCCATCTACTCTCCTTATTTCTTCAATCATCCATCCACTCTCCTCATTTCTTCAACATCCATCTACTCTCCTCAATTATTCACCATCCATCTATCCATTGTGCTACCAAGAAGTCAGAGCACCAAGGAGCTCTCAAGCGATATGTATTGAGGAGTGGTAGCATGAAAAGGGCAGCCGTGTGACTTAGTGTAAGCTCCCACTGTCGCTCCCCTAGTCCTCCTTCCGCTTTGACTCCCATTGATGCTCGTCCGCTCTCACCAAGTATGGGAGATGACGACATGGATGGCCGTCATACAGATAGTACGAGGGCTACGAGGAGTACAAGCATGGTCTGGAGCCAATGGGGACACCAGAGTTCTCTCCCCCGTCCACGGATGGCAACATTGGCAGGTCTGGACAAAGGGCGAATTGTTGGAAGCACATGACCTAGAACTAGGAAATCCGAGAAGGCCAAACAATAGAGATCGTAACTTATAATTATTGTCAAGCTAAATTAATCGCTCATATAGCTATAGGGACATGGCACTTGAATTGGCACTACAAAGCATACTTACACAAAAATGGGGGTGCCTCCGCCATCTATAGTTACCTAAAGCTAGGCTTAAACCGGCATGGCACGACGCTAGTATGATGGACTTTGGGCTGTGCCTGAGCTTGGCTAGAGACGAGGTGGGCCGGCACAGCATGGCGGGTTGGCTGGGCCAAGCTGACACGACGTGGCCCAAAGCACGCCGGGCCTGTGCCGTGCCGGTATGGTATGACTCATTGCCCACCTCTACTTCTTAAGATGGATGTATTGCCATAATTCATAAATAGTGTCGAAGAAAGAAATTAAGGAACGTGATGACAAACAAATGAAGAAATACCATACGTACGCCATTTTTTTCTTTGGAGAATTTCACTAAATTATTCAGTTTTTATCTACTTTTATTTTTGCTTGAAGGCTTAGGTTCTTAATAGGGGAGCACCTGGATTATCTTTTGCTTTGACTTTGATTTTATCATTTCTTACTACAATAACTAGTTTTTAAACGGTACGTCTTTTCAAGACGGGGTTTACAGGTAGATTATAATAGACATTGTATCGAATTCAGCTATACCGCCCAAAATCGCATACAAATATTTCTCTTTGCCTATCACAAATAGCCAGAATTTAAAAACCATAAACCAAAAGCTAAAGTCACAGTCTAAAATAACCCATCCACACCTTAGTGGCTTTGTAGGGCACATGCCCTCACTCAATTTTCTAAATTGCATGTCAGTCCTTTATAATTGCAAAAGGACAATTGCAGTTCTTTGAATTTACAAAGGGAGTGCCCCATTCAAATATTTTGCTGGTCCGCTCCAACTAGCTAGCTAGCCGATTCATATCAAAGTTGTTAGAACTTCAGAAACTAAGTATGTAATAGTAACCAAATGAAGTCGCAAATTGTTAGAACTAAGTAATTAATAGTAACCAAATGTTTATGACGCACCTAGAGAAATCAAATTTCACCAATGATGAGCTCAAGAAAATTAAATTTCACCAATGATGAACAAATAGACTACTTTTATTAGCACTGTAGTACCAGGAGCTGGACTTTTTCCGACAGCTAGAGTTCGTTAGGAAATGCCAAAAAAGCATCAGGAAACACTAGCCTAACGGTCACCAACAGGAAATGACCATCAGAGTCAGGGTGTCAGGAAAGACACATTGTTCCTGATGGATAGCCGCCGGGAACCCATTCCGGACGGATGACGAGAGGTTGCAACAAGCCGTACTACTGACGGAAGACTGTCAGGATCGTTCGTCAGGGAAGCTATCCCTGAAAGTTGTTCTTCCCGTGGATAAAATAGACCATACGGTCATGGCTTGATTTAGCTGGGTGCATGGTAGCCTTGGAAGCAACCTCAGCTAACATATGAGTGCCTTGGATTAACATCTGATTCTTCTTGTGTGAGACCATACGGTGGTCACTCATGCTTGTGACGAACAATTGACATTTGGTTCAGAGAGTTTACAGAGTTTGAATTTGGTTTTTAAGATTTTGCAATTTTTCAATTGCATTCTGTTGCCAGTATTGGGGCTACGGATAGACTAGCCAGGAGCGGTCTAACCGGCTGTGGGAGGCAGTGGTTAGACCAACCTTTGGTTGGTGGTTTGACTAGCCTGTAGTTGGTGGTCAAACCAGTCTTGTTGGTTTGAGCTGAGTTGGTTGAGTGTGAGCATGGTATTGGTGTCGTTGCTTGGGCGCATTCATGCAGTATGAAACATGTTTGGACTAACGTAGATCAAGTTATAAAGAACTTGTGTCCAAAAACAGTTTATGGTCTTTGATGTGTAGGGTGCTTGGAGGCAGCCATGGTCAATGGCGTGGATCAGGACTAGGCTCGAGGATGAGCTGAGATATGATCAAGGAAGCGGGGTGGGATGGTTGGGCTCAAGCGAGGCATAAGGGAAGACAAAGGATGCTGAAGGGAAGATTCGAGGAACAATTCGTCGAATGGTGCAGTCGATGCAAGTGAGGCGTGGTCGGAGGGAACCGACATGGAGAACTTACTTATGCGCGAGCCATTGGTGAACCTATAAATTGAAAGCATGGGGATTATTTACAAAGGAGGAGATAGCCATAGACTAGATTCAGAGAAGAGGTGAGGTCTGTGATCAAGGCAAAGGAAGCGCGAAACTTTGTGGAAGGCGGTAAAGAGATATTTTGGTAAATTGTCCTATATCAGAAAAGTGGCAGTGCACAAAACAGTGGCAGTGGCTTAAATAGTTTAGGTCATGGATGTACTGAAAATGTGAAGTATATCAAGTGTTGATTTACTAACGAGTTAATAGGTATGCGCTTTGAGAAACGTGCATGTGTAAGTGCAAAACCTGGTATGATGCCGAGTTAACGGGTTATTTCATATAAGAGTGGTTAAAATCCAACTAGAAGTACTAGTTAGGTTTTTTCTTGTGAGTCTTCATATATAAGGAGGGGGGAGAGGTGGCTTCGTGTAAGCTTTGGGTGACTTTAGTCTAAACCTTTAAGATGAGAGTTAGGATTCATGGAGAGAACCTTGTGGGAGATGTGAGAGCCTCTTATGATTGGGTTTTTTTTTTGTCATTCTTAGGTTTTGTGTATAGCTAGGGAGTGGTTGTAAATATTTATCTCTAAGTATCAATAGAGATCAAAATTCGTCCAAATATTTTTTTTCTTGTGCTCAAGTGATGAAATTTTGATTTGGCTTTGATTTTTGGTGCTTCTCCTTTTCATGTTGATATTGCTTTGTGCCAAATACATGTAAGTGATAAAGATATCTCTTGGAAACCATATCTCATTCATCTAGACACTTATTATTTGCAAGTTCTTACGCTTGCTCGATTTTAGCTCAAGAAAGAGTGTTTTTGAGGTTTTGTTCTTATGGGCATTTTGTCTTGAGTTGTGCTATGATCTAGTTTACTATGATGCGCGAGAATCCATCCAATGTTATCTAGATCATCAAAGACTCACAAACAAAAGTAGATCGTAGTTTCTCTCTTTTGCCTGGTTTTGGTGCAACCTTATTTCAAACGAAAAAAGGTCAAAAGTTTGGTTTTCTTGATTATTGATTGGAATAGTTCTTGATATCCTAGAGAGGTGTATACCAAATTTCAAGTGATTTGGAGCCTTTGTTTGAAAGTTGGGCCAATTGTGGTTTTAGTTTAGTTTTGGTGCACTAGTACTTCAAGAGCTAAAAGATCTCAACCTTCTTAAGTTCTTTCAATATATTTGGTTGAGGTAGATTCTTAAAGTCATGATATAGCCATGGTTCAAGTTTTAAGTTATTTGGACTTGTGGATCAAAAGTTATACCATTTCTTAGATTTGAAATAGTGCTGAAAATCTATTCTATTCTAGTGAGATGTCAGACCGCCAATTAACTAGATGCCAGACTACCAAGCTATCAAACCGCAAACCTAGTAGAGGCTAGATTGCCAAGGGGTTAGATTGCCAATGAAGTAGTCGCTAGGCTACCCTCTAGTTGGAGGTCATACCGCTAGAACCTGTTAAGGCTTATTTGGCTCGATTTTTCTTGTATCTTTCCTTATGGGTGATTGGCCTTTGATCTTTATAGCCTTTTATAACTATTGGAGTGAAATGCTTTGTTTTCTTTTTTGAGAAAAACATTTGAAACTTTTTTTAATCATGATATCTCCTATTCACCCCACTAGTCTCCACTCTCGGTCTTGCCACCCTTTTGCAACTTAGGAACAAAGCAATCTCTTACAGCATTCATGATACCTTAAAATGCTCTCCCATGCTGCAGCAAGTTCCAGTGGTGTGTGTGTATATATATATGTATATGTATATGTATATGTATATGTATATGTATATGTATATGTATATGTATATGTATATGTATATGTATATGTATATGTATATGTATATGTATGTATATATATATGTATATATATGTATGTATATATGTATATGTATATGTATATGTGTATATATATGTATATGTATATGTATATGTATATGTATATGTATATGTATATGTATATGTATATGTATATATATGTATATATATATGTATATGTATATGTATATATATATATATATATGTAGGGAACGTATCTAGTGTTAACAGGGTATTCAGCGCTAACATGCTAAAACTTCTTCAGGATCATCAGATCTGCTCTCAACGGCCCAGATTCTTAAAGATAAGATATCCCAACTCACTTATACGATTTTACCAAAACCCCCTACCGGTTTCCCTCTTTGTTATTCCTCCCCCACGCCGTCTGAACTTCTCCGCACAAAACCCCCTATCGGCAAAACCCCCGCGATCATCCGGCGCCGTCGTCCTGCGCTGTCGTCCCGCGCGCGCCGTCGTCCCGCGACATCTCCTCGCTTGCGCCGTCGCCCGTGACTTCTCCCCGCGCGCGCGCCGTGGCCCGCGACTTCTCCTCTCGCGCGCGCCGTGGCCCGCGACTTCTCCCCGCAGGCGCGCCGTCGCCCGGACTTCTCTTCGTGTGTGGGCCGTCATCCCGTCTCCGGCGCGTGCAAGGAGATCCGAGTGATTTAGGTAATGGCGATAACATGTTCCTGAGCAATCAGCCTCAAGAGTTCAATACTTATGAGACAGATTTGGAATTCTGGATACGAGCCAGGAAAAAGTTTTATGACATGTCAGTTTCATCTTGTAGGAGTATCTCATAGATATCAGTGCGAATGTGCAATTCCTTGTCACGCATTACTTCCTGGAGATCTGATAACTCTTTCAGCTTTTTAGCTCTATCTCAGACATCTCAAACAACCATGACATAGTGGATATGTGGATTATGAGCTATCGTTTGGGATTTTTTGTAAATCAAGAACTTCATTCTGCAGGATTGCATCAAATTCGTACTTCATTAAAAATAATGTTATATTACTGACTTAAGTTTTACAAAATACCCATTTGATTGACACAGTCCAATCCCGTTCTTCAGGCAAAAACAGTCAGGAATAATTATTCGAGGTGATGAACTTCAATAGCACTGCAATTCTATTTTTTCCTTTGTTTTTGTAGTTAACATTTGCTCATTGTGGAACTAACTACATCAAAATAAAATGCAAGTACACACCACATATCATCTGGACAACCTTTTTAAGAAAAAACTGCAAATTGGGTATAAACTGCAAATTGTAAGTTGTGCTCTGTGAAACCTCTAGTTTTTTTAGTTATCTATTTGTGAACTGTATTGTTTACAACTTAGCCTACCCTAACTTGTTTTAGACAAAAGGCTTTGTTGTTGTTTGTTTGTATTGTTTACAACTTACAATATGTGCTCAAATGTTGTTGTGCAGGACCGTGAGAGATATAAATTGGGAGATCCCGCGTCATTTCACTATCTCAAACAGTCTAACTGCATTAAGCTTGATGGAATGGATGACTCTTCAGAATATATTGCAACTAGGAGAGCAATGGATATTGTGGGCTATTTGCAGATGCTGGCCTGATCTGGTTCAGAAAAGTCTGTTTCTGTAGGTGTAATTTTCTTCTTATTATTTGCAAAGCTTACTGAGGAAATCAACTTCTAATTGTGAGGTTAGCCCAAATCAATGCTGCTTTGACAAATGCTGGTTTTGACAAATGCTGCTTTGAGAAGTCCTCATTGTTGTATTGTATATGTGCACTGTTCGGCTGATACATCATCATACATAGGCAAGTGATGCTGCGGATGGATGTCCTTGTGATTGTTTCTTATGATCCTTCTTTGTCACTGAAATGCTTTGGATGGCATTATACAGCTGGGTTGTTTTCTGCCAATAATTGAGACCACACTATACACAATTATACATATCAGGTG